>OX393558.1:5958031-6259346 GCA_947650365.1 Chamaelirium japonicum
ACACTAGATCGCGTGTTCCCACTCTCGGGTCAGACCTTTTGCATGAAAATGATATAAATCTCAAGGAGGATAATGAATTTTTTTATTGGTAGAAGAAGGAGGATAATGATTGGCTCTTAGGCTTTGCAAGTTCAAACTACCCCTTTTGAAAAATGAGCATCTCATCTCTTTCTCTTGGGACAGCTGTAGTCCTCTTCTTTAAAAAGGGCTAACATCTAAGTTGGTGGTTGATGGGATGGGTATGCATTTTCTTGCCTATTCTGTATTCTGCTAAAACCACTTGTAAGGCATAGAGCTACACCTTTCTCTGTGATGGGTGTAGTGTTTTCAATAACAGCTGTTCACTTATCACCCAACATGGTGAACTTGATCAGTTAAAAGGGTATGACATGCTTTAAATCCCCAACTTGGGGATAAGTGAAGTAATTGATGTGTAAGGTTTCCAGGTGGGATCTATGTTTCTCAACCAAGAAAAGGAGAAATTATATATGTAAAGTGTGTTTTTAATCTATTGAGATTTCTTAATGGAAGTAACAGTAGGAGCATCTCCAATCCTATCTGAAGGCCGCTCTCAGTTGGTCTTAGGAGCTCCCAATCCTTAACCCCCACTTCATCCGGCTCCCAAAATGTGACGCGGCACTGAGCTCTCAACGCTTTGCCGCTGTTCGGATCAGACTGGGAGCTCCCAGCAAGTGGTCCTACTTGATTTTTTATTGTTCTGCGCACATATATTGGTACATTAGCCCTAGCTCCTTGTTAATTATTTACAATGCATTACTTTTTAATATTTTTATCTAATGTTTTAACGGTGGTTGGGAGTTGGGTGCAAATTTGGGGATTCGGATTAGTTTATGTTAATTTTAGTTGGTTAAGTTTAAAAGTGTTGGAGCTAGCTTGTTGGGAGAGGGTTGGAGGACCACCCATCTTCCCCACCCCATCCCATGCTACGCGGCCGCGTAGGAAGCTCCTAGCCTTAAGCGTGTGTTGGAGATGATCGAAGGACATACAATGGTAATTTCTGGTTGTATGAGCTTAAACTGCTTAACCAATTAACAAGATATGTCTCCCTATCACGAACTGGCTATTTAAGCTTCTTGGCAATGTCTTTCTCTTACCAAGTTACCTTTTGGTCAGGTTTTAGATGTCAATCTAAGAGGGTTGACAACAAGTTGACAGTAAATCAAAAGATTCTTGACAATCTTCCTAAATATCCAAGCACTTATAAAGGATCTGCTAATGATCTTTTATGATTGCAAAACAGATTTAAGGTTGAAGAATCTAAGCCCATTACAGTTCGAGAAGTTCCATATATATAAACACATACCCACTTACTTTTAAGGATCTATGTTGGAGTGTTTTTTTTTTTTGAGAAACCCTCTTGTGCGGAGGGGGGCTTGGCATAGACCCCTATCGGTTTATTCGATAAAAAATAAAGTTAACTAGAAAAACAAATAAAAGATTAGAAATCAATTAAAATTTATAAAAGAATCTTTCCATCCCTAAGGCAGATTGGAGGATTGTAGTCTCACCATGGACAAAATACAGCTAGTAATATCTGCAATGGAGATCTTCTGATTGAAAATCTATTGAATACGCACCAACCAAATATTCCAGTTGATTGCAATAGAAGCTTAGATAACCTTGTCTTGCATGGCATTCTAGGTTCATATGTTTGATGCATATGGTTCTCGAATTTTAATTGTTTATCGAATTCGCTCTAGTGTTGAGTAATTGTATTCTGATTTGTTAATTTGCTCTCGAGAATAAGGTTTCTATGATGGTTTGATTATGTTTTCATCCAAGTTTAAAGTGATTTTGAAAATGGTTTGAAAAGCGTTGAGTTTGATAGTTACTGCACTTGAATGATTGATCATCACTTGATGATGATCTATCATCGTGCTTTGATTAATTATGTACAGTCAAAACAGAACTGATCTTGAGTTGATTGACCATTAATGATCGATCATCATGTTACTGTATAGTACAATAGGAAATTCCAAAATGTAACACTGTTTGGGATGATCAATCATCCAATTTTGAGGTCAATCAGAGTGGTGGTTTTAATTTTGGCATACTTTGGTTGTTTTTTTTTATTTTGGTTTGTAGGGCTATGAGGATATAAAAAGGTCATTTGTGAGCAGCCCTAGAGGAATAAAGAAAGAGCATTAGGGTTTGAGTCATCGAAGGGTTTCTCGTGGAAATGGTTTTTTTTATTCTTCTCTCATCCTCTCTTTATGGTTAAATACAACATATGATCTCTATAGTTTTACTTCAGTAGATTAGACTGCTGATTTCCATGTATGTTTCAAGGTTTGTGTTCTTTTATATGATCCATGATTGAATTGTGATTTTTATCGAATCACCTTAATGACTTGATCCAGGTTTAGTTGCATAAGTGCTTGATTGCTTAAACTTAGAAATCCCACCTTCTAATTTATACAAAATTGGAAGACCGGATCGTGTGTCAATCCAAAGATAAACCAAGGATTGGTTTGTGGTACCTATATGTTTGAAGACGTTGACAGAGTAAGGAGGCATCTGAATATTTCTTGTGGAAAAGATTTCAATCTAGCGAGATCGGATCGGGATACAAGGGCAACACGGTTTGTGCCAAAGATTGAGGCGCGAGAAGTGCAAATATGCAAGGTCGTCAACCAAAAAAGGAAGTAACGATACTTCTGATGGTAAGATTGTCACATGGCTTGTATTCATCTGGAATTAACATCGACATATCAGTGTGCCAGGTGAAACGTCAAAGGAGGTGAATTCCCGAGGAGTAGGCAATTGCCGAACCTTGTAAAAATCTCTCTTGCAATATATTCCATTGAAGGGATCATCTTTTTATTAGTAGTATATCTTATATACGAATCTTAAAATATCTTCTTGGAGATGTGTTTTCATTATCAGTTTAATATTGCAATCTGCTGTGTTAGGTGCTCAATTGATCTCTATAAATTATTCGACTTGTATTTCTGCATTGAGCGAAATCAATTTAATAACCAAAATAAAAATTGAATAGCCTATTAATCCCCCTCTAGGCTTCAATCCTATAGATCTCACTTCTAAATACCTAACAAACTTGGCATCAACCCAACCAGTCCAACAAAATTCAATGTTGACGAATAGTCCCACATCGGTGAGGGAGGCACCCATTACCCGCTTGATATACCCCCTGTGGACCTCCCCTTACAACCCAGGTTTTGAGGTGTGAGGTATCTAACATGGTATCAGAGCTAGCCCGTCTCCTGCTCCCGCTCCGGGTGCTTCCCACCGATCGCATCTTGTCACACGTGCTCCGCGTGGGAGGATCCTTGCCACGCATGCTCCGCGTGAGGGGGATTATTGACGAATAGTCCCACATCTGTGAGGGAGGCACCCATCACCCACTTAATATACCCCCTGTGGACCTCCCTTTACAACCCATGTTTTGAGGTGTGAGGGCATCTAACACTCAAAAAGAAAGAGAGGAAGAAGGCCTCTCAATACTCTCTATTTCGATGTGTATACAGGAGAGGCTTTACAGGGTCTTAAAGAAGCCCGGTCCGGCCCACATGCATCGCACACGCACTCGGCGTGGCGAGGCTGCCAAGTTGCGACGTGTAGGCGGTGCGAGCACGCTAGCTCGCTCGTATGTGGTGGTGTAGCCCGTATGACCCATATATTCTTTACCAAGCCCTTGGAGGGTTAGTATAGATGGACACCACCGAGTTGACCTGTGCAAAAAGTAGAACCTATGTATGTTTACTTCTTTAGCCAACTTGGTCAAGTTTTTTCACTGTAAAGAGGTATAGATTAATAATCTTTTAAAAAATAATAAAAAAATAGAAATTTTAAATTAAATTCTAAACAAATACATGCATATAGAATTCACATGATTGTGGTTCATGTGGTCCTTGTCACATGAAGATCTTCAAGTTATGACTCCATAATATGATCTTGCCCCCCCCCCCCCCCAAAAAAAAAAAAAAAAAAACAAAACAAAATAATAATAATAATAATCATAATAATCATAAGGATGTGGTTCATGTGGTCCTTCGTGTGGTGGTTTCACCAAACGGATCAGAGGAATATATGGAAGTGGAACAAAAGGATAGGAAAGCTGAGATCAAAATGCATAGAGAATCCATGTGCCAAGAGGAGCATCTGGGGGCACCCTATCAAAAGGCCCCATTTGGTTTCAATATGAGGAACTAATTAAAGAACTAGGAACCCCTGATCCCTGACATCTGACCCAGAGATCTCAATTGTTTTAGGGGTTTATTTAGGGTTTAGGGAACCCAGAGCTCTAGCCCAAAACAAAATACTATTTGCCTCGAAGCGTCTATCCCGAAAGATGTGTCAGGATCACATCCGTCCGTCGCACCCAGCCCCAACTGGTGAATCGCACTCAACCACGACCGGCAGACGAAAGGACCATGTGATCGGATGCCATGCCATTTGGGACAAACGCTTCGGGTTGAGTAGCATTTCTTCTCAATTGCGTCACATGACCCTCAAGGGCACTAGTTAATCAATATGCGGATGTCGGAAAAACGCGGCTTGATCGCTGTACTAATCATTCACATTTCTTTATGCGTCCGACTATCTAAGCGCGCTGGCAAATATATTCTTCTTTATTCTTTCTTATTGTTATTTGAGAAATCCCTCTCAGTGGATGAGGAGGGGTTCGGGTCTAATATCCATTTGGCAACCTTTTGATGCTCTTTAATTAGTCTGCAAACCAATTAGCATCAGCAGCAGCAATCAGCATGCAGCTCATGTGAGAAGTGCTGTTCAGTTTTCTAGCAGCTGGTGCTTTTCATTGATCAACTTGCCCCTAAAACAACTTTAATCTAAGTGTTTAGTGATCAAAGCAAAGGCCTTCTGATGATTAGTGGCTTAAACTAGTGGATTAGAGATCAAGGATGATATATAAGCTGATGTCATCAGGGCTTCATCTTTTGTGTGATCACGATTTTCAGACAGATGCTCCCCCAAGAGAAACTCACCTACTGGTAGATACCCTCTCGTCCTAAAACCCGGGTTGTAACTGGATGTTTGCACAACCAGGTCACACTTGGCCAGACTAAATCTGGTTGGGCGGAGCCTCGATATGATGCCACCACTGTTAGATACCCTCGCGCCCCAAAACCCGGGTTGTAAGAGGAGATCCGCAGAGGGTATATGATGACACCACCACCGCGCAACGGCCTAGCCGGTGTGGGATTAAACCAACACCTACTACTGTTTCTATGTGGAGGGTCGTATGGTAAATAGGTACAAATTGAGGGGGTGTTGGGACGAAAAGTTTGGAAGGGGTGCCGACATGAGACATTCTCCAAATCTTCTAAGGGAGGATCGGACTTTTGAGGGGATTGTGTGGTCGTTGTCGTTGTTTGTTGGGAGAGAACCATATCGAATAATAGGAGATATTGGAGTGGATACTTGGGGTTAGGTATGGTGTACCACTTCCACACCTACTCTTGTTGCATTAGATTTGCATCCATATTGATCTAGGGATGGATATTTATATGATCCGCGATTATCATGTGATCGCTTTCGTTTATTTTGGGAGATACGTGTTGGGTTTAGTCCCACATCGGCAATGGGATGGATGGTGGCTTCTTAGTATGTCCGTCTTGAAATATTTTTTACAGCAAATTTTAAAAAAAGAATTAAATAATATTTTATTTGGACAGAACGGATCTAAAACTTTTAATTTATCAACAACGGACTTATATAATAATTCAATTACCGTATAGATAGTTTAATTGATACATACCCCGATATACAATAGTTTGACTGTCGTATAACTTTATACGGTAGTTTGATTGTAATATAACCTTATACGGCAGTTTGACTGTCTTATAAAAACTAATGACTATTTATACGGCAGTCTGATTGCCGTATAAAAACCCGAACGGCTAGTCTTGATTTCATACGGCAATCGAACTGCCGTATAAAGACTAACAGGTAGTATTGCGGGAGGTAAGCGGGTTTTTTTTTTTCTTATACAACAGTTGAACTGCCGTATAAGTTCGTTGCTGCTAAATTAAAAGTTTTGGATCCGTTTCTTCCAAATAAATTAATTTGTAATCTATTTTTTTAAAATCACTGTTTTTTTTTACAAGAGCGAGGGGGGAATTCCCAGAGAGTCCTACAGAAAGGTGTCCTAAGTTTCGAGAGCCCTCCCTCCCCTCCCCCAACACCCCCCCCCTTTTTTTTTTTTCTTTTATGAGATCGGCGAGTGTCCCGAAACCGTTTGAGCAATGGCCCACTTCAGTCTCGGACTAAGCCCTTCGAGAGCCCCCATTACCGTTGTGGGAGAGGGGGATCTTCGGTTTAGTCCCACATCGGCGGAGGGGTGGATGGTGTTACAAAAATTGGTTTTGATAGGATAATGAAAAAACCGGTTTTTGGTTTAGTCCCATATTGCCCGTGGGGAGATCTTTTAATGCGTTTATAATGGAACTCCCTTCATTGGGCTTTGTATCTTCCTAAGAGCCAGGCCATAGCCCACCACACACGCGCGCGCCGAGCCGGGCCGAGGCCGCGGCTCGCGAGCCGCGTGGACGCGAATGGGCTTCGGGATTCGGGCTTTGTTTTACACTGGGTTTTAATTTTTTAATTTTTAATGGAGATTTATTCCTTCCGTTACACTCTTCATGAGGCTGAGCCAGGTTGATTGAACCTGGACCTCTGCACTGTCACATGCAACCGTTTCACTTGACAGAGCAGTGAATGCTCATCAGTAAGTTGCATGCAATGGCTGTGAGTGTGGGGACGTTATGGCTAAGGACCTCTATATAAGAGAGGGTCCGGTGAAGCCAGAAACACACCAAGCGAAGAGCTCTCTCCACTTTCTCTTTTCTTTCTCGTTCGATCTTGTCTGGAGTGTCTGGAGTACGCTGAGAGTCCCAAAGGGGTTCCCTTCGGTGCTGAAGAGGAGTCCAGTCGTTGTACCCTGGGGAGCGTTCGTCGGAGGCCTTGAAGCACCTACCGAGGCGGCGAAATAGCTTTCAGGGCATTGTGCTAGCACAAGCCTCGACAACTGCTAAGTACCTTGTTCTTCTTCCCTCTTCCATCTCTTTGCCATATCTGTAGACAACCTTAGGACAACCTAAAACCTGTTTGATTGTTGTGCTCAACTTTGCATGCTAAACCCCTATAGTTTGTTCAATTACTTTTTGCACTAGATTTGTAACATCTCTATATTCTGTTAGTCATCGTTTGCTTTTCTTCATAGAATAGAATACCCAACAAACTGAAAGCTATTTTCTTCCTTCTATTTTATTCCGTTTAGATCTAGATCCAATACGAGAGTGTTTAGATCTAGTCTCTTGTTAACTGTTACAATTCCTTTGATTTTTCATAAGTTTGACGGTGTCGAGGAAAGCTTGACAAACCGGCATTAAATTGACCTAGAAAGCTTGGTACTTAAGCGAGCCAAGTGCTCCACCTCCTTCCTGGAGCTGACCTGGCCGTCAAATTTTAAAAAATTCAAAAGGAACTCTTCCTAGATGACTACTGAGATGGAGAGGAAACCTAGCAAGTCTAGTGAGAAGCCTGAACCATTCGATGGGAAGAACTTTAAGAGATGGCAGATGAAACTTAGGTTCTATCTGACTGTCCTTAAGGTTGTCGACCTTATCTCTTCCGAGAAGCCTACCCTTATCTCTAAGGATGATGGCTCATCTAACCAAACCGACTTAGACTCCTGAGAAAGGCAGGATTATCTGTATAGGAACTATATCCTCAACTGCCTTGTCCCCGACCTATATGATGTTTACTTCACCTGTAAGTCCGCCAAAGACCTGTGGAACTCCTTAGAGAAGAAGTACGCCACAGAGGACGCCGGGTCGAAGAAGTTTGTGGTCGGGAAGCTGCTGGAGTTCAAGATGGAAGATGGGAAATCTGTAGTCTCCCAACTTGAGGAGATACAGATTATCATCCATGAGGTCATTGCTGAGGGGTACAAAATCTGCGAGGGATTCCAAGTGACAACTATCATAGAGAAGTTGCCTCCCTCGTGGAAGGAGTATAAGAACAGTTTGAAGCACAAGAGGAAGGAGATGACCCTGGAAGACCTTGTTGTCCGAATCCGTATAGAGGAGGACAATCGAGTGTCGGAGCAAAGGGAGCGAGCCTCTATGATAAAAGGAAAGGCCAACCTCGTGGAGGGGAAGTCTTCCAAAAAGAAGGCTCTTGCTCCTAAGCCCTGGGAGAAGAACAAGCAATCCAAGCCCCAGTTCAAAAAGAAGCCGAAGGGAGACTGCTTCGTTTGTGGCAAGCCAGGTCACCTGGCTAGGGAGTGTCGTTTCAATGCAGCTAATCGGCCGAAGAACAAGTCCGAGGCGAATGTGGCACAGAGCGGCTACTTCTCGGCAGTGGTGACGGAGGTCAACCTAGTCAGCAACCTTGCAGACTGGTGGGTGGATACGGGAGCTACCCGATATATATGTGGGTCGAAGAGCTGCTTCTCCACCTACACACCTGCAGAAGAAGGCGAGTCGCTGTACATGGGGAACTCCTCAGTTGCTCAAGTTGCTGGGAAAGGGAATGTAATTCTGAATTTCACCTCTGGAAATCTTCTGACTCTGAAGGAGGTGCTTCACGTCCCAGACATCCGGAAGAATCTGGTCTCCGGAGCAATGCTGAGCAAGAAGGGCTACAAGCTTGTATTTGAGTCGGACAAATTTATCCTGACTAAGGGAGGGTCTTTTGTGGGAAAGGGTTATCTTGATGAGGGCTTATTTAAGCTGAATGTAACCTCTTTCAATAATGATAATAAAATATCTTCTTCTGCTTACTTGTGTGATTCTTTTGATCTGTGGCATGCTAGACTAGGACACGTTAACTCTAAAACCCTTAAAAGGTTAGTTAACTTAGGTAGTGTACCTAAATGTGTTCCATCCTCAAATGGAAAGTGTGGCATATGCGTAGAGGCTAAATATGCCAAGAAACCTTTTAAGAGTGTAGAGCGTAGCCTAGAAACCCTAGACTTGATCCACTCAGACGTGTGCGACCTTAAAGGTTACACTACGAGAGGAGGGAACAAGTACTTCATCATATTTATTGATGATTGTTCCAGACATTATTCAATCTTTCTCCTTAAGAGTAAGGACGAGAGCTTGTCCAAGTTTAAATCCTATAAGTCTGAGATAGAAAACCAGTTAGGGAAGAGGATCAAAGTCCTTAGGTCGGACAGAGGAGGTGAATATGAGTCCGGAGAATTCACTAAATTTTGTGAAGACAACGGTATAATTCATCAGACCACTGCTCCATATTCCCCTCAGTCTAATGGAGTAGCTGAGAGGAAGAACAGGACCTTAAAGGACATGGTCAATGCCATGATGATCAGTTCAGGGGTACCTACGAACCTGTGGGGGGAAGCTGTGCTCTCAGCAGCACATGTTCTTAATAGAATCCCATTTAAGGAATCTGAGCAGACTCCTTATGAGATTCTGAGAGGTAGGAAGCCATCGTATAAATACCTCAAAGTGTGGGGTTGTTTAGCGAAGGTATCCATACCTAACCCTAAGAGGACCAAGCTAGGTCCTAAAACAGTTGACTCTGTATTCATAGGATATGCCCAGAACAGTAGTGCGTATAGGTTTTTAGTAATCCATTCTGAAAACCCATACCTAGATGATAATACCATCATCGAGACTAGGGATGCCGATTTTTTTGAAAATCGGTTTCCTTTTAGAGAGAGGTCTGAAAAACCTTAGGAGCCCAGTACGCTTGAGAGGCCTGCTCCTAGACAGAGGGATGACTCTTCAGATAATGAAGAGATCGAACCTAGAAGGAGCAAGCGAGCTAGGACTGATACTTCATTTGGGCCTGACTTCATTACATATCTAGTGGAAGAGGATCCAACTAGTTATAATGAAGCCATGACCTCAGCTGACTCTATCTTTTGGAAGGAAGCTATAAATAGTGAACTTGAGTCCATAATATCCAATAACACCTGGGAGCTAGTTGAGCTACCTCCTGGTTGTAAAACAGTTGGATGTAAATGGATATTCAAGAAGAAGCTTAGGGCAGATGGATCCATAGAAAGATATAAGGCTATGTTAGTTGCTAAAGAATATAAGCAGCAAGAGGGAGTAGACTTCTTTGATACTTACTCACCAGTGACTAGGATTACATCCATTAGGTTGCTTATAGCTATAGCTGCTATCCATAACCTTGTAATTCACCAGATGGATGTAAAAACTGCATTCCTAAATGGAGAATTAGAGGAAGAGATCTACATGGATCAACCCGAAGGCTTCATAGTGCAAAGTTTGGAGAAGAAGGTTTGTAGACTAAAAAAGTCTTTTTATGGTCTCAAACAGGCTCCAAAACAATGGCACGAGAAGTTTGACCATGTGTTAACTTCAAGTGGTTTCAGAATTAATGAATCAGATAAATATATCTACACTAAGGTCAATAACTTGACTTGTGTGGTCATATGTCTCTATGTAGATGATATGTTGATCTTTGGAACCAACTTAGAAGTAGTGGTCAAGACCAAGGACTTCCTGAGTAGGCACTTTGATATGAAGGACTTAGGAGCTGCAGATGTCATTCTTGGAATCAAAATTAAGAGAGATTCCAATGGCATAGCTCTATCTCAATCTCACTATATCGAGAAAGTGCTTAGGAAGTTCGGTCATATTGATTGTCTACCTGCTAGAACGCCATATGATCCTTCAGTACACCTGAAGAAGAATTTAGGGCCTAGTGTATCACAACTAGAATATTCTAGGGTAATTGGCAGTCTCATGTATATCATGAACTGCACGAGACCCGATATTGCCTATGCGATAGGTAGACTTAGTAGATACACTATTAACCCTAACCAAGAGCATTGGGATGCTCTAATCCGAGTTCTAAGGTACTTAAAACATACATTAGATTATGGCATTTTCTATGGTAGATATCCAGCTATCCTAGAAGGATACAGCGATGCTAATTGGATTACGGATTCCTCAGGAACCAAATCCACTAGTGGGTATGTGTTTACCCTTGGAGGGGGTGCAATTTGTTAGAAATCATCCAAACAAACATGCATTGCCCGATCCACTATGGAGTCGGAGTTCATAGCACTAGATAAAGCTAGTGAAGAGGGTGAATGGCTAAGGAATCTCATTATGGATATTCCTTTTTGGCCAAAGCCTATTCCTGCTGTCCCACTTCATTGTGATAGCCAAGCAGCTATAATGAGGGCCAGGAATAACTCCTATAATGGAAAGTCACGACATATTCGTCGTAGACATAACACTGTTTGACAGATGTTGAAAGATGGGATAATTACTATTGACTATATTAGGTCAAAGGATAATTTAGCAGATCCCTTAACTAAAGGACTAGCTAGAGAGTTAGTTCTAAGTACATCGAGGGGGATGGGGCTGAGGCCTATAAACGAATAAGTCTCCGATAACGGTAACCCAACCTACGTGATTGGAGATCCCAAAATCGAGGTTCAATGGAAAAACAAGTTATTCGAGGGATTTGTGGGGGTGCTATCAAAATTCTCCCCTCCCTATGATGTGATAGTACATTCTGTATCGCTGAGTGGCTGAGTTTTAGACTCTTAATGCTAACTATAGCTGGCATACCAGTGGGGTGTATAGATACAGAGCACTCTTGATAGTAAGCACCTATATGAGTGTAGAAGTGTGGCCGCTTCTATGAGAATTGAGGCTAATTCTCTAGAACACTCAAGAAAACTGGGGAAGGCTCATGGCCATAAAGAGCACAACCGCATGGGACTCTATGATGTATATGAAAGTATGGGTGAGACTTGTCGACTAGACTTACAATATATAGCTGTACAGTTCAAGACGTAAGTTCACTGTCAGCTAGTAAGTCCTGCAGTCTACACTAAGCAAAGGTTCAAGTCGAAAGACACCTTATGTCTATACATACTCTTATAAGTACTCCAGACTACTTCTTTCGATTTGTTTTTCGATATTTTCATTATTGTGGGGGATTGTTACAAAAATTGGTTTTGATAGGATAATGAAAAAACCGGTTTTTGGTTTAGTCCCATATTGCCCGTGGGGAGATCTTTTAATGCGTTTATAATGGAACTCCCTTCATTGGGCTTTGTATCTTCCTAAGAGCCAGGCCATAGCCCACCACACACGCGCGCGCGCCGAGCCGGGCCGGGCACGGGCTCGGGCCGAGGCCGCGGCTCGCGAGCCGCGTGGACGCGAATGGGCTTCGGGATTCGGGCCTTGTTTTACACTGGGTTTTAATTTTTTAATTTTTAATGGAGATTTATTCCTTCCGTTACACTCTTCATGAGGCTGAGCCAGGTTCATTGAACCTGGACCTCTGCACTGTCACATGCAACCGTTTCACTTGACAGAGCAGTGAATGCTCATCAGTGAGTTGCATGCGTGGGGACGTTATGGCTAAGGACCTCTATATAAGAGAGGGTCTGGTGAAGCCAGAAACACACCAAGCGAAGAGCTCTCTCCACTTTCTCTTTTCTTTCTCGTTCGATCTTGTCTGGAGTACGCTGAGAGTCTCAAAGGGGTTCCCTTCGGTGCTGAAGAGGAGTCCAGTCGTTGTACCCTGGGGAGCGTTCGTCGGAGGCCTTGAAGCACCTACCGAGGCGGCGAAATAGCTTTCAGGGCATTGTGCTAGCACAAACCTCGACAACTGCTAAGTACCTTGTTCTTCTTCCCTCTTCCATCTCTTTGCCATATCTGTAGACAACCTTAGGACAACCTAAAACCTGTTTGATTGTTGTGCTCAACTTTGGATGCTAAACCCCTATAGTTTGTTCAATTACTTTTTGCACTAGATTTGTAACATCTCTATATTCTGTTAGTCATCGTTTGCTTTTCTTCATAGAATAGAATACCCAACAGATGGTGGGGTAAGTTGGAGGTGTCAATGGTCAGGCTAGCTTGATGGGCTGTGATGATGGGCCTGATTATGTACGTATGAGTTTATACTAGTGCCCATTAAAGGTTGGGTTTGGCCACAAACTTAATGCTTGCGGATTAGTTTGGTCAAACAGGCCTAGGGTTAGGCCCATTAGGCTCCTAGGATACAATCAGGGCGAATCTATATTAGTCTGAGACCATAAAAGTTTATATTTTTTCCTTAGCTAAATATGAGGGTCAGAATGGGCCTTACTTTTTATTACATATATTTCAAATCAACATATGAATTTCCCTTAATATAAAGGCCCACGAATTCATTCTATTGCAAGAGCTGACATACCAATCCAACCCACAACGGGATCTTGGCCTGGTGGTACTTCCTCTCTCCCAAGTTGGAGAGGTTCCCTGTTCCACTCCCGGTATGGACACCAGGGAGCAAACATTCCCTCAAGGCGATTGTGCCTTGTTTGTGCGTTGATGTGGTATTTATGGAATTGTGGTGCAAATCATGACCGTTGATGTGATATTTACAGGATTATAGAATTAATAAATTGCAGTTGCTGCCTCCCCATGTTTCCATCTCCGGACCTCTTTGAGTCCTTGCTCTAGTGCCCTGTCCTATGACAGCTTGTCTGGTCAAACAAAAAAAAAAATACAATAAATAGGATTCCAATATAGATAGACAACCATCTAACTCACTGGCAGGGACGGAACCAGGATTTTATATTGGGAGGGGCCGAACCATAATAATTTCATCTGGGGGGACTAAAGCATGAATCAAATTTTTTTTGTATGGTAATATTCAAGACATTTACTATATGAAATTTTTTAAAAAAATAACTAAGGGGGGACCATGGCCCCCCTTGGTCTATACATAGTTCCGTCCCTGCGAGTCACTGGTGATTGAGTTGTATATATGGGTTTTGCAAATTGATTCCTATGACAGTATTAAGTATACATAAATCTTTAGTGTTAGAGTTTGAAATCGAACGAATTATATTCCATGAGGGGCAATGGCCCAATATATGTACAAGGTGGTGTGACTCCACCATGTACAAGTATATGTGTATGTGTCTACACTAGCCCATACAAGATGATGTGTCGAAGGCCACAGAGGTACCGGGGACATGCCCTATACTACTTGTATTTTGGGGGGTGTTTTAAGTACATTGTCCTAAGGTTCTATGTAAACCCTAATTGTAGGGCTATATTTAGATGGTTAGTTGTTAAGCCCTGTATTTCTTGTACCGTCTTTTATTTTTGCCTTGGAGCATATTAGAATTGGTCGTGAAGGGTGGATGTAGGCAACTTGTTGAACCTCATTAAATCTTTGTATCTTTTCCGGTTTTGTGATTGGATCTTGTCCATTTGTTTAACGTGATTCACCAGTAGGCCAGGGCACATTCACGGATACAACTATTTAGTGACCGTACACCATGCCCAATAATCTGGTTCGTCCGACCATTAGCAATGCCCTTGCGCTCCGGTGTATCACCCGTCAATGTTTCCACCGAAATCCACGGCCAGTGCTTCCAAGTTGTCACTTGTTGGGTAACAATAAGCACTCTGACTCACGCACCTTGCTGCATCACAGGTGTGTAAGCGGTTAAACTCGCTGCAATCACGATCATCGTCGCCTTTGTCCACGGTTTGTTGACAGCACTACACCCTATTGTGCTGCAGGTGTGCCCGAGGTTGTGGCTACCACCACCATGCCCGTCAGCGCCCATATCGCTCGTCAGCTACCCGAACCGGTGCTTGTCGGTTGTTGAACCTGTGCCCATCTAAGACTTTGTGCCATCGAGATGCTCCCCCTCAATCCAAGCACTCACACGTGTCTGTGCCATCGTGGTGCTCCAGCGTGATCAGTCGTGTCAGCCCTTCGATCCGCTCAGAGGGAGAGGGTATTGTACCCCATCCTCCTCCCTCGAGCTCTCCTCTGGCAACCCGAGCCACCCAAGGAGAAGGTGTTATACCGTGGTCTTCCTAGGTCTCTTGGCTCCAATTCACCCGGGCTTCGCCTGATGGGCACCTGAGCCATCCTACCCTGACTGTGACCACTTCACCCGGAAGCCTCCTGATTGGGGCACGTGCATTCGACCATCCAGCTCGGCTTTGAGTTGGCTTTCAGGGCTCCGAGCTCTTCCGATCGACCACGTCGGCCTCCACGGAACCCCTGGGTAGAAGTGCTACGCTTGCACCTCCCCGGGTCCTTGTCTCCACAGATCGTCCTTGAATTGGACTGAACTCATGGGCTGCCAAACCCAGCATGAACATGCAACCTCCGGAGATAGAAGCAAACTTCTTACTGTCGAGATGCAGCCACAATCTCTTTATATACGATGTTAATATATTCGTTGCTAAGTACTATCATATTACTAACGAATTCGGTGGCATCATCCGGAGTGCTCCAAAAGGCTGACCTTAGGAGTAGAGGAGTCCAACGAGTATATAGAGGCATGAATACACTACACCACTCCTTAGCCGATGTAGGACTATTCCTGATGATAATCAACAAATCGGTCGTGGGCTGCTTGACCCTCCCTCATATTGAGACGTTTCTAATAAAAACCATCATATTAGTCTAAGTAGAATACACAGCCAACAACAAGAAAAATATATAATCAAATGAAGCATATACACATTGGGGAAAAAAAATCTAGTGAGAGAAATTATTTTTATGTTAACATATATATATATATATATATATATATATATATAGAGAGAGAGAGAGAGAGAGAGAGAGAGAGAGAGAGAGAGAGAGAGAGAGAGAGAGATTCAATAAAAACAAGTTTGGAGCATACCAATGGGTGGGGAAGAACCACGTAGTTGGAGCTTTGCCCTTAGCACTATGAAGGGAAGAATCACCCTTTGCAAGTTCCTCCAATAAAAAAAAAACCTCCATGTTCTTTGTTATGTCCGTCCAGCCTAGTGCCAGCCAGAAGCGGACCAAAGAGTTGGTGATGAACCTCCAAAGGCAACCACCGTATCTTTCAATCGCCATGAAAGTTCGAGCGGCGACCCCACCGGATCCGGTGGCCGGTGGCCGGTGGCCGGTGGCCGAATCATCACTTCAACGGCCAGCAAACTTTGACCAATCACCTCAAAAGATCATCTTTCCTTGAACTGCATTGTACCACGGAGTACTTTCCTCTTGAACCCAAACAGTACAGGGGATTTGCTTCTTGTTGCATCACGTGTGCCTACTGATACATAAACCCACTTGATTAGCACCAGCAATGGGTGTGATTGCTACTCAATCTTCTAAGAGCAATTCCAACAGATCTTCATCCCTTCATTCTGAAAGGAATGGGGGTTTGAGCCTTCATATTTGAAAGGTGGAATTTGGCCTTGGGAACATTGTTCATTGGGTAAGAGGATAAGTTTGAGATAATTTAATTAGTTTAATGCAGAAATTTGGCCTTGAAAACATCATTGAAGATTCACATCTTTATACGGATAACGCATAATGACTTAAGGATCTGTCCTATTCTTGTTGTGACTCTGGCTCGAGAGAGAATGTTTTTCATCCTTGCTTCGATGTCCGCTAGCGAGTGAGGTACCGTGTGGAGGCGTGTCTGTGCAGCGACGGATGCAATCTGTGTTACCGCTACTCGCTCTTGTTTGGAGTCTTAGAACCTTAATCCTTAGACAGTTTCACGTTATGTCTGAATGGCACGAAACCCTTCTTAAAATCTTGTATCTTAAATCTGGTCATAACCTTATCTATGTACGAGGCCTGTGACAGCGAGAGAATCTTATTTTGATGATCTCGAGTTACCTTGAGCCTAAAAATATAACTCGCTTCACATAGGTTTTTCATATCGAACTGTGTTGACAACCGGACCTTTACCGTTGACACTATTCCTACGTCATTCCCAATTAGTATAATATTGTCGACGTAAAGTATCAAATATATCATTGTAGTTTTATCACTCATCTTATACACACAAGTTAATCCTCATTTCAAATAAATCCATATGACTGAACTGTCTGATCAAAACGGATGTTCAAACTTCTAGATGCTTACTTTAGTACATAAATGAACTTCTGCAACTTGTAATTAGATGCTCTTGGCCCTTTGACTAAAAGACTAGAGGCTGCATCATGTAAATGTCCTTTTCAAAATCCCCGTTGAGGAAAGCTATCTTGACATCCATTTGTTAGATCTTCCAATTGTAATAGGCTGCAATGTATAAAAGGATCCGAGTAGACTTAATCATAGCTATCGGTGATAATGTCCCGTCAAAATTGATTTCTTATCTCTGGGTATAACCCTTGGCAACTAATCTAACTTTATAAGTCTTAACGGAACCATCAGATCCTCTCTTCTTTCTATATAGCCACTTACATCTAATAGGTTTAATATTGAATGATGGTGTAACAAAATCAATAGTGTTGATTGCAGCCTGCATATCCCACAGAAAAAGAATAGACATAATGAGATCAACACCGCTGGCGAAATACACGGCTAGAAGATGCAAATCACCGGCAATCAAAAAAACTCAGAAAGAGAGAAAGGGGATCACAACCTCCGGCAAGATCAACAGTCGTATATAGAAATACACGGCTAGAATATGCAAACCTCTAATGATCGAAAAAGAACACAAATAGAGAAATGGGATCGTATCCTCGAAGTTGCCTCGCTCCTGTTAGATCACCGCCCTCGAGCAATAAAAAATTTAGGGAGGATTAAACTATTGGTTAATATACCTAGGGTTTGGATTGAACTGTCCAACCCTAAGTTTTGGTAAACAAACAAGGGCCAAAATTGGGAATGAAAAATAATGCCAGGGAATCCCAAGCAAAACTGGTGTGTGTGTGTGTGTGTGGGGGGGGGGGGGGGGGGGGGGGGGGCAAAACCGGGCAAAGGACGGAATGGGACACCGAGGGGGGAGTGAAGCCCCTGCCCAAAACTGGGAACCAAACACCGACGTAGGCACAGTAACAAGGGAAATGGATGCCAATGCTGGGGAATAGGCCTCAGAACCATAAACCAAACACGTCCTAGAGAGGATTGGAGTGGGAGCTTGGGGATGTGATTGGATTCATTGGTGGCTAAGGTGGAAATGGTGGATGCACCTAACCCTAGTGATATGGAAACCTATGATCCGTTAGAATTGAATAAGATTTTTTTTTTAGTCAATTAGACTTACCCCCTATCTATATAACAAGGGACGACGGTTTTGTGCTGACTAGGACAAAATGGAACCAAATGCTGACTAGACAAAAAAGAACAGTGATCACAGCTGTCGATCTCTCTCTCTTTCCAGATCTCTCTCTCTCTCTCTCTCTCCTCCCTCGAACTCTCTCTCCGTATCTCTCTCTCTAACTCTCCATCTCTCTCTCTATCCTCCCTGTCTCCCTCTTTCTCTCGGTATCTCTCTCTCTTCCCCCGACTCTCTTTATCTATCCTCCGTCTCTCTCTCTCTCTCTCTCTCTCTCTCTCTCTCTCTCTCTTTTCCGTTTCACCCTTTCTCTTTCCCCAATCTCTCTCTCTTCCCCGAACTCTCTCTCTCTCTTCCACCGACTCTCTCTCTCCCCCCCAGTTCTCTCTCTCTCCCCCCGACTCTCTCTATCTCTCTCCCCCTGGTTCTCTCTCTCTAACTAACTCTCTCTTTCTCTCTTAGTCGCTCTCTCTCTCTCTCTCTCCGATCTCTCTAATCTCTCTCTCTTCCTCTGACTCTCTCTATCTCTCCCCCCCGGTTCTCTCTTTCTAACTAACTCTCTCTATCTCTCTTTCCCCCCGGTTCTCTCTCCCCACCCAGCACCCACTCCCTCCCCGGCTCTCTCTCTCTCTCTCCCCAGTTCTCTCGCTCTCCTCCCGGTTCTTTCTCTCTCTCTCGTCCATCTCTCTCTTCCCCTGACTTTCTCTATCTCTCTCTCTCCTCGGTTCTCTCTTTCTCTCTCTAACTAACTCTTTCTCTCTAGCTAACTAACTAACTCTCTCTCTCTCTCTCTCTCTCTCCAATCTCTCTCCGAGTTTCTCTCTTTCTCTCTCCCACCCACTGCCTCCCCAGTTCTCTCTCTCTTTCTCCCCGATAGGGCTGGCAATTTCGGACCCGACACGGCAGACCCGACACGAAGTTAGCGGGTCTGGGTCAGGGCTAAACGAGTTTAGATCTTAAATGGGTCGACACGATAGGCCCGTTTAATAAACGGATCGGGTCCGGGTTTAGGGTCTGGACATGGTAGACCCAGAAAGACCCGTTTAAAATTTAACGGGTCGTGTCGGGTCGGGTCTACCCGTAATCCGATACTGTAATATATAGTGTCAGCGGGTCTATTGGGTTAGGTCAGGTAGAGTCGAATTAGGTCGAATCGGGTCAACTGAATAACCCCGTGTGGTAAACGGGTCTTATCGGGTCTACCTGTTTTGGACACGACTAGAAACTAGACACGACACGAACCCGACCCGACACAACCCATTGCCACCCCTACTCCCCGGCAATGTTTTTAAAGTCGGACCGGAAGGCAAACCAAAAAGGCATCCGGTTCGGTCCAAATCGGTTCAAATCGCTAACTCAACCATTTGAACTACATAAAATAGGGTTTTTTTAAGTAGATATTTACTAAATTCTTCAATGAAAATTTTGATTCCTGGGTTAACAGACAAATCGATTTATTGAAAGATCAAACCGAAACATGTTCCGGTTTTGGTCCAACCCGGTCGGACCACCCGATATGGTCCGGTTTTCAAAACACTGCTCCCCAGTTCTCTCTCTCTCTCTCTCACGTGCACGCACGCGGCCTCTCTCTAACTAACTCTTTCTCTTTCCCACAATTGAGAAAATCTATGGTGTAATCGTAAAGCTAGATCACTGGTACACAGACAAATCAAATCGTTTAGCACAACTATAATTGCATCATAGCCACACGATGGCGGCACCATATATTTCTCTCTTTCTCTCTCTCCGTCTCTCTCTGTCTCTCTCTCTCTCTCTCTCTCTCTCTCTCTCTCTCTCTTTCCGTGGGTGGCAGGGGAACCCAAATCTTCTGCCCTATGTCTTTGCACCCAAGTCATAACCCTACGTTACTGTTGGAATTGATGTGTTCTTAGCTTGTAAAAATCTTTTGTTCAGAGAAATAATGGAGAGATTGTATTTAAATAAGATTTGCATTAGTGGTACGTGATCATATCACGTGTTCTATGATAGAATAATAAGCTATGGTTTATGTAGATCTGCTGAGAGGAAGGCTTAGTGAATTGAAAACATATAACCTAAATTGTTCACAGCTATGGGAGGGCTGGTTCCCCTATCGTGAGAAGTTATTGGAATGATAGAGCATAAAACCTTCACTATGATCATTGCCAGGCACAGTTATTGTGACCGAACGGAGCCAACATGGTGCACAGATCAGTGAGCAGACACTGGTGCATTAAGCCGTGTTTCTGTTTAGAGTAGTTGGTCCTAAACCCTGAGGAATCATAACCGGTGGGCTAACCAATTGAGTGGTGCTTTGATGCACCAATGTGTGAGGGATCCATTTATGTGCGACCCAATACCACGGTGCGTTGGGTTGCCTGATTGACGTCATATCGGTATATCACTCCTATAGGCTATCCATAACCCTAACCGGTAGTGCATTCCATGGTCGAACTCACATCGCACTAAAACCAGGCTTGGTGGTTGTCAGTCGAGCTGACGACCGGATCCCCTAGCTTGGCCAAAGCAAAGGGAAGTGCGTTAAGGTTAGTTTACCTGGATGGAACCATGTCAAATGATCACTCGAGTCTGTCGGTGTTCTCCACCGCTTGAGTCGTATTATGACAGTACGTGGAAGGATATCACACTACTGTAACTGAGCAGAGATTAGGGGTATGCGAGAGAACATAAAAAGTCTAGGAGGATTGGAGGTCATGTAACATCCGCCCCAAACACACAAGATTTTGTCCGCTTTGCCTGTGCTCGCACGAGAACTTCCCAGGGAGGTCACCCATCCTGGTACTGCTCTCGCTCGAGCACGCTTAACTACGGAGTTCTTACGAATTCCGTAGCGGCGCACGGTTTTAAAACGCGTCTTCTATGTTTGGAAGGGGAAATTATATAAGTAGCTCAGGATCTCCTTCTCTCCAGGCGATGTGGGGCTAACTCATGGCCTTGTACACCTCACCTCACCTCATCCATCTTGGCATTCCCGCCTCAGGAGTCTTGGCTCTTGGCTATTGGCCTATTGGATCTTGGTCGTCACAATCCACCCCCCTCAGGGCTACACGTCCTCGTGTAGGGTTAGACCCCCCCATCCCGAGGAGAACCGGCTCTGATACCATTTTGTAACATCCGCCCCAAACACACAAGACATTGTCCGCTTTGCCCGTGCCCACACGAGAACTTCCCAGGGAGGTCACCCATCCTGGTACTACTCTCGCCCGAGCACGCTTAACTACGGAGTTCTTACGAATTCCGTAGCGGCGCACGGCTTTAAAACGCGTCTTCTATGTTTGGGAGGGGAAATTATATAAGTAGCTCAGGATCTCATTCTCTCCAGGCGATGTGGGGCTAACTCATGGCCTTGTACACCTCACCTCACCTCACCTCACCTCATCCATCTTGGCATTCCCACCTCAGGAGTCTTGGCTCTTGGCTATTGGCCTATTGGATCTTGGTCGTCACAATAGACGCGTTCTAGGTGGTTCGATGGTAACCATGCTAGTGCAAAACCTTGAGGTTGAGGGTTCGAGTACACAAGAGACCAATAGAGGACAAAATCTTGTGTGTTTGGGGCGGATGTTACAAAATGGTATCAGAGCCGGTTCTCCTCGCAATAGGGGGTCTAACCCTACACGAGGACGTGTAGCCCTAAGGGGGGTGGATTGTGACGACCAAGATCCAATAGGCCAATAGCCAAGAGCCAAGACTCCTGAGGCGGGAATGCCAAGATGGATGAGGTGAGGTGAGATGTACAAGGCCATGAGTTAGCCCCACATCGCCTGGAGAGAAGGAGATCCTGAGCTACTTATATAATTTCCCCTCCCAAATATAAAAGACGAGTTTTAAAACCGTGCGCCGCTACGGATTTCGTAAGAACTCCGTAGTTAAGCGTGCTCGGGCGAGAGCAATCCTAGGATGGGTGACCTCCCTGGGAAGTTCTCGTGCGGGCACGAGTAAAGCGGACAAAATCTTATATGTTTGGGGCGGATGTTACAAAATGGTATCAGAGCCGGTTCTCCTCGCTATGGGGGGTCTAACCCTACACGAGGACGTGTAGCCCTAAGGGGGGTGGATTGTGACGACCAAAATCCAATAGGCCAATAGCCAAGAGCCAAGACTCCTGAGGCGGGAATGCCAAGATGGATGAGGTGAGGTGAGGTGTACAAGGCTATGAGTTAGCCCCACATCGCCTGGAGAGAAGGAGATCCTGAGCTACTTATATAATTTCCTCTCCCAAATTTAAAAGACGTGTTTTAAAACCGTACGCCGCTACGGATTTCGTAAGAACTCTGTAGTTAAGCGTGCTCGGGCGAGAGCAATCCTAGGATGGGTGACCTCCATGGGAAGTTCTCGTGCGGGCACGAGCAAAGCGGACAAAATCTTATATGTTTGGGGCGGATGTTACAAAATGTATGTTTGAGGCGGATGTTACAAAATGGTAGTTAAGCGTGCTCGGGCGAGAGCAATCCTAGGATGGGTGACCTCCCTGGGAAGTTCTCGTGCGGGCACGAGCAAAACGGACAAAATCTTATATGTTTGGGGCGGATGTTACAAAATGGTATCAGAGCCGGTTCTCCTCGCTATGGGGGGTTTAACCCTACACGAGGACGTGTAGCCCTAAGGGGGGTGGATTGTGACGACCAAGATCCAATAGGCCAATAGCCAAGAGCCAAGACTCCTGAGGCGGGAATGCCAAGATGGATGAGGTGAGGTGAGGTGTACAAGACCATGAGTTAGCCTCACATCGCCCGGAGAGAAGGAGATCCTGAGCTACTTATATAATTTCCCTTCCCAAATATAAAAGACGCGTTTTAAAACCGTGCGCCACTACAGATTTCGTAAGAACTCCGTAGTTAAGCGTGCTCGGGCGAGAGCAATCCTAGGATGGGTGACCTCCCTGGGAAGTTCTCGTGCCGGCACGAGCAAAGCGGACAAAATCTTATATGTTTGGGGCGGATTGTGATGACCAAGATCCAATAGGCCAATAGCCAAGAGCCAAGACTCCTGAGGCGGGAATGCCAAGATGGATGAGGTGAGGTGAGGTGTACAAGGCCATGAGTTAGCCCCACATCGCCTGGAGAGAAGCAGATCCTGAGCAACTTATATAATTTCCCCTTCCAAACATAGAAGACGCGTTTTAAAACCGTGCGCCGCTACGGAATTCGTAAGAACTCTGTAGTTAAGCGTGCTCGAGCGAGAGCAGTACCAGGATGGGTGACCTCCCAGGGAAGTTCTCGTGCGGGCACAGGCAAAGCAGACAAAATCTTGTGTGTTTGGGGCGGATGTTACAAAATGGTATCAGAGCCGGTTCTCCTCGGGATGGGAGGGGTCTAACCCTACACGAGGACGTGTAGCCCTAAGGGGGGGTGGATTGTGACGACCAAGATCCAATAGGCCAATAGCCAAGAGCCAAGACTCCTGAGGTGGGAATGCCAAGATGGATGAGGTGAGGTGAGGTGAGGTGAGGTGTACAAGGCCATGAGTTAGCCCCACATCGCCTGGAGAGAAGGAGATCCTGAGCTACTTATATAATTTCCCCTCCCAAATATAGAAGACGCGTTTTAAAGCCGTGCGCCGCTACGGAATTCGTAAGAACTCCGTAGTTAAGCGTGCTCGGGCGAGAGTAGTACCAGGATGGGTGACCTCCCTGGGAAGTTCTCGTGTGGGCACGGGCAAAGCGGACAATGTCTTGTGTGTTTGGGGCGGATGTTACAAAATTTTGTAACATCCGCCCCAAACATACATTTTGTAACATCCGCCCCAAACATATAAGATTTTGTCAGCTTTGCTCGTGCTCGCACGAGAACTTCCCAGGGAGGTCACCCATCCTAGGATTGCTCTCGCCCGAGCACGCTTAACTACGGAGTTCTTACGAAATCCGCCTCAAACATACATTTTGTAACATCCGCCTCAAACATACATTTTGTAACATCCGCCCCAAACATATAAGATTTTGTCCGCTTTGCTTGTGCCCGCACGAGAACTTCCCTGGGAGGTCACCCATCCTAGGATTGCTCTCGCCCGAGCACGCTTAACTACGGAGTCTTACGAAATCCGTAGCGGCGCACGGTTTTAAAACGCGTCTTTTATATTTGGGAGGGGAAATTATATAAGTAGCTCAGGATCTCCTTCTCTCCAGGCGATGTGGGGCTAACTCATGGCCTTGTACACCTCACCTCACCTCATCCATCTTGGCATTCCCGCCTCAGGAGTCTTGCCTCTTGGCTATTGGCCTATTGGATCTTGGTTGTCACAATCCACCCCCCTTAGGGCTACACGTCCTCGTGTAGGGTTAGACCCCCCATAGCGAGGAGAACCGGCTCTGATACCATTTTGTAACATCCGCCCCAAACACACAAGATTTTGTCCTCTATTGGTCTCTTGGGTACTCGAACCCTCAACCTCAAGGTTTTGCACTAGCATGGTTACCATCGAACCACCTAGAACACGTCTATTGTGACGACCAAGATCCAATAGGCCAATAGCCAAGAGCCAAGACTCCTGAGGCGGGAATGCCAAGATGGATGAGGTGTACAAGGCCATGAGTTAGCCCCACATCGCCTGGAGAGAAGGAGATCCTGAGCTACTTATATAATTTCCCCTCCCAAATATAAAAGACGCGTTTTAAAACCGTGCGCCGCTACGGATTTCGTAAGAACTCCGTAGTTAAGCGTGCTCGGGCCAGAGCAATCCTAGGATGGGTGACCTCCCTGGGAAGTTCTCGTGCGGGCTCGAGCAAAGCGGACAAAATCTTATATGTTTGGGGCGGATGTTACAAAATGGTATCAGAGCCGATTCTCCTCGCTATGGGGGGTCTAACCCTACACGAGGACGTGTAGCCCTAAGGGGGGTGGATTGTGACGACCAAGATCCAATAGGCCAATAGCCAAGAGCCAAGACTCCTGAGGCGGGAATGCCAAGATGGATGAGGTGAGGTGAGGTGTACAAGGCCATGAGTTAGCCCCACATCGCCTGGAGAGAAGGAGATCCTGAGCTACTTATATAATTTCCCCTCCCAAATATAAAAGACGCGTTTTAAAACCGTGCGTCGCTACGGATTTCGTAAGAACTCCGTAGTTAAGCGTGCTCGGGCGAGAGCAATCCTAGGATGGGTGACCTCCCTGGGAAGTTCTCGTGCGGGCACGAGCAAAGCGGACAAAATCTTATATGTATTTTTGTAACATCCGCCCCAAACATATAAGATTTTGTCCGCTTTGCTCGTGCCCGCACGAGAACTTCCCAGGGAGGTCACCCATCATAGGATTGCTCACGAGCAAAGCGGACAAAATCTTATATGTATTTTTGTAACATCCGCCCCAAACATATAAGATTTTGTCCGCTTTGCTCGTGCCCGCACGAGAACTTCCCAGGGTGGTCACCCATCCTAGGATTGCTCTCGCCCGAGCACGCTTAACTACGGAGTTCTTACGAAATCCGTAGCGGCGCACGGTTTTAAAACGCGTCTTTTATATTTGGGAGGGGAAATTATATAAGTAGCTCAGGATCTCCTTCTCTCCAAGCGATGTGGGGCTAACTCATGGCCTTGTACACCTCACCTCACCTCATCCATCTTGGCATTCCCGCCTCAGGAGTCTTGGCTCTTGGCTATTGGCCTATTGGATCTTGGTCGTCACAATCCACCCCCCTTATGGCTACACGTCCTCGTGTAGGGTTAGACCCCCCATAGCGAGGAGAACCTGGCTCTGATACCATTTTGTAACATCCGCCCCAAACATACATTTTATAACATTCGCCCCAAACATATAAGATTTTGTCCGCTTTGCTCGTGCCCGCACTTCCCAGGGAGGTCACCCATCCTAGGATTGCTCTCGCCCGAGCACGCTTAACTACGGAGTTCTTACGAAATCCGTAGCGGCGCACGGTTTTAAAACGCGTTTTTTATATTTGGGAGGGGAAATTATATAAGTAGCTCAGGATCTCCTTCTCTCCAGGCGATGTGGGGCTAACTCATGGCCTTGTACACCTCACCTCACCTCATCCATCTTGGCATTCCCGCCTCAGGAGTCTTGGCTCTTGGCTATTGGCCTATTGGATCTTGGTCGTCACAATCCACCCCCCTTAGGGCTACACGTCCTCGTGTAGGGTTAGACCCCCCATAGCGAGGAGAACCTGCTCTGATACCATTTTGTAACATCCGCCCCAAACATATAAGATTTTGTCCGCTTTGCTCGTGCCCGCACGAGAACTTCCCAGGGAGGTTACCCATCCTAGGATTGCTCTCGCCCGAGCACGCTTAACTACGGAGTTCTTACGAAATCCGTAGCGGCGCACGGTTTTAAAACGCGTCTTTTATATTTGGGAGGGGAAATTATATAAGTAGCTCAGTATCTTCTTCTCTCCAGGCGATGTGGGGCTAACTCATGGCCTTGTACACCTCATCTCACCTCATCCATCTTGGCATTCCCGCCTCAGGAGTCTTGGCTCTTGGCTATTGGCCTATTGGATCTTGGTCGTCACAGGTCAACTTGCGTCGCGCTCTGTTTAGCTTCGCAAGTTAACCGAGGCTCAGATGACAGACATAGACATCTATAGGGTGTGTCGGTCGAGGCCTAGTTGTTAGCCATGAATCATAGTTCGTGCAGGTTCTACCTTGTCCACATCCAAAATCGTGTCTACCATCTCTTCCCTTACTTGCACTACCTTAGTTAGGAAGACGATCATCCCACGGGTGCTTCGTACTAGAGCGTGAGAGAGAAAGAGAAATAAAGTATGCTTCCAGGGGGCAACCCGAGAGTGGTTATAGGCATACGTAAAATATCTAACACCCCACATAGGTGCAGACAATCCGAGCGTGCATCGTACGGGAGCTCGGTAGAGTTGCTTTGGTAAATTTTACTAAGGACACCCCTCATTTTACTAAGGGCACCCCTAAGTAGGGATAAATTACTGAGGGCACCCCTAGGTGAGAGAACAACATTTCCATGTCAAGAGGATACTAGAAATCCTAGGGGTCCTACAGGTTTGAACGGTTTTGCAATCGGAGCCCGGTACACGAGTATACGACCATGAGAAGCATGAGGGGCATTTTTGTCTTTTTCCAAATAGCCCCACATGCCCTAATGGCCGGCCACTCATGTTAGGGGCGCCCATATGCAGCCATGACCTGATATGGGGAGGATCTAAGAAGATCCTCCCCCATATATGGTTTGTTGCATAGTTAGAACCGCCCCCCTTAAAATCTAGGGGGCGGTTTTTCGGGTGGTTGGATAGGATAAGGATGGCCATATCTAGGAAATTTTTAATCCCTATGTCCGGCCACTTAAGAGGGGGATGAAAGGCAATTTCGTGCAAGAGAAATAAGGGGTGTTTTGCTACAATTTATTGCTCGAAACAAGCCCCTTTTGCGCCGAAAATCAGCACATCATTCCTCTCTCTTTCTCGTCTTCCTCAAGGCTTTTGCAAGCATCAGAAGAGGCTCGTTGGCGAGAGGAATTCAGAAATCTCTCAACGAGGACGCAGCTGGGAGGCGAGACTCGGTGAACCCAACGGTGGATCTACATCCGTACCTCGCCATCCGTCTCCACCAACAAAGAAGAAAATCCTCCGCAGTGAAAAAATCTGCACGAAAGTATAATCTCTCTATCGCTCGTTCTAAGTTTTAATATATAGATCATCTGATGTATGTTGCATCATCTCGTTAGAATGACGATTAGGGGTTCGTACTATTGCATCATGTGCAGATGATAGGATTATATAATCAGAATTTTGGTAGTACACACCCGGCAGCGTAGTCCTTCGACCGCTGCCCGACTTCCGCTGCGCAGACTTTGATCTAGGGAATTAATTTTTCCCAACAGTTACACCCATACCTGACCTATGCATCGCACTCACCCCAACCGGCAAGCAAAGGTACGATAATGATCGGGTACATGTTGGTGCCTATGTCGCTAGTCCAATCAGAGTCGTTTCTTTGCTTGCCAGTTGGGACTGAGTGTGATGCACCGGTCGAGTACAGTGCAATGGACGGTAGTAACTTGGGGGGTAGACGATGGGGCAGAGGATTTGGGTTCGGGGGTTAGGGGGGGGGGGGGGGGGGGTTGGCAATGCCCAGGGGCTGTGTTGTCGCCGAAGGCGGCCCGCTGTAGTGCCGACAGGCACGGACATTCACTAGTGTATTAATAGGCCAACTAGACTTATCCTCCTAAAATGATATTAATTAGAGTTACCCCAAAAAAACTGGAATCAAACCCCCAATATCCCCCCCCCCCCCCCCCCCAAAAAAAAATGCCTATAGAAAAAGAAATTTTAGGGGGTTAAGTCTACAAGAAATATTGAGATATCCCGTTTTGCTTATATGGTATTTTGAGATACCCCCAATTCTATCTAATTATCACAAAGAAATTTTAGTGGGTTAAATCAAAGTTAGAGATAACTCTAATTTATTTGCTTAAATGGCATTTTGAGATACCCCCAATCTCCCAGCACCTCCGACACCTCTCATTCCAGTCTCAGACCCAATGGCTTCAATTTCCACCTTCATCAATGTCAATTCCACGACATGGAATGCGTCCTTAATCAGGCAAGTCTTTAATGAGTTCACTATAAACGCTATTGTCCAAATCAACCACCTACAATACAATTATCAGGCTGCAGACAAAGTAATATGACTACCTGCTCCGACTGGCAAGTTCTCTAGCAAATCTGCATATCGGATTGCTCGGCAAGGCATGGATGCACGTCCAGAAACATCTAATTCCCCCCAACTCAGAGACACATGGCGGAAAATATGGTTATGAAAATAAATTATGCCTCGTATTCGCTTCTTCATTTAGTGTCTGCGCTCAAACTCTTTTCCAACTCTCGACATAATAGCTAGAATAATAAATGGGTCGACAAGCTTTGTCGCTTATGCAAGAACCATGAACAATCTTATGCCCATGTTTTCTATACCTGCCCTTATGCTTAATCGATCTGGTTTGGGTCAGCAGCTAATCTAGATTCCCGTGTAATTTCCATACCCATTGCCGATTGGATTGATCACTCGATGAACCAAACAGTGCCATGCAGACAATATGAATTTTGTGCCATCACCATTTGGTTCATTTCGAAAGAGAAATGTTTCCTCATTTTTGAGAACAAGTTGACCCCCCCTACTACCACCATCGGGCTCATCCACTCCATGATTCTAGCCTCCAATCAAGCCTTCAATCCGGAAGAGGTGAAACATTTATATCCAGTTACAAAGTCCAATCCACCTAGCTGGTTGCCTCCCCCACCATTCTATATGAAAATTAATGTTGATGCAGCCATTGGCCCATCTTTTGCTACGAGTGCCTACGTGATTCGAGATCATTTTGGGAACCTCATATCTGCAACCACCACCGGACATCCCACTACTAACCCTCTCTTAGATGAAGTTATGGCGATGAAGATGGCCCATCTGTAACCTCAAATTTCTAGGATATGCAGCTCATCTTCGAAGGAGACGCCAAGACCGTCACTAATCTTCTTCTCCATCCAGATATTGATCCACCGTGACGGATTGCTTCTACCATCTCGGACTGCCACTTTCTCATAAAGCAGGTTCCGTCGTCTACTATCAAGTATTGTCTGAGAGAGTCTTGCCCGCAACCTAGAGTCCAACTCTTTTCTTGGGACATTCTTTGTTGTCTTTATATACTGATGCTCCAGATAAATAAAATCCACGCCTCGCAGCACCTTTCTAAAAAAAAAAAAAAAGTCTGTAGGGTTTTTTGGGCAATCAAACACGTAACCCCCTGTCTACCAACCCTTCAATTCAGTTTTGATTTAAGTGGTTGACAAAAGGTGTTATTGTGCTAACATTTGAAACTTTAGGGTGCGGTTTGGAACAAAATAAACTATAAGGGGGTTAAGTGTTTTTGAGTTACACTTAAGGGGGTAAAGTATAATTTACCCAAGAAAAGAAACAAAGGTAACTTTCATTAGCCCTAAAGTACGCGGCATGGCCGGCATCTAAACCAGAGCTCGATCAATGGCGGAGGCGGAGGCGGAGGCGGAGGCGGAAGTGGGACGAGAGGAAGAGGAGACGACCCTGATCGAGATACTGGATCCGGCCTCTGGGCCGATCGACATCTCCAGGTACGTGGACCACGTGCGCGACCCCGGTGCCGGGGCCATCGCGACCTTCGAGGGGACGACCCGAGACACCTTCGACGGGAAGCGCGTCGTCGAGCTGCGGTACGAGGCCTACGTCCCGATGGCATCCCGCCGGCTTTGCTCCATCTGCTCGGCCGCCCGATCCGCCTGGTCCCTCCGCCGCGTTGCCGTCGCCCACCGCCTGGGGACGGTCCCCGTCGGAGAGGCGAGCGTCTTCGTGGCGGTGTCGGCGGTCCACCGGGCCGACGCGCTGGAGGCGTGCCGGTACGTGATCGACGAGGTGAAGGCGTCGGTGCCGATCTGGAAAAAGGAGGTTTACGAAGGCGGGGAGGTGTGGAAGGAGAACTCCGAGTTCTTTGAGAGGAGGCGGCGGAGCGATTATTGGGAGATGGCGCCCCTCAACACGGCGGCGGCGGCCTTGACACAGGATAAGGTATCCTGCTGCCGTGGGACCAAGGTTCGTGTGGGTAACGAGGGTGCCGGCGCACAATAGCAGTCGGTAGTCTTCCGTTGCAAAGGGTGTGAAGCACAATGTTGGATTGGGTAATTTGTTTCATTGCAGTTTATGTGGCCTTAGATGGGCCCAAGTATGGACTTGATGTTGGGCTTACCTCTGATTGTTCGGGCCACGCTTTGATCTTTGCGGCAATTAAGCGCTTATCTTTTCGAAGAAATTGTTCAGAATTGGGTCAGTTCCGTACCAAATTTATCAGAATTGGACCAGATTTGTACATAATTGGATCAGTTTCGCACAAAATCGATCAGAATTGGGTTTGTGTGTATAAAATCGGATCAATTTCGTACGAAATTGATCAGAATTTGGCCAGTTTTCGTAATAAAGGGAATCAATGAAAGCTACAAGGCGAGATGCAGAAGAATTGCATGTTGTCCTTAATTTTTTTTTTACAGGGTTCGTTCTTTTGCTTTAATTTTTTTTTTACAGGGTTAGTTCTTTTGTTTTTTTGAAATCGACAAGGTGTCCCGAAAATCCTTCGAGCAATGGACCCACTTCGGGCTCTGACTAGTCTCTCGGCGAATGCACACTGACCCACTTGGAAGTTTCCCTACTCACTCCTGGGTATATCGAGGGGGGGAGGGAGGGATCGAACCCACAACCGCCTCACCCAATCATCAGTTGCTTTGCGGCCTTCGCCAACTCCCCTATCCCCTGGTGGGTTACAGTGGGTTTATTCGGTTACACCCTTAGCGGATGTTGAAGGTAAATATTTTCTTTCTTGTTTTCCTACAGCCGTGGGTTTTAAGATTGAAGAGAATGTGTACTGTTGACAGGATGAGGAAGCTCTCAACGACAAGGACGGCAGGCCGAGGCATGGGAGGGGACGGCTCCAGGCAAAAGCCACCACAGTGGAGGAGGCCCAAGTGAACCCATAGGCTGCAGTGAAGAGACCCAAGTGGACTGGTCTGTCGAATTTTCACACAGGATAGAAATAAGAATGAACCCATAGGCTGCAGTGAAGAGACCCAAGTGAACAGGTCTGTTGAATCTTCTATTAAAATAGTGAACAAGTATTGGATTTCTCAATGTTATTAGCATGAACCAAGTTAATAATACAAATTAAAATGCCAAACAAGTCTTACATTTAGCATAAGTATGAGTTTCAAACTTAAATGTTTCTTTTTGGGCCAACTGAGACTACACCATCATAAATTGGCAACCTTAATGCAAATATAGTAAATACTATACATCCAATCTCTTCCAAACCAAACCAATCAAATAAAATCAGCAGTATATGGAATACCGGTAGAAGGTATCCATTTGTCGCCTTCAATGAAACTCCTTACTGTATAGTTTGAGGCTTCATTATATGAATGCATTATCTTCAATCCTGCCCAATGGACTCGACCTTTCGTGTCTGCAGCAATGCCTCGATTTTGAAACTCCCCATAAAATAGAGTATCCAATGCGGAATTGTCATTCCATTCAAGCCATCCTGCTGGATCAATTAGATCATCCAGAAACGATTGCATTACTATCACCGTTGAGTATTTGTTCCATGGACGACCAAGATACGTTTTGAATGATGATTTCACCGGTGCAAGATCAGTTGAGGCCATTATGGAGCAATTGTGCATTACAAATCCAGTCTTCTTGTCCAATGTTTCTCTTCCTTGTGCCGTTACAACGTTCTTCTGCGAAGGGAGAGGCCTTCGAACAAAAATATTTGAGTTCTGAAATACAGCGCTTGCATCTCCAAAAATAAAGTCAATAGTACCATATATTTCACATTCTCTGTAGAATTGGACATTTTCTTTTGCATATAAGGTGTCTTGAAACCCTTTGAAGCTACATTTATAGAATGCTGAATGGTTTGAAGAAGCCAACACCGCAACAGCTTGCTCATTGCTTGATCCGGCTGTGTTCTCAAACGTCATATATTTCGCAATGAATCCTCTCCCGGATATCGCTGAAAGAGACATAGGAAATGCTAGAAATTTCAGTAGATTGCAGTTTTAAATTTGACTAGCATACAATGAAACAAAGAAGCATTTCAATTATATTAGGCTAAGTCTCGAATGCTAGTTACAGAAACAAAGAAGCATTTTTATTGTGTTAGGCGAAGACTAAAATGCAAGTTAAAAAAGAAAAGCTATAAATAATGTTTATGAATTTTGGACTTGAGTCGGGTAGCTTCGCGCCACTGGCTTTTCAACCAAGCATGATGACCAATTGTGTTTTTCTTCGCAACAGTTGCAAGTCCCTGTCCTTTGTACAATTTCTCAAAAAAAAAAAAAATTTTGGACTTATATTTAGACTTAGTGTTACCTCCATTAGTCAATAGATACGTGGGAGGCAAAGTTTGAAGGTATAAAGCCATAGCTTTCCCATAGAAGAATTCTTTTAGGGCACCTGTCCTCAAAATATTTGTGCACCTCTTTCTAACAAAAAACAAGTACTCAAGGTGATCGCAGTCCATCAGCTGATTGCATCAAAAGGAGAATCAGTAACTGCTCTTCAAATTCTATATTGGGAGGTTACAGTTGATCAGTTCAGTGTATCCTCCACTCCTCTCAACTTTTATCGGTTATTTTCATTTCCTCTCCCTCAAGGGATGCTTTTGAAATTTGAAAAATTGAAGTGGGACTAACATCTAGACTGGGAGCGCTCATAAGAAGGCTTTCTTTGTTAGTGTCAAGAGCACACACCAAGCACAAAACATTCTTGGTCTTGGTTTAGTGTGTAGGTTATAGGATTCTGTGTCAGTACAACATCTTCTTATCCAAAAGCAGAGTAGTATAACTCTATCAGAATAACAGATGCATCTCAGCATCCCACGGTATACCCTTCCTTACCTACCAAGTTCAATGGACTCTTCGGGTTTTTGGAATCGAATCTCTTCATGAGTATTTGTTTTTCCGTTTTCCTGCTTTCCATATATAAGTTTTACCGATCATTTTTTTAGTTCGGATTTTCCGAGTTGACCGCCTTAGTTCCTGGACTGGCTCAAGCGCAAATGCACACATGTTTATGCATGTTTGTGGTCGCCAAGAGTTCATCCAATAGACCTAGCAACAATGCATCCGTGCACAATTGGCACATCAGGTCTATATGGTTAAACACTAAGATTTTTTCAAGTGTTGAATGCTTGCTAACGCCATCCGAACAATTGTTTGAGCGGGTAGCTCTCTCAGTCCGAATAGTTGTTCAGATTGCTTTTTCATAAGTCGAACAGACCATTAATGGTCCGGACAATCAGTGATAGAAAAGAGCAGGGTGTCCGAACAGTTGTTTGGACTGCTCACAACGATCTATAGTCATTTGAGCCTAGGGTCTGAACAATCGTTCAGACGCCTATAGTGCACAGTCAGCTGTTCGGACATCTAGTGTATAGATTTGGGTATATTTTCATCTTAACTCATTTTTGGTTGTTAGATCTCTATCCTAAGAAGCACTGACACTGGTACGGGGACTCGCTTACGACACGACACGGGTATGCTAACACGGCAAATCCTAAAAAAAGAGGACATGGTACGGTGGGGACACGACAAAATAAATTAATATTTTTTCTTTATATTTTATGTGTGTTCATAATTCATATATATTTTAATAACCGAAAAAATCTCATAGAAAAAACTAAAATGAAAATTTAATGCATATTAAATCGCAACCATTAGTAACACCCAGCCCGATTGGTGAATCACATACAGCCCTAAATGTCATGGAAAAGTACGGCTGTGTTTCAGTTTTGGATTCAACCTATCTGAAAACTCAGAGGATCAGATACGTTAAAGCCAAAACTGAATTGTAACCGTCCGTTACAACCAGCATGACAAGTGAATTATACTCAGGCCTAAATGACATGCAAAAGAACGAATGCGATTCAGTTTTGGCTTCAACCTATCTAATCCTCAAGGCAGCTTGTGACCCGACCCTATATCGAACAACTCGTCAACCCGCCGTGTCCGATGCATGTCCAGCGAGTGTTTGACGAGTGTCCGGCTCCCGGAAACACATGGGACATGGCACATGCGTGTTCGGTGCGTGTCCGACGAGTGTCTGGCGAGTGTCGGTGTCCGACAAGTGTCCGACACAGGTACGGGAGGCCTAGGGAAGTGTCCGTGCTTCCTAGTCTCTATCTGATGGCTAAGCTTGTTTGGGATTGATCTATCTTATAATTATGACTTGGAGGCTTATTTGAAGTCAGCTCTCCAGATTTTCAGAGATTAAAATTCGGATTTTGAAGAGTGGGGTTTTCGAGATTATACGATATTTTCTAATGGGAATCAGTTGATTTCTCGTCCAATCTCCACCTGATTGTTACTGGAGGTTTCCCCAAGCGTGGGAATTGGTTTTGATCGAAAATTCACGGATTTCAAAGCGTCTCTTTATTGGATTTTCTCTAGGCCAAGCCTTGTTCTCTCTGGATTATCTTCGAAGGTAAAGCTCTCTCCTCTTCGTGTTTTACACATAACCTTTCATTCGTAGAACCCTAAATCTCAGTGAATGGGTGCCCTTGTGTGAAACAAAATTTGGTGAGGTGGATTAGTGGGAAGCTTAGAAACCCTAATTCCTCTTATTAGGAAGTCAGTGTGTACCGATGTAATTACCTTAAGGTCTGTCGGAGGGGTTACTCCGGCGAAGCAGACCCTTAAACGGTTCTACCACCCACAGTGGGGTGCGATTCACCTTTGTGCACGTTCGAGTTTTGCGAGGGCGAGCGTTGATGTCTTTACATAAGCGAATCACGGTAGTCGATGCGGTGTCACCTGTAAGCAGCCAGACTGCTTGTGTTGGAGCAGGAGCGAAGGTGGCAGGCAGGAAACTTGTGAGGATTTAAAAGGAGTATGGCAGAGTCAACTAGGCATGGAGTATGAGCTCCTAGTAGGGCCCGTGAGTCATGTAACTGTGTCTGTATTCTAGACCTTTTGCTAGTGGATTTCTCTCACAATTCGGTGCAAAGCCGGTGATGATTTTACCAATGTTTTAAAAAGCACAAAGCCTGTGATGTTTTTACCAATATTTTACTTTAGATTCTATATATCTACTATGTTTCAATTGTCATCCTTCTTTAGTAGTTCAGAATAGCCAAGGGTGCCACTATTATCATTCTTTCAAGTAATTACGGTGGGCTAAGGGAGCTTCTATATAGCAGTAACACAGTAATGTACTGGTCACAAAAGAAAAAAGAGATGATAAAACTGAAGAACATGAAGAAGTAGAAGAAGACAGAAAGGGAACTTACAATGATAGCATCCGACTATCACATTTATGACCTTTCTTCTTTCGATGTTGAAGAAAGCGATCACAGCTTAGGCGGTGCGATCTAAGACCCAAAACATCTAGGTGGGCGCCCGAACCGCTTTTTAGAACAATGATTTCGCGAAGGGTTTCCTCGTTAAAGATTACTGTGTGTTGTAGTGTAACAGTGGTTCCAAGCCTTGATGTTTTTCCCAGCATCCATCTTTCTTTGCCTCATATCCTGGCCTATATTATCTTCAGAGAGTTGTGCTAGAGAGTTAGACTATTCTCGTATATCTACTAGTCTAGCTCGTAGGGTTTTAACAAAGAATAATAGAGTTTGAATTTGAATTTGTCTGCAACTGAACCTAGAGATTTTCCACCGACGATTCTAGTCATATCCCTGATTTGATCCGATCTTGAATTTTAAGAAATTGGAACTAGACCAGTAGTAGTGAAAATTGGAGTGTTATCCCATCATACTCCAATCTAACGCTACCGGTCTCACCTCTGTCCTACTACCCAATGCTGGTTAGTATGTGATTTCATTTGGTATAAGAGTAGGATATTTTGGTACTCCTACCTCACTACACATTCTTATACTCTCGTTCCTCAGGTATAACTTCAAACTCAGTTCTATTTCGCTCATATGTTTTTTATTTGAATATATTAATTTGATTAGACGAAGTGCACTAACTCATTTTTGCCACAAATGGAAGGATAAGGGGATTAACATCTCTTTGAAGTGTGCAGGATACAGGGTCATACTCTTCTCTCGTTAAATCTATTAGAGTCTAGATTTTGTATTTATAATGTATGATCGAGTCATGATTGGTGTATGGTTTGTTTAGAAGGAAAGACGTCTAGATGAGTTCACCATCATGAGTTATGAATGTAAGTTAATTTTGGCTCAAATTATGACAAAGGGGGAGATTGTTAGTACCAAGAGCGTGCCACCCTTGCTATCATAATCTATAAGCACAAAACATTCTCGGTCTTGCTTTAGTGTGTAGGTTCTAGGGTTCTGTGTCAGTGCAGCGTATATTTATCCTAAAGCGAGTGGCACAACTCTATCAGAATGACAGACATAGATCTCAGCATCCCAAACTATATCCTTTCTAACCCTTGTGTGAAGGACTATTTCAAGTTCAGTGAATTCCTCGGGTTTTTGGAATCGGATCTGTTCTCGAGTAATTTTTTTCCGTTTTCCTTCTTTTCGGACTTGAGTTTTATCGATCACTTTTTTAGTTCGGATTTCCCGAGTTGATCGCCTTAGCACAAGGACTGGCTCTATCGCAGCTGCACACATATTGATGCATGTTTGCGCTCGCCAAGAGTTCACCCAGTAGACCTAGCGATAGTGCATCCGTGGATAATTGACGCGTTAAGTCTATAAGGTTCAATACTTGGATTTTTCCACGTACTGAAGGCTTACTAAGGTCGTCCGAATAACTGTTCGGACGGGTACTCTATCACTCCTAATAGCTGTTCAGACTGCTTTGTTATAAGTTGAATAGATCAGTAATGGTCCGGACAACTAGAAATAGAAAAGAGCAGGACGTGAATAGTTGTTCTGACTACTCACTACGATCCAGAGTCATTTGAGCCTAGGGTCCAAACAACTGTTTGGATTCTTATAGTGCACAGTCCAAGTAGCTTTTCGGACGTCTAGTGCACAGATTCGGGAAGATCGTCTCAACCCGTTTCTGGTCGTTAGATCTCCATCAGATGGCTGAGCTCGTTTAAGATTGATCTATCCTATAAATAGGACTTGGAGGCTTATTTGAAGTCAGCTCTCCAGATTTTCAGAGATTATAATTGGGCTTTTTGAGAGTGGAGTTTTAGAGATTGAAAGAGATTTTCGTAGAGGAATCGGTTGATTTCTCTTCCAATCTGCCCCGGATTGTTGTCTGAGTTTTCGCAAGCGTGGGAGTTAGTTTTGATTGAAAATTCACGGATTTCAAAGCTTCGCTTTATTGGATTTTTTCAAGGCCAAACCTTGTTCTCTCCAAATTATCTGGGAAGGTAAAGCCCTCTCCTTTTCGTGTTTTACACTTAATCTTTTGTTTGTACAACCCTAAATCCTAGTGAATGGGTGCCCTTGTGCAAAACAAGATTCGGTGAGATGGATTAGTGGGAAGCTATCCACAAGCCGTAATTCCTTTTATTAGGGATTTGGGGTGTACCGACGTAATTACTTTGAGGTTCGTCGAAGGGGTTACTCTGGTGAAGCAGATTCTTATAAATTACTACCACCCACAGTGGGGTGCGATTCACCTGTGGGTTCATTCGAGCCTTGCGAGGGTGAGCATTGGTGTCTTCGTGTGAGCGAATCATGGGAGTCGGTGCAGTGTCACCGGTGAGTAATTAGACTGTTCGCAGCAGGAGTGAAGGGGCCAAATAGGAAGCTTGCGAGGAGCTAAAAGGAGCACGACAGAGTCAACAAGGCGTGGAGTAGGAGCTCCTAGTAGGGCCCGTGAATCGTGTAACTGTGTTTGTATTCTAGACCTTTTGTTAGTGGATTGCTTTCACCATTCAACGCGAAGCTGACGTGGTTTTTACCCGCTAAGGGTTTCCTCGTTAAAAATTATTGTATGTTGTAGTATAACTGTGGTTCCAAGCCTTGTATGAATTTACTCAACATCCAGATTTCTTTGCCTCTTATCTTGATCTGTATTATCTTCTGAAAGGTGTGCCAGAGAATTAGACTCTTTCCATATATCTAATAGTCTAGCTCATAGGGTTTTTAGTTTTTACAAAGAATAATGGAGTTCGAATTTGAATGTCTACAACTGAACCTAGGGCACTGACGACTCCAATCATATCCCTGATTATATCCGGTTTTGAATTTTGAGAAATTGGAACTAGACCAATAGTTGTGAAAATTAATGTGCGTATCCCGTCGTACTCCAATCTAACGCTACCGGTTTTACCTCTTCCCACTACCCAGTGTTGGTCAGTAGGTGAATTCATTTTTGCAACTAGATGGAGGATGGTTTGTCTCGATAAGTGAGTGGGAGCCTGAGGGTTCGAGGGTTAGAGAAACTGTTTGAGGCTTTCCTACTGAAAATACATTAGAAGATTGCCTCAGGGTTAAGTCTTTGGAGAATATATAAATATATAATATATGTGTTGAGTGTGAACCTTGTTTTTGGGCATGCATGGTTCCAAACATTAGACTCATTGACGTGGAAACTTATACTAAAGCTAAGGAGAAGACAAAACAAAAGAGTATCAAATATTTTGTTGGAAATGGAAGGGATACTTGGTGGTGGTTCTTCAACTGGTTAGACTCAGGGCCCATTGGTAGGCATTATGTAAAGCTAAAAAGAAGACGAAACAAATAGTATCAAATATTGTGTTGTAAATGGAAGGAGTACTTGGTAGTTATTTTTCAACTGGTTAGACTTTGGGCCCAGTGGTAAGCCTTCTGTATTCGTGAGAAGGCAATAACCTACACCAGTAAATGAGAGCAACAAATCTGATGCATGATGCTAGATGATCTCCTGTACTACTATGTGCAAATTTCAGTGCAGAACAATGACAAGATCACTTGACAGGGTTCCAACACCGAAAATACATGACTAAAAAATGCATGGAATGAAATTTGGGACCATGGGGAGATATGTGGATGAGCATATTTAGGTTTAACTTGTTGGAGATATAATTAAGACCCTGACTTAAAGAAATACTAGAAGCTGACTCGCTATTTAGATGATAAAGCTATTTGTTTATTTTGTATTCAATTCTTTAATATGGTATATTTGAGATAAGAGAAAAAAAAGGATGTTTATGGAGAAGGGACAATATCCAAGGTGGACCGTGGATAGATTCCATAATATAAAAAATGATGTGATAAATAGAATAATGCTGTTGAAGCTAAGATAAGGTCATGCATAAACATAGTCGGATATTGGTAGAGAGATTGGATTATGTTTAGCTATCCATTGTGCGCATGTCAGATCGGAACTGTTTTGACTTTAGCCTTTAGTTTTGATATTATAGAGTGCATAAAATTATTGGCTTTCTGTGGGGGGTTCTAGATCGAACCGGGCAGTTTGGATGGCAAGCACAATCCAACAAGCCAAAAAGAAGGAAAAAAGACGGTGGTTACGTGGAAAAACCCCTTCACAACGTCGAAGGGGAAAAAACCACGGGTGGGGCGAGAATGCACTATAAAACTTGTGACGGTTACAATTCTCTCACCTAACCCCAATTACACCCTGAGGACCGGTCTCCCGAATTACCGACCTCTGGAATTTCACTCAAGCTACCGACCGCTGCAGACAGCGTCTGACTACCGGTCGCTGCAGACAGTGTCTAACTACCGACCGACCTTCGCAGACAGTCTCTGGCTACCGACCGACCGACCTCCGCAGCTCCGCGAATTCCGGGACGAAACGGGCAGCGTCTCCTCCAGAATTCCTCCTCCTTTTCGTTAAAGGGGTAGGTCCCCTTTTATAGTGGTGGGGTGACGGTTATGGCACTCCGCGAAAGATGGGTAGACGACGTGTCCCCGCAATGAGCGCAACCGCCACGGTAGTGATGACGTGGCACGCGATCGACTCCCAGTCACTTTGGCCAAAAATCTCGGAGCGTAGTCAAGCCTCCGAGATCTCCGGGTTCAACTGCCGCCTCGCGCCTCGGTTTGTTGCACGGCCGACCGAAGGGAGGAAGGGGGGGGGGGGGGGGGCTGTTGCGCAGCCGACCCCCCCTTGTCTGGTGACCGGCCGACCGAAGGGAGGAAAGGAGGGGGGGGGGCTGTTGCGCAGCAGACCCCCCCTTGTCTGGTAACCGGCCGACCGAAGGGAGGAAGGGGGGGGCTGTTGCGCGGCCGACCCCCCTTATCTGGTGACCGGCCGACCGAAGGGAGGAAGGGGGGGGGGGCTGTTGCGCGGCCGACCCCCCCCCCCCTTGTCTGGTGACCGGCCGATCGAAGGAAGAAAGGGGGGGCTGTTGAGCGGCCGACCCCCCCCCCCTTTGTCTGGTGACCGGCCGACCGAAGGGAGGAAGGGGGGAAGGGGGAGGGGGGGGGGGGGGGGGCTGTTGCGCGGCCGACCCCCCCTTGTCTGGTGACCGGCCGACCGAAGGGAGGAAGGGGGGGATGTTGCACGGCCGACCCCCCCACTCCTTCCTCGTTCTTTGCGCAGCCGATTGGGAGGGTACCCACAATACCCCCTCCTGACTGGTCGGTCTTCAGTCCCGCCCGGTCAGTATCACTTTGCCTCGATTTGTGTATCAGCCTCATTTTGCGTGTCAGTCTTGCTTTGTGCGCCCGCCTCGATTTTGCGTGCCTACCTCGGTTTATGTGCCCACCTCGATTCGTGTGCCTGCCTTGGTTTATGTGCCTGCCTCTATTTGCGTGCTTGCCTCGTTTCGGTGCTGTTGCAACTCCAAATAACTGTCTAGACTTTTCTCGTTTTTTTGCCATATGGCGTCACCAGGCGTTGCCACCTCGCCTCCTCGAAATTCGAACCCATTCTCCAGCTCCAACTTTGCCTATAAATAGGACCTGAAGGGCTTATTTTCTTCCTCTGCTTCAGATTTCTCTTCTGCGGCTGAAGGTTCGTTTGGGTTGATAACTCGATGCACGTAGCTTCCTTTGGATACACGCCGAGGAGTCGCGTGTTCAAAGGAATTGCATTTGGATACACGCCGAGAGCCGTCGCCGAAGATGTCTTTCACTTGGTTCGTCGTGCCGAAGAAGTTTCCGCTGATGGAGGACGTCCGAGAAGCTTACGGTATTCCGGATGCGATCTTACTCTCCTTCGCCACCGGTCCTTTGGACCCGTCAGATGGTGACCGTACTGTCGTCACCCTCGGCCAGCTACGTTGCGGCCTGCGGCTTCCCCTTGAAAGCTTCTCTGGTCGCCTGCTGGAGTACATGAAAGTGTCTCCAGGCCAGATAGCTGGCAACGGCTGGAGGATTCTCCACTGCATGGAAGCAATAGAAGAACTGGCAGGGCAGCAGCTCTGTGTCGTGTATCTTCTGAAGAAGTATTTCGTCAAGGACTACAAAATGATGCCAGGTAGCGTGTACTCCTACTTCAGCCTGCAGGCGCGCGCAGGCAATCGCCCTCCCATCGTAGGCTTATTCGACTTCGTGAGGGGGTGGAAGGAGTATCCGATAGTGGTCGGAGGGCCCTGGAGGGGTCGTTTCAAAATTCTCGTGCCAGTCTCCTGTCTCGCCGCGACCATCGAGGACTTCTACCCCTCTAGGCAGCTTCAGTGCCCTGAGGGTGTTGAGACGGAGTTGGACCGACTGATTAAGAGGGTGATGCATAACGATGACGACTGGCGGCAGCTGTTTCCGAAGCTCCCGGTCGTCAGGTCTTACAGTACTACTCCCAAGAAGGGCAAGCAGCCAGCAGCGTCCGATAGGGAAGAAGAGCCCTCTGCTTGCTCTTCGGAGCTTCCCGACAGGTACGTTAGCTCTGTCCGACGCTTCAACCCAAACACAGCCGCATCTAAACTTTGCGTGGTCTTCAGGCGCCGCACTAGGTCGACTGCAGCTGCAGGCGACTGCTGGAAACCAGCTGCTCGCAACGTAGCTGCTCCCGCGGGGAAGGCAAAGAGACGCGTCTTCCTAAATGAGTCTTCCAGCGATGATGAAGAAGGTCGCTCTTCCCCCACTAACGCCACGTGACGAGCTGCCTGCGATGATCTACGTTCCCTCCCCGACGACTGGTCAGAAGATGTGCCGTCGACTGGTCGATATTACGTGGAGGTAGAAGAATCCGAGAGGTCTTCCAGTTACAATCTCTCTTTTTCTTTTGGGCGGGGTAAGCAAGCCATGCCGTCTGGCTCTGCGAGGTCGTATGGACGAGCCCCACCCCGCGCTCCTACTGCTGCTCTAACTATTGCACCTGCTGCTGCGCCAACTGTTGCACCTACCGCTGCACTTTTCGAATACGTGGATGTTCGACACTTCATGGCTTCGCCTTGCTCCTCTACTTCAGGGGGCGTCGCTGGGCCACCTTCTCGTTCTCCCCTCGAAGCTACTGAAGCTACATCACACCACCGCTCCAGTGGGCTATCTGCTCATCAGGTGGAGGAGGAGGATACTGGGGTGGACAGTTCTAGCTGGCGGAGCGAGCTCGACAACCTTCACGAGGTAAGTCCTCGAGTCGTTGTAGGCTTGACTGCAGTAGTAGTCCTTTCCCCTAACTCTGCGATATATGTTATTTCCTCCTTTGTCAGATGAGCGGCCGCGTAACTATAATGGCCGGCCGAGTTGCCGAGGGGGGTGCTCGAAGGATGGCGCAACTCGAGGCCTCCTTCCGGACTGCTCGGCAGAACTTGAGGGAGACACGCGCTCAGTTAGCGGAAGCTCGACGGGTTCATGCTGAGGAGTTAGCAGCAGTCAAGGCTCAGCTCGAAATCGCGCAGGCGAACGCTGCTGACCCTTTCGAGCTTCAAGAAGCATTGGACTCCGCTCAGACAGAAATTGACACGATGGAAGAGCGGTTCAGGGGCCAGGCCTCTATGATCAGGAGGCAGCGAATAGATACCGAGGCCGCCAAGGTAGCTCACGAAGCCGAAATCGCCGTGTTGAAGTCCACTATCGACCAGGCCGAAGCATCGCATAAGGCTGCGCTTGCTCAGCAGCATGCAGACTTCTCCATAGAGTGCAAGTTGTATCTTGAAGAATAGGCGGCGGGATGGCGTAAGAAGGTTGCGAAACTATGCAGCAAGCTCTCGCCGGGGCTGTGGAAAGCTAGCGTAGATGACTGACCGCTCCCACTTACTGTCTTGTTTTGTGATGTAATAAAACTGCATTCTCGTTTGTATTAAAACCCTTAGTGTGATCTATTTGAATGCCATGGTTGTAACCCTTCTCTTATCGCTCTTGTATCTTAAGTACACGTCGACAACGTGTCGTTAAAATTTGGCTTTCATGTTTTGACTACACGTCGACGACGTGCGTAACTACACATCGACGACGTGCAATCAAAATTTGACTTTTGTACTTTAATTACACGTCGACGACGTGCGACTAAAATCTGGCCCTTATATTTGCGGGGGGTGATATACCCTTCCTTACTTGCGTTGGTCGATCGGTCGTACCCCCGAGGGGTCTGTCGACCGATCTTCCCAGGTGTTCACCGGCCGGTCACGCCCTTCGCAGGGACCTGTCGACCGGTCGGCCAAGTGGTAGAACTCGCTCGGAGTGTTATGTACCACTTGGTTTAGGTTGGTCAACCGGTCATACCCCTGTGGGGTCTGTCGACCGATCTTTCCAAGTGTTCACCGGCTGGTCACGCCCTTCGCAGGGACCTGTCGTTCGGTCGGCCAAGTGGTAGAACTGGCTCGGAGTGTTATGTACCACTTGGTTTAGGTTGGTCAACCGGTCATACCCCAGCGAGGTCTGTCGATCGATCCTCCCAGGTGTTCACCGGTCGGTCTCGCCCTTCGCAGGGACCTGTCGACCGGTCGGCCAAGTGGTAGAACTCGCTCGGAGTGTTATATACCACTTGATTTAGATTGCGTTAGTTAACTGTTATACTCATACACGAACAAGACTACTGAGCAAACACATCTTTATTGAGTAGATCCGGAATTACAAAACGTTTACAGGCGTCCCTCCCTTTTAGCTACCCTGGTAGAACTTGCGCAGATTGGTCGCATTCCATGGCCTTGCTAGTGCATCGCCGTCTTGAGTCTTCAGGCGGTAGGCTCCATTCTTCCGCATACCATCGATGATGTATGGTCCTTCCCAGGTAGCTCCCAGCTTGCCACTTCCCGGCTCCTTGGTGTTGTCGAAGACCTTCCGCATGACCAGGTCCCCTTGTTTGAATATCCGCCTTCTAACTTTGCGGTCATACGCCCTCTTGATAGCCTGATGATAATTGGCTAGGCACGCTTTCACTCTCTCCCTCTTCTCTTCCAGCAGGTCTAGGCCATCCAGCAGGAGTTCGTCATTCAGCTCTGAGTCGGCAGCTACGATTGTTCGCTGTGTTGGGACCAGGGTTTCAGTTGGCAGGACTGCTTCGGAGCCATAGGTAAGGCTGAACGGGGACTCTCCCGTCGGTCGTTTCGGCATTGTCCAGTAGGCCCATAGAACTCCGAGTAAAACCTCTTCCCACAAACCCTTCTTCTGCTCCAGCTTCTTCTTCAGTATGTCCAGAATGGCACAGATCGTCGACTCTGCTTGCCCGTTGCTCTGAGGGTACCGATGTGTAGAGAAGAACAGCTTGATGTTGTTACTGGCGCAGAACTTCTTAATTGATTCCGCATCGAATTGTCTGCCGTTGTCTGCAACAAAAGCCCGTGGCAGTCCGAATCGACAGATGATGCTGCTCCACAAGAACTTTCCTACTTGAACTTCTCCAATTTTCAGCAGCGGAATTGCCTCCACCCACTTGGTGAAATAGTCGGGGGCGACGAGGAGAAACTTCCTTCGATTGGGCGACGTCGGGAAGGGGCCCAAAATATCCAACCCCCACTGCTGGAAAGGCCAAGGGCTGGATATCGGGTGTAGCTCTTCTGCTGGTTGGTGTATGGAGGGAGCATGTTTTTGGCATTGCAGGCACCTCTTCACATACCCCCCCGCATTTGCTTCCATGGTTGGCCAGTAGTAGCCCTGCAGCTTTATCTTCTGTGCCAGGGATTTTCCTCCGGAGTGATTTCCACATCCTCCTTCATATATCTCCCTCATGATTTCTGCTGCTTGTTCCTTTGTGAGGCACTTGAGGTACGGTCCACCAAACGAGCGCTTGTACAGCTCGTCGTCGATGAGGGTGTATCTTGGAGCGTGCGCTTTGGTTCTTCGGGCATCATCGACGTCCTCCGGTATTATCCCATCAAGTAGGTACTTCTTTATGTTGGCTACCCAATCAGCTCCGGCCGCAATAGTATAGGCCGCTTCAATGGCTTGCGTCTTCCCCGCGAGGTGACTATCTTCTGTGCGACTGGCTGTTCGGGGGTCAATTTGCACCTCGATGAAGACCCTTTTTTCTTTGTCTTCTCCGAATACCGATACTAGGTTAGCAAGGGCATCCGCTTGCTTCTTCTCGGCTCTGGGGAACTGGTGGAAGTGTATGTCCTCGAACTTGGCGATCAACTCCCGGGCTAGCTTCAGGTAAGATTGCATTCTTATGTCGCGGGCTTCGTATCTACCGGTAATCTGATTGATCACCAGTTGGGAGTCGTCGTAGACCTGTAAGCTGGTCACCCCCAGCGCTGTTGCCATCTCCAGTCCTATCAGCATCGCCTCATACTCAGCTTCGTTGTTCGTCGTTGGAAAAAGTAGCCGCACTGCCTTTTCGAGCTTCGTATGGTCGGGGGTTACTAGGACTACCCCCATACCACTCCCGATTGCGCATGACGAGCCATCCATGAACAATCTCCAGCCTTCTTCTCTGTCCTCCACCTGTCTCGTCGCCGCACCGACTTCCACGGGTCGACCGACAGCTACCATAGGTCTTCTAACGTCTCTGGCACCGGTGCAGTGTCTTCCGCCGGGAAATCACTGAGGAAGTCTGCAAGTGCCTGGCCCTTGATTGCTTTCTGAGGTACGTATCGGGGGCCGAACTCTTGCAGTTCTGCAGCCCATTTGCTTAGCCGGCCCGCCCGAGTTGAGTTATCCAGTACTTCCTTCAGGGGGTGCTCGGTGATGACCTCGATGGGGTGGGCGACGAAGTATGGGCGAAGTCTCCTTGACACGTACACTAATGCCAGGGCCACTTGTTCGATCCGCATGTACCTCGTCTCTGTTGATGTCATGATGTGACTGACATAGTAGACAGGCCTCTCTGCTCCTTCACGTTCGTATATCAGCACAGCGTTGATTGCTGCCTTCGATACCGAATGATATACCCCCAGTGTTGCACCAGGCTGGAGGGCTGTCAAGATAGGGGGTTGTCCAAGGTACGTCTTCAACTATTGAAATGCTTCTTCACAGCGTTGGTCCCAGTCGAAAGGTGCAAGCTTACTCAGCCTTTTGAACAGGGGCCGACACCGGTCTGAGGACTTGGATATGAAGCGGTTGAGGGCGTTGATCCGTCCGGTCAGCTTCTGGACTTCCTTTCGTGACCTAGGCGATGACATCTCCTCCAAGGCTTGGATCTGCTCCGGGTTGGCCTCGATCCCCCGTCGGGTGACCAAGTAACCCAGAAATTTTCCCGACGTCACGCCGAAGGTACACTTGGCCGGGTTCAACTTCATGCTGTACCTCCGCAGGGTTACAAAGGTTTCCTCTAGGTCTTGCATATGCGCCTCCTCCACCTGGCTCTTCACAAGCAAGTCATCGACGTAGACCTCCACGTTTCTTCCAATTTGGTCGACAGACATCTTGTTCACCAGCCTTTGGTATGTCACCCCGTGTTCTTCAACCCAAATGGCATCATCTTGTAGCAGTAGAGACCTCGACCCATGACAAAGGTCATGTGCTCCTGGTCCTCTAGGTTCATGGGGATCTGGTGATAGCCTGAGTACCCGTCCATGAACAAGAGCCTCTCATGTCCCGCCGTGGAATCTATTAGGGTATCAATGCGTGGTAGCGGGTAGCTGTCCTTCGGGCATGCCTGGTTGAGGTTTGTGAAATCGATGTAGACCCGTATGGCTCCGGACTTATTGGGGACGGTGACCACATTAGCGATCCACTTCGGGTACCGAGCCTCTCTGAAGATGCCCGCTCGTAGCAGCTTCTCTACCTCCATGTTGACAGTTGCTGCTTTTTCCAGCGCTAGCGACCGGGGCTTCTAGCGTACAGGTGCAGCTCCTTCTCGAATGTTGAGGTGGTGACAGGCTACCTCGGGGTGGATGCCTGGCATGTCTTCAACTGACCATGTGAACATATCCAGGTTTACCTTGAGAAATGCCGTCATAGCATCGGCATGATGTCTTGGTAGCTGTGACCCAAGAAAAGTTATCTTCGGATGACCCGCTTCTCCTAAGTCCATAGGCAGAATTGGCTCGACGGCGGGTGACTCCTCCCACTCCGTGTTCAGGTCTGTCATTGACTTCTTCGACTCGTCCGGCTCTTTAGATTCAACTGGTTGGTCGGTCTTCTGCGGGTGCGTCGTCCTATTCAGCTCTTTACCTTCAGTTGACAGGTCAGTCTCCATCGAGTCACTCGGATCAGTTAGCTCTTTAAGTTCAGCTAACTGATCGGCCTTCTTCAAGTTCCTCGACGCAGTCAGTTCTTTACGTTCAACGGACTGGTCGGTCTTCGGTAGGTCCCCCGATACTGTCAGCTCTTTACGTTCAGCTGACATGTCGGGCTTCAGCAGGTCCCCCGACACTGTCAGCTCTTTACGTTCAGCTGACAGGTCGGTCTTCAGCAGGTCCCCCGACACTGTCAGCTCTTTAAGTTCAGCTGACAGGTCGGTCTTCCAAAGGGCTTGGCTTCTTCGCGCTCCTACGCTTGATCGGGCGAGGTGCTGGAATGTTGGAGCTTCTTGACTCCGCTTCGCGGTTCGGAGGTTGAGGATGCCCAACTCAGTGCCGCCTTCACCTGGTTCTCCTCCCTCGATTTGGCACGTTGTCTTCAGATGTATGGCGCTAAGCTCGCACTTGGCCACCGAGGATTGGTCACCTCGAATGCTCATCACGCCCTTGTCGATCCAAAACTTCACTACCTGGTGGGCCGACGAGGGGACCGCATCCAAGTGGTGGAGCCAAGGCCTTCCAAGGATGATGTTGTACGCCGAGTGGGCCTCAATCACAATGAACTGGGTAAGATTAGTGAGATACCCTGTTGTGATCGGGAGGGTGATCTCACCAACCACCCTTGCAGCCTCTCCCGTGAAGCCCGTTATCGTCGACGATGACTCAGTCATCTGCCCGCGATCTAGCTACATGGCGTCGAAGGCGCTGAGGAAGAGCACATCTACTGAACTCCCGGCGTCGACTAGAATTCTCTTCACCAGGCAATTTACTATCTGCAGCCGTATGACCAGAGGATGGTTGTGAGGCCTCTCTATTCCGACCAGATCAGCCGCCAAAAACTGTACTGCTGCTTCCACTCTTGGCTCGGGGTGAATGACCGGGTCGAGCACCACATGGTAGACTTGCCTTGCTTGTTCAATACGTCGCACCTGTCGGTCAACGACATTTAATGATGGTATAGGGCCATGGTACCCGTAGACTGCGTCTACCTCTCGGAGCTAGCGTCTTTCTGGCGGAGGACCCGGTAAACGCTGTGCCGTCGCTCCTCGCTGGACTTCCCCTACAGCCTTAGTCTCCTTACGTTGAGGGAGGTCAATAAAGCAGCCAAGGTGGCCAGTCTCAATGAGATCCTCGATATGATGCTTGAGTGCCCGGCACTGCAAGGTAGTGTGGCCTTGGCCCTGGTGGTACTCGCAGTACCTTGATATATCTCTGGCTCCCCTCTCTCCGGGCTCAAGTGGTTGCGCCCACTTGAAGTACGGCTCGCCCTTGATAGCTTCCAAAATCTGGTCTATGGGGGCGTTCAGTACTGTGAACTCCCTATTCCATTGTGGCCTCGCTGGCCTGTCTTGCCTCTACCGCTTCGCGTCATGCCGTGTCGCCTCTCCCTGCTGCTTGTTGACGTTCTTCACGGCAGCTGGCTTGGCGTAGTTCTGGTGCGGGACCCTGGTTTCCACCGCCTTCCTCTTGCGGTCCGTGTCTTCTATCTTGATGTACTTCTCAACACACCGCGATAGCTCGTCAATCGTCTCCGGGGTTTGCTTGATGAGCGACGCGTTGATGAGCTGGGTAGGCTGAATGGCGTTCTTGAAGGCCGCGATTACCATGTGATCCTGCCCGTCTGCGTCTGCCAAGCTCAGGTATTCGGACCTGAACCTATGGTAGAATTGTTTGAGCGTCTCCTTCTGGGTCATACTCATCCTGAAGAGTGACTCCAGAGTCTTCAGCTCCCGGCGATTGCATCGGAATTGGTCGATGAACCGCGTGCTCAGCTCCGAGAATGAGGAGATGGACGAGGGCCTGAGCTTGTGGAACTATTCGAGAGGTATTCTTGATAAGCTGTTGGTGAAGGTCCGGCAGAGAATATGATCATCCTCGTGGGGGACCAGAGCATCCCGAAAAGCCAGTACGTGCTCCACCGGGTCTTTCGATCTGTCAAACTTGGGAAGGCGTGGAGGATTCCATCCTCGAGAAAATGGCTCCAAGAGTAGCTTCTCAACAAGCGGCGACCGTGCGGCTCCTCGGATGGCGACTTCCTCCAGCCGATCGGGAGCTCGGACCCCCGGTCGGTCTCGCTGGATTGCTTCTTGATCCCCGAGTCGCTCCAACGCATGTACCCGAATGCGTTCATGTACGCTCCTCCGATCAGCAGTGTGAGCCGGCTGCCAACTGGCCGGCGTTATCCGAGTGTGATGGCTATCGCTCAGTTGACGATGATGTTCACCGTCTCACTTCGGGCGATGCACTTGTGCCGAGTCCGTCTTCGAGTGATGCTTGGAGGCGGGCGGCTGTCGAGGGTGTGCCCCGAGCCGGGACCAGACATCCGAGCGTGCCGACACCGCTCGAGCATGCTTGTTTCTCTCCGCAGGTTCTGGGCTACTCGAGTCTCGCCCATCGGGATTCGCACTTTGGACCTCCACCGAGCGATTAACCCTGACCTCCACCTGGGGCAGTGGTTGCGGCTGCAATTGCATTGGTGGGGCAGCTTGAGTAGGAAGGCTATGTCCCGCTTGGGCCAACATGCCTTGGTTGAGTAGACCACCTGTCGGTGCGGCCATCACGAAGTCACGCAACTCCTCATAGTTTCGCTGCATTGTTTGGAGCTGGGCGGTAAGAGCTTGCTGGGTCATCATCATGGTAGCCAGAAAAGCTTCCGATAGACCCCCTGTTACTAGGGTTGCTACCGGAGCCTGACTGGGCTCCCCGACCCCCAGTATGGGATTCACCAGCGGGACTACATGCTCCGTGTCCGTTGGTGGTTGAACAAGACGCCCTACGTCATTAGCATCTCCGAGTGGTGCGGCTTCGGACGGGAGCTACGACGTCGAGCGAGTACGATACGGTCCACCGGCCATCGTTCTTCAACCGTGTGGTCGTGGATTGCTGGTTGCAGGTAGCCTCGGACTGGTCAACACCCACGGGTCAATAGTCGAAAGCTCTAGCAGGAAGTCTCGAAGACTATCCCATAGACGGCGCCAAGATTGTGGGGGGTTCTAGATCGAACCGGGCGGTTCGGATGGCAAGCACAATCCAATAAGCCAAAGAGAAGAAAAAAAGACGGTGGTTACGTGGAAAAACCCCTTCGCAACGTCGAAGGGGAAAAAACCACGGATGGGGTAAGAATGCACTATAAAACTTGTGACGGTTACAATTCTCTCAGCTAACCCCAATTATACCCTGAGGACCGATCTCCCGAATTACCGACCTCTGGAATTTCACTCAAGCTACCGACCGCTGCAGACAGCGTCTGACTACCGGTCGCTACAGACAGTGTTCAACTGCCGACCGACCTCCGCAGACAGTCTCTGGTTATCGATCGACCGACCTCCGTAGCTCTGCGAATTCCGGGATGAAACGGGTAGCGTCTCCTCCAGAATTCCTCCTCCTTTTCGTTAAAGGGGTAGGTCCCCTTTTATAGTGGTGGGGTGACAGTTATGGCACTCCGCGAAAGACGGGTAGACGACGTGTCCCCGCGATAAGCGCAACCGCCACGGTAATGATGACGTGGTGCGCGATCGAATCCCAGTCACTTTGGCCGGAAATCTCGGAGAGTAGTCAAGCCTCCGAGATCTCTGGGTTCAACTACCGCCTTGCGCCTCGGTTTGTTGCACGGCTGACCGAAGGGAGGAAGGGGGGATGGCTGTTGCACGGTCGACCCCCCCCCCCTTTTGTCTGATGACCGGCCGACCGAAGGAAGGAAGGGGGGGGGGCTGTTGCGCGGCCGACCCCCCTTGTCTGGTGACCGGCCGACCGAAGGGAGGAAAGGAGGGGGGGGGGCTGTTGCGCAGCCGACCCCCCCTTGTCTGGTGACCGGCCGACCGAAGGGAGGAAGGGGGGGGGGGGCTGTTGCGCGGCCGACCCCCCCCCCTTGTCTGGTGACTGGCCAACCGAAGGGAGGAAGGGGGGGCTGTTGCGCGCCCGACCCCCCTCCCCCTTGTCTGGTGACCGGCCGATCGAAGGGAGGAAAGGAGGGGGGGGCTGTTGCGCAGCCGACCCCCCTTGTTTGGTGACCGGCCGACCGAAGGGAGGAAGGGGGGGGGGCTGTTGCGCGGCCGACCCCCCCCCCCCTTGTTTGGTGACCGGCCAACCGAAGGGAGGAAGGGGGGGCTGTTGCGCGCCCGACCCCCCCTCCCCCTTGTCTGGTGACCGGCCGACCGAAGGGAGGAAGGGGGGGCTGTTGCGCGGCCGACCCCCCCACTCCTTCCTCGTTCTTTGCGCAGCCAACCGGGAGGGTACACACACTTTCCATGAAGGAAAATCGTATTTGCTATGATGGTAAATTAATGGTGTACTTTAGAGAATCATAAGAATATACATTTTCTCTTATAATATCATGGATAGTATGTCTTAATAGATTTTTTATTTTATTAGTGAGCTGAATGGAGAATCACAAGCTATAGATGTTGGTAACAGTGTAAAATTTTGGGTGATGTGTTTACTTTTTTTCGATTCTATTTCATATTGTCCATGAGGCATTAATAAATAAAGAAGGGGAGGGGGAGAGATGTGCATGGACAAAGCATATTATTCTAATGACATAACTTTTGGAATGAGAAAATAAAGATTCTTACCAATTGTAGCGCTAGCCGTTGTATTCCATCCACCATGAGCACTTCTATTTGATGTGATCACCGTTTGATCCATGCCATCACCAATGAAGACTATATTCTCTTTGTTTATAAGAACATTTTCCCTATAAATTCCAGCCTTGATGTGAATCGTGAATGGTTGCGTGTTGAAGAATGGTGCAACTTCTATTGCTTCTGCAATAGTTTTGAAACTGCCACTACCATCTCCAGCAACAGTGATATTGGGTGTGAAGGAAGCAGTAGATTCTTTAATATGGACAATGAAGAGCAACACTGCTACTGATAGAATGCGAAAAAAAACGTGCGCCATTGTAGCTTTTGAAACTGAAAGTTCCTGGGAGAAAAATTTATGGTGGTTGTTAGATTACTCGCTTCATATTAATTGCACCAAGTATATTCTCTGGAAAAGTAATAATTGGCTTTGGGAAGCCTTGTGTTATTAATAATGATGAATTTGAAAGAAACAAACAAGTACAAGATGGATGTTTTGATTAAGGATTTACCTAAAGAGCTGCTTGTTCTTGTATCGGAGTTTCTGCTTGGCGGCGATTGTGTGTGTCAACCACTAGTCAAAAATTTAGCTGTTGAACATATCAAATATGCATTCATGTTTCTTCATTGTTATCTTAAAAGATAAAATACTGAGTATTTTGCTTTAGTAAAACTATCACATTGAAGACTTAAGATGATCTATCGACAAGAAGATATTAATAATAGAACACTTCTTTTATTAGCAGTATATATATATATATATATATATATATATATATATATATATATATATATATATATATATATATAGGGAAATGAGTTCCTATGACATGTCATAGGGAGTACCCTATGACATATGGTGAGTTAGTAACCCTAGAATATTTAGAATGGTTTGAATTTTTATGAGGATGATCACCTTATCTTAGATAGGACCTCCGCAAAAAATCGACTCATTTTAAAACTTCTAGAGGCATCAAATATGATTTTCAATTTAACGGTTAAAATGGATGGCCGATAAAGCTTCTAGCATTTGATGCCCCAACAAGTTTTAGAATGCTTTGATTTTTTGTGGACATTCTATAAGGTAAGGTGATCACCCTCAAAAAAATTCAGCACATTCTAAACATTCTAGCATTACTAATTCATCATATGTCATAGGGTACTCCCTATGACATGTCATAGGAACCCAGCCCTCATATATATATATATATATATATATATATATATATATATATATATATATATATATATATATATATATATATATATATATATATATATATATATATATATATATATATATATATATATATGAGGAATGTTATAGTGAGTTGTGAGCTGCGGTTTTAGAAAGTAATCTACGGGTATTTTCACCCGCTTAAAAGTTTTGGAATTTGATGAAATTTGGTGAGGGTGTTGTCTAGGGTTAGATGAACATCCTCACCAATTTTCATCAAATTCCAAAACTTCTAGGGGGGTCAAATGGTCGAAGCAAAATCTGTCGTCCGTAGTCATCATTAAAATATACAGATTTTTCTTTGACCATTTGACCCCCCTAGAAGTTTTGGAATTTGATGAAAATTAGTAAGGATGATCATATTACCCTAGAAAACACCCTTACCAAATTTCATCAAATTCCAAAACTTCTAGAGGGGTCAAAATACCCGCAACTCGTTTTCTCCTACAACAGCTCACAGCTCAACGTAACAGCCATATATATATATTATATCTATAAGCATTATCTTATAGTGGATAATAATTAACAGTTAACTCGTTATTGAGAAAATCATGTCTTACACAATTAAAATAACACACAAATTTGCTTTTTATTTATATTCTAAGAAAAAAAGTGAATATAAGCATAACCATCACTATCCAACCTTACTTGTTTGAGGTCAGATTTATGAATCCTTCTTTACGAGTCATGCTGATAAATGCTATCTTTGTTCAGTTTAAGCTTTTCAATGTATTTCCCAAACAGCTTTCTTCAAATTTATTTTTGGCCTTCCTCCTTTCTTGATCCCTATTTAATAATCTGTGACCTTACGAGGGCTGCCTTTGCTTTCCCAACAAGACTCATAAGAATAATGATCATGATACAATTGTTGTTAGACAAAAGATCAATTGTTTCAAAGTATGATTGTCCATACATACATTTTATGATTTGGGATAACTTAATTAGTTGAATACTTTGATTACATAAGTTTTGAATCTTGGACAGTCTCAAGAAATTTTTGCTCATATAGTTCTACAAGCAATTTGATTTTTTCTGTTTGGTTGGAACTTGGAACTACCCTCAATGGCATTGTGTAGATCATAATATGGTGACATAGATTTGGACAGATATAACATTATATTTCTTTTTACTAGAGAGCATAATATTTGTAGCTGCTGAGAGTATAAAGTCAAGTATATCGAATTTGAGAACATCTATACTTGTCTATAAAGAAAGTTGTTTGAAACTATTTCGGGTCTTGTTCACCAGTCCATTGTCTCATGGGTATTATTGTCATTGGATGCATTAATAAGCGTGCTAATAATGGAGTTGTTTGCAACTGTTTCGAGTGTTCACTAGTCCATTTATTTTTATTAGGTACAGTTCCTCATGATCTTGTCGATGTTGGTAGAATGGCTGCGCTCCTAAAACTAGATGATTTCTTATGCAGGGATTACACTATTCCTTCTTTCGTGCTTTGCTTGAGATTTTGACTTATATTGTTCCTCACCTCTTTATTGATTTTTTCCTTCTTTTTTTTCTAAATTTTCTTTCCCTTACTCCTGTTACAATTTTCTTATCTTAGTTTTCTGATGTGACTTCGGGATCATTGTTGATTTGTTACAGTTTTTTGTTCGTGGTTTTCTGAGGTGACTTCGGGTTTGTTGTTGAAGCGAATTGTAGGCTTTTGATATTGGAAAATATGAGTCACATGTGACAATTCTGGGTGTTCTTCAAGTTCGGAACTAGGGTTTTCTGATGCAATAATTTGATGTGAGTGTGGATGTTCCTTATCCTTAAATCTTGAGCTTCATAGGTATATACTCCTAATTTTTTTAACTTGCAAGGTCTTTTTTCTACCCCGTGTCATCGACCTCTGATTTGGACTTTAAATACTCATTTGACATTACGCATCGCCCAGTTCTCGTGAATCTTCCATTTTGACCATTTGTGCAGTGGTTTCTCTGTGAGCCTCCTGGATGGACATCTCTAGAAAGATTTGAGAACGTTTATGTAGTGATGGATGATGTCGAGCAAGAGTTGTAGTACAATTAGCAGCTTGGGCAAAATGAAGAGGCTAGGATACGTCGAGCTATGGTCACCTCCCTCTTGGACTCCTTTTCGGAACCACCGGTGGAGTGCGTCTCTCGTGGAGCTTCCACCACCCGTGACATAATTTGTGGAGTAAGGTTCTAAAATTCAGACTTCTAGACGCACCCATGCGATGACTGTAATCCATGATCCAACTTCAGAGAATTCGAGGCCGAGTTTCTGTGCAGTGTAAGTGTATGAGACAGATGAGGATTTGTTTCTCATACGCTTCAGAGCGGACCTAAATTTGCATGGATCTCAAGGCACAAGTCAAATAGTATCATTTATCATATTAATAAATTGGTTTAACTTGGAATTTAAAATTTGAATAAGTTTGGCGGTTGTTATTTTGTCTGATTTAGTTAAATTTGGTCTGATTGTAAATTGAAAGTTATCTATTGAGAATTGGTTAGGATTCAAATTAGGAAGTTATCTTTTGTTAGGATTTAAATTTGAAACTTAATATTTTTTATTTGAATTTGGAATTTTAGTCTTTTGGTTTCTATTTAAAGAGGCCCTACGTGGCTACGCCCTTCATTGTGATCAAGTTAGCGATGAATTAATAAATGACAATTGAAGTTTGTTGTGATGGTTCTTCTTCCTCGATGGTGCAATGTCTGGGGACCGACGTGAGGCCATGGGTGTGAGGCCTAATTGTTATTCTTCCTTATATCTTGTATCCCTCTATCTCATTCTGTTGAATCAAGCTGAAGGCCAGTCCCCCTTTACCCATAGGCTTTACTTGGGCTCTGGTTGGGTCAATCAAGCTTCAGTTTAGGGAAATTTATTCAAAGCCCAAAAATCATTAGTATAACCCGTTTCCTTAATTCCCGCCAATCCCTAGTTTTTAGGGGCTTAATGATAGCTCCCTGACAAAAGAATCGACTTGCAATAACTCCTGCAAGTCCCATATTGCAATAGGTCTCTCTCTCAATCTCGCTGAACCAAATAATAAAAAGAACAATAATGCCCAGCCAATGTTTATTAAATTTATATTTTCTGCTATCAATTGAACACGAATGATTTCTTGCACGAAAAACAATTGAAATCATTCCAGATCGTTGATTTAAAACTAAACAAAAAAATCATATATTTTTATTTAAAAAAAAATTCTATCAACCGATCGAATAATTGCTTTTATTTATCGAATTTTTACTCTTTATGTACGAGATAGAATAAGTTTTGCTTCCCATAGCATATTGTGACTAGATAAGCAAAAATACCACTATAATCAATCTACAATTAGGGCAATTTACCATATCAAATTGCTACTCTTTGCTAACGGATATTGTTATTCTTTACAAATTGTTACTTTTTTGATACAATTATTATACTCTATATGTAGGGGTAAAATTGTTATTTAAAAAATCTACTAAATATTGTAGCAAAGATCGAGTAACAATATACAAAGTACAGTAGCAAAGAATAGCAATATGCAAAGTGTTACTATTTGCTGTAATACTTTATAGTTTTTGGCTACAGTAAAATATAAGTTCCTAAAGAATTGTTAGTCTTTTTTATCGAATTGTTATTCTTCTATGAGATTTTAGGATTAGGGACAGTTTTATCATTTGAAGGGTCGAAAAAGTCAACAAATTACTATAAAACATATCTTTTAGGAAGTGATTTGGTAAAACTGAAATGTTGATCGTTCTTCACACTAAATATAAACAGTTTCAAGGACCTATCACTAAGTCACCCCCCTGTTTTTTTCTTTTGTAAGGTCCTGATTTTATATTTGATAATACTGCTACAATCAATCTATAATTATGGCATTTTACCATAACAAATTGTTACTCTTTGCTAACGAATATTGTTATTATTTACCAATTGTTACTCTTTTGCTATAATTATTATACTTTATATGTAGGGGTAAAATTGTTATTTAAAAAATCTGCTAAATATTGTAGCAAAGAGTAACAATCTGCAAAGTACAGAGCAAAGAGTAACAATCTATAGATTGTACTCTTTGCTATAGTCCTTTATAGTTTTTGGCTACAGTGAAATGTAAGTTTCTAAAGACTTGTTAGTCTTTTTTTATCGAATTGTTATTCGTCTATGAGATTTTTGGATTAGAAGCAGTTTTGTCAATTTGAAGGGTGGAAAAAGTCAACAAATTACTATAAAACATATCTTTTCGGAGGTGATTTAGTGAAAACTAAAATATTGTTCGTCTTTCACACTAAATATAAATAGTTTAAAGGACCTATCACTGAGTCACCCCCTTGTTTTTTCTTTTGTAAGGTTCAGATTTTATATTTGATAATACCACTGTAATCAATCTATAATTATGACATTTTACCATATCAAATTATTACTCTTTGCTAATGCATATTGTTATTCTTTACCAATTGTTACTCTTTTGCTATAATTATTATACTTTATATATAGGAATATAATTGTTATTTAAAAACTCTACTAAATACTGTAGCAAAGAGTAACAATATGCAAAGTACAATAGCAAAGAGTAGCAATCTACAGATTGTTACTCTTTGCTACAGTACTTTATAGTATTTTGTTACAGTGAAATATAAATTCCTAAAGAATTGTTAGTCTTTTTTATTGAATTATTATTCTTCTATGAGATTTTAGGATTAGGGCCAGTTTTGCCATTTGTGTCGGGTTTGACAGCCCATGAGGCTCGGCCCATAGTAAACCCAACCCATTGAGATTTGCTTGGTGCTAAAGCAAAGGCAATGGGCGATTGGATTGGGTTGGCCAAAGGGTTTGGACGAGGGTTTGGAGGGATAGACTTGCACGTGAAGTCAATCATGTATGGGATTGGGACTCCCATACACACATGCTTTGCTTTATCTCTTGCTATAAAAGGAGGTTATGTGATCCTCTTGTACCAAGATCCGAATGGCGGACGACTCATCTTCTACGGGCTGTGGGAAGACCGCATGCAAGCAAGGAGAGGAGGAGCCAGGGCGAGGGTTGCTCGAGGGGAGGCTGCAGGTTCGGGTGCCTCCCCCCCGAGCAGATCAGTAGCTGTCATGATGACAGCACCCAGGGCGCCACTGTGGGCTCCCAAGGGCGAAGGGCAGGAGGCCAAGAGACGGCAGCAGGGTTGGCGCCCACTAGGGCAAAAAGTTATTGAAGGCCGGGAAGAGGGTGCTGTGGGGGAGGATTTCGGCCATCGTACATGACCCTCCTCCAACAGTCGATTGAAGGTTTGACCCTTCGGGATGCAGTGCGCTTCGAAGCGCTGAGTTATGACTTGCTGGGCTGTCATACAAGCATTGTAGAGTAGAAGCATTGTAGAGTAGAGAGGGAGTTGACACTAGATGTGGTGACGAAGTTCGGTCTAAGCCTACGTCTCGGTGCGTAAGACGTAACCTTTGAATCCACAATCTCTGAGTAAACAGTAGAGCTACTCTCGATAGGCCGAGGAGTGCTTCTTACAAGTAATCAGAGGATGGAAAAGGAGTCTGAAAACCAGAAAACTCAGAGAGCTCTGGAAAACAGAAAGTGGGTTTCTGGTCTGGAATTTGAGATCCGAAATCATTTACAGGGGTTGCTATTTATAAGGGCTTAGTTTATCTGGGGAATATTCTAAGAATATTCTCAAAAATTTCTGGGGTTTGGTGAATACCCGGGGGTATTTACCAGACCCTAGATAGTGTAAGTGGGCCCCAGGCAGGGCTGCGGGTCCCACCGTCATACTCGTGGGCCCTAGACAGGGCTGCGGGTCCCACCGCTGGACACGTGGGCCCCAGGCAGGACTACGAGTCCCACTGTTGGACTCGTGGGCCCTAGGCAGGGTTGTGGGTTCCACTGTTGGGTGTTTAGCTAGATTTTACACCCACAGTTACCCCCGCCCAGCTAGATAGGCGTTAATCTAATTGGTTGGAATTTTCTAGTGCAAAGCTGGTCGCTCGTCTGTCGACCCTTTGTCCGGAGTTGGTCGTCGTTTTGTCTGCCGACCAGCTACGTGAGGCCGACCATTAGGCCCGCCAACCCTCTGCCAGGGGTCAGTCGGGTGTGCTTCTGCCGACCCGTTGCATGGGACCGACCATCGTCTGTCTTCCGACCCGTTGCGCGGGGCTGACCCTCGTCTGCCTGCCGACCCCCTGTCCAGGGCCGACTGTTGTGTGTCTACCGACCCGTTGCGTGGGGCCGACCATAGTCTGTCGCTGACTCATTGCGCGGGGCCGACCGTCGTCTGCCTACCGACCCCTTACGTGGGGCTGACCGTCGTCTGTCTACCGACCCCCTATTCGGGGCCAACCATCGTCTGTCTGTCGACCCCCTATCCTGGATCGACTGTTGTGCGTCTGTCGACCCGTTGCGCGAGGCCGAACATCGTCTGTTTGTCGACCAGTTGTGCGGGGCCGACCGTCGTCTGCCTGCCGACACCCTGTTCGGGGTCGACTACTGTGTGTCTACCGACCCATTGGGTGGGGCCGACTACTGGGGTGTTACCCCTCCTAGTTGGGTAGGTGGTAACCTAGTTGACTGGGGTCATAAAAATAGTTGCACGCAAGTCAGTTCGGGCTAAAAAACCTGGGGGGCGTTGGTCAAAACTGTGGGGGAGGATTTCGGCCGTCGTACGTGACCCTCCTCCAACAGTTGATTGAAGGTTTGACCCTTCGGGATGTGGCGCGCTTCAAAGTGCTGAGTTGTGACTTGCTGGGCTGTCACACAAGCACTGTAGAGTAGAAAGGGAGTTGACACTAGATGTGGTGACGAAGTTCGGCCGAAGCCTACGTCTCCGTGTGATAAGACGCAACCTTTGAATCCACAATCTCTGAGTAAACAGTAGAGCTACTCTCGACAGGCCGAGGAGTGCTTCTTACAAGTAATCAGAGGATGGAAAAGGAGTCTGAAAATCAGAAAACTCAGAGAGCTCTGAAAAACAGAAAGTGGGTTTCTGGTCTGGAATTTGAGATCCGGAATCATTTACAGGGGTTGCTATTTATAAGGGCTTAGTTTATCTGGGAAATATTCTAAGAATATTCCTAAAAATATCCAGGGTTTGGTAAATACCCAGGGGGATTTATCAGACCCTAGATAGTGCAAGTGGGCCCCAGGCAGGGCTGCAGGTCCAACCGTCATACCCGTGGGCCCTAGGCTGCGCTGTGGGTCCCATCGCTGGACTCGTGGGCCCCAGGTAGGACTGCGGGTCCCACTGTTAGACTCGTGGGCCTCAGGCAGGGATGTGGGTGCCACTGTTGGGCATTTAGCTAGATTTTGCACCCACAGGTGCGATCTAGGTACCTCCTCTCCGGTTCAACAGATCGTGACGGTGAGTTGCGATGCACGGGTACGTATGGTTGTCGATCGAGGGGGAGCACCTTGATGGAACAAGGAGTCGTCGATGACATCGTATTCAACAACTGATGAGCGGATTGATGTGGGATGTTGACGAGTGACTGGTGAAGGTGATGACGTGCACCGGTGCGGATCGTCGACGGGTGATGTGGGCACTAACAGGTGCGGTGGTGGCAAGGACGATCGCGGGCACTCCTGCGGTCTATCATGGTGCGGAGGCTATCGACGGATGGCGGGCTAAAGATGACGATGGTCGTGGTGGCGGCGAACTCAGCCATGGGCACATCAGTGGTACAACAGGGTGCGGAAGACAAGGTTCGAGCGTTAGCTGACGAGCAACAGCTTGAGAGCGATAGGCGCGGGCAGCGTTACAGAGCAAAGGCAAGGGCCATGGTTTACGGTGGATCGTCGATGGGCGATAGGCCGGAGCGCAAGGGCATGACGATGATCTACCGATCGGAGCGACGAACGTGGTGTACGGTCACCATAAGAAAAGCTGTAATCTGTGGTAGCCTGCTTGTCAATGGGCGAATCACGTTAAATTAAGAATTCTGTTTGTCTACGAGACCGTGGTCTCTCCCATCGCATGTTTATTTCCGCAAATTAACAATTGGTATCAGAGCTCTGAGTTCCGGTCCAGGAACAACTGTGCAAGATAAAGGGAGAGCAGTCGGGGCCATGGAGCAGGAGGCCTCCCTCATGGACTGAGGAGAATTGTTTGGTTTGGCAGCCCATGAGGCTCGGCCCAAAGTAGACCCAACCCATTGTGATTTGCTTGGTGCTGAAGCAAAGACAATGGGCGATTGGATTGGGTTGGTCAAAGGGTTTGGAGGGATAGAGATGCACTTTCACATGAAGCCAATCCCGTATGGGATTGGGACTCCCATACAAACTTGCTTGTTTTATCTCTTGGGGATTTTTTTCAAAATAACATTTTAATAATATAAATTATTAAAATATAATTATAGTTTTTTTAATTTCAAAAGTGACGTTATGACAGCCACGTGGCAGGTCCATGTCGAAAAATACACCACCACATCAGTCGCATATGATACTCGATGAACATTGCATCCGGGTTGTAGGGTTTAGTTTCGACACTAAACACTGCATCTGGGTTGTAGGGTTTAGTTTAGACACTAAACACTGCATTCGGATTGTAGGGTTTAGTGTCGAAACTAAAGACTACATCCAGATTGTAGGGTTTAGTTTCAACACTAAATAAACACTACATCCGGATTTAAGGGTTTAGTTTAGACTCTAAACTCTGCATCCGGGTTGTAGGGTTTAGTTGCGAAACTAAACACTGCATTCAGGTTGTAGGGTTTAGTTTAGACACTAAACACTGCAATCCGGTTGCAGGGTTCAGTGAGTTTCCTAAAAAAAAATTATATGGCCAACGTTGTGGTGCGTTTTTCAGTGCTGACCTGCCACATGGCCATCAGAGCATCACTTTAGAAATTACAAAAGTTATAATAATATTTTAATAATTTTATGTTTTGAAAATGTTATTTTGAAAAAAACCCTTATCTTTTGATAAAAAAGGAGGTGTGACCCTGTTGTACCAAGATCCGAAAGGTGGATGACTTATCTTCTAAGGGCTGTGGGAGCAAGGAGAGGAGGAGCTAGGGCGAGGGTTTCTCGGGGGGAGGCCTCAGGTTCGGGTGCCTCCCCCTCGAGCAGATTGATTGCTGCTAATGACGGCGCCTAGGGTGCCACTTTGGGCGCCCAGGGTGAAGGGTAGGAGGTAGCAGGGCTGGCGCCCTAGGCGCCACTGTTGGCGCCCACCAAGGTAAAATTCTGTTGAAGCAGGGAGAAGGGTACAATCTAGGCACCTCCTCCCCAGTTCGACAGATCGCGGCAGTGAGTCACGATAGCATGGATACGTGAGGGTGTCGATCGAGGGGGAGTGCCTCGTTGGCATAAGGAGTCATCGACGACATCGATCGTGTTCAGCCGCAAATGAGCGGATTGATGTGTGATGCCGATGAGTAACTGACGAGGTGCTGACGGGCATCGGTGCGGATCGCCGACGGGCGATGTAGGTGCTGACAGGCGCGGTGGCAGCATGAACGGCTGCAAGCACTCCTGTGGTCTAGCAGGGTGCGGAGGCTATCGACGGATGACGGGCTAAAGGCAATGATGGTAGTAGTGGTGGCGGACTTAGCCATGGGCACATTAGTGGTACCGTAGGGTGTGGGAGACATGGTTCGAGCGTTGGCCGACGGGCAACATCTTGGGAGCGATAGGCGCGGGCAGCGTTACAGAACGAAGGCAAGGGTCATAGTTTACGGCGGGATCGTCGACGGGCGATGTAATAGAGCCTAAGGGTGTAGCGATGATCTACCGATCGGAGCGCCATATGTGGTGTACGTTCACTGGAATAAAAGTTATAATCCGTGGTGTACGTAACCTGCTTGCCAACGGACGAATCACGTTAAAGAATTTTGTTTGGTTACGAGACTGTGGTATCTCCTATCACATGTTTATTTCCACGAATCAACAATTTGAAGGGTGGAAAAAGTCAACAAATTGCTATAAAACATATCTTTCCAGAAGAGATTTGATGAAAACCGAAATGTTGTTCGTTCTTCACACTAAATATAAACAGTTTCAATGACCTATCATTAAGTCACTCCCCTGTTTTTAAAAAACATGGTGGAATTCATGTAGCTTATGACCTTTGCCCAAAGGGAAGTCTAAATTCCCACTGACTGACTTTAACGTGGGTTAATTGTCAGATATGATTTATTTCCTCGTATTAATGTAAGCTTTGTATGTTTCTTTTCAGCTATGTCCTTTATCAATGATCCTACCCAGCGCCTTCCATTTTTGTCTGGTGGCAATTATTTGGATTGGAAGGACAAGATACTTTTGGTCCTGAGATGTATGGATCTGGACTTGGTGCTCCGTGTGGAGGAGCCTACTCCTCCAACAGAGAAAAATACGCCAACTGAGGTTGCATCATACGAGCGGTGGGAGTGATCCAACCGCTTGAGTATGATGCTCATCCAGACCCATATCGATAAGAGCATCAGGGGTTCTATCCCTGAGTGCCGATTGGTCAAGGACTTTATGAAGGCTATCAAGGAGCAATTTAAAAGCTCTGATAAAGCCTTGGCCAGTACCCTAATGGCCAAACTATCATCCATGAGGCTAACTGGACATAAGAGTATGCGACAACACATCATGCAGATGCGTGATGTAGCATCTTAGCTAAAAGGCATGAAGATAGACATCAATGAGTCGTTCCTGGTGCACTTCATACTGAACTCCCTGCCTACTTAGTATGAGCAGTTCAAGATCTCCTACAACACTTATTCAACCAAGTGGTCAGTAAATAATATGTTGGTTATGTGTGTTCAGGAAGAAGGGAGGCTGAAACAGGAGAAATTAGAGCTGGCTCACCTTATTTTTTATAAGGCAGGGCAGTCCAAGCCTCACAAGACAGTTCCAAAGAAGAAGCAAGGCCAAGGAATGCCAATAAAGAAAACTGATAGCACCCTTAAAGAGGTGAAGTGCTTCTTTTGCAAGAAAAGGAAACATCTCAAGAAGGACTGTACCAAGTACTAGAAATGGCTCGCTAAAAGAGAGTTTGAAGGTAATCGCATGACCCTAGTGTGTTATGAATCAAATTTGGTTGATTCTCATAATGACTCATGGTGGATTGACTCCGAATCTACAATCCACGTTTCTACTATCTTGTAGGGGTTCCTCAATCTAAGGGAACCAACTGATGGAAAACACATCATCTACTCTGGCAATAAGTTGAATTCAAGAGTTGAAGGTGTGGGGATATACAGGCTTCGTCTCCAAACAGGATACACCTTGAACCTAGAGAAGACATTTTATATTCCTAGTTTCTCTAAAAATCTAGTATCTGCATCAAGACTAACTAGTTCTATATGGCTTTGATTTTCAGTTTAGACTCGTCTTTTTTTATTATTAAAGATAAGGTAACCATTGGTTCAGGTACTTTGATAGATGATTTATATTGTCTTTCTCTAAATTCTTCTCTTGAATATTCTATGATGATTGTGAATGAAGATTCATCTACATTGTGGTATAGGAGACTGGCTTACATCTCCATAGAGCGCCTAAAGAGGTTAGTGAAAGATAGAGCCGTAAAGACTCTTGACTTCACTGACTTTGGGACATGTGTAGACTGCATAAAGGGAAAGCAGACTAACAAGTCCACTAAGGGTGCCACGAGGAATATTGAGAAATTGGGGATCATACATACTGATCTCTGTGAACCATTTAGTACACCATGTCTGAGCGGTCAGAGGTATTTTATTACCTTTATAGATAACCATACTCAATACATGTATCTCTACCTCTTAGATGATAAGGCTGAGACATTTGATGCTTTCAAAATGTATAAGGCGAAGGTAGAGAAACAATATGGAAAGAGTGTCAAAATTATAAGATCAGACAGAGGTGGGGAATACTATGAAAGGTATATAGAGAGTGGACAAAGACCTGGTCCATTTGCGAAGTTCCTGGAAGAACACAGTATTGTGGCTTAGTGCACAACGCCTGGCACACCGCAATAAAACGGTGTTGTTGAAAAAAGGAACCATACTTTGATGGACATGGTGAGGAGCAAGATTTGTAACTCCTCCCTTCCTCTCAATATGTCGAGTGAGGCCTTAAAAACTGTTGTGTATGTGCTGAATAGGGTTCCATCTAAAGTTATTCCTAAAACACCCTTTGAGTTATAAAACGGATGAAAACCTAGTTTAGGACACATGCACATAAGGGGTTATCCAGTTGAGGTCAGGGTGTACAACCCACATGAGAAGAAACTTGACCCTAGGACTGTGAGTGGTTTCTTCATCGGTTATACCGAGAAGTCCAAGGGTTATAGGTTCTATTGTCCCTCGCACATTCCTAAAGTCATATAAGGTAGAAATGCCAGATTTCTTAAGGATGACAACCTCAGTGGAAGTGTCCCAACACAATCAATTATGTTTGAGAAAATACGGGTTTCGGTAATCATACTCGTAATCGAGGATGGGCAGATTGCTCATCAGGAAGAACTACCTCAGGTGATTCAAGTGCAACCAGCCCAAGACCTCCCAGCCCAAGAGGAGCAGGTTGCCATAGAACCTATTGACGTTGTTGCCCCAGAATCACAAGTTTTGGTACTGACAGAAACTAGGAGATCCTCAAGAAAAAAAAAACCTGCAATTTCTAATGACTACGAGGTATACCTGCAAGAGTCCGACGCCTCAGTTGGATTTCAAGACCCACAAACATTTTCACAAGCCATGAGTGGAGGTAACTCCACGAAATGGTATGATGCCATGTTGGAAGAGTTGAAATCCATGGCTGACAATCAGGTATGGGATCTAGTAGAGTTACCCAGAGGTGCTAGGCCAATTGGCTGTAAATGGGTCTATAAGATCAAAACAGATGCCTCTGGTAACATCGAAAGATATTTGGCAAGACTTGTGGCCAAGGGTTTCACTCAAAGGATCGCTATTGATTATTATGGCACATTCTCTCCGGTTTCTAAGAAGGATTCATTAAGGATAATCATGGCTTTGGTAGCTCATTATGACCTAGAGTTACAACAGATGGATATGAAAACAACATTTCTGAATGGGGATCTTGAGGAGGAGGTATACATGCTCCAACCTGAAGGCTTTATTTCAGATAAAGGGAGTCAGCTTGTTTGCAGAATCAAGAAGTCTATATATGGACTGAAACAGGCTACCCTACAGTGGTATTTAAAGTTCCACAATGTTATAACTCCTTTTGGTTTTATGGAGAACATTGTGGATGAATGTATATACCTTAAGACTAGTGGGAGCTGTTACACATTTCTAGTCCTACATGTAGACGATATTCTGCAAGTCAATAATGACTTGGGGATGCTAGGTGAGACGAAGTAATTTCTCTCACAGAACTTTGATATGAAAGACTTAGGCGAGGCATCCTATGTTATAGGGATAAAGATCCATAGGGATATGTAAGAACCTTAAATTTTTTCCTATATAAATTGTGAATAAATAATATGGTTCCTATTTGAATATATGGGTGATTATTTGGCATGCTGGTAAAGTAAAGACCCTAATTCTAGTATGAGATAGATTAGGGTATCTATATAAATATTTTAATTAATACGTAGCTATTTATCCTTCTGAATCAGCCATTTTAGTTTTTTCTCCGTTTCTGGTTTTGTTTTACATAAACCCTAGAAATGTGTCACGATACGTTTGTTCGTATCTTCGATACCTTTGTCTTGGCGCGTCCCGAGTGCCAATCGGGCGTTTGTATTAAAAGTTATGACAGTAGATATATAGTTTTCGACATAAATTTTCAGTGTGATCAATCGGGTAATCGAAATCCTATGAAATTGCACCAGTGAGTTTGTCTCGTCGAGACCTTACCAACGGATATTTTTGGGGATTTTTCTGACGTAAAGTAGAAGAGTTGTTATCTGATTTCCATTTTTTGTTATTTTCGCAATATAGACCGATCGAATGAGTGAAACCCAACCAAACATGAACCATCGTTTCCGCACCGTCGAGATCTATCTGATGGCAGGTCCCGGGCATGGATCAGACTTACGTTTAGAAGATATGACTGATTATTATTTACTATGCAGTCCTCGATAATCGTGTTGTGGACGCGACCCAGTAAGTAGGCCGAACTTGCCCGTGAACCCACCCATATGTTCGAACAACCCCTAGGTGGGTCAAACCGACCATTTCGGTCACTTAGCTAACCTAGGCCTTATTCAACTGGTAAGGGACAAAACCAACGAGCTCATGGCTTGATGGTACCTTCTCTCTCCTGTTGAAGAGGTCCCTTCTTCGACTCTTGGTATGGACACCGTTGGGCAAGCTTTTCCACAAGTCATTGTGCTATGTAGTGTGTACCAGGTCCGACCATGGATATCATATTCGAGCATTGTAGCATTCGACGAATCCTAACCGTTGATTCTGCGATCGTCTGTTTATAAAATTAATAAATAGCAGTTGATGCCTCATCGTCTTGATCCTCGGACCCATGAGCGCTCATGCTCCAGCGCCATGTTCTCTTGGCTACCCGGCCGACCCCAAAACTAGAGAGAGTGGATGGAATGGAGACTTTTTCTGGGGAGGGAGGTTCTGTTTGTTTTTGTTTCTTTTTTTATTTATCTGCGTACCTATCGGTACTTAACTTTGTTCCTTTTGGCTTTTAATCACATGTTGGGGTATTGCCTTAACCCCTGATTTCTCAAAAAAAAAAAGAAAAATTTAAAGTGAAGAGATAGAAAGCGAATGGAGAGAGTGAAAGAAAGAGAAAGTAAGTGATATCAGCCCCCTCCCCATCAATGCAATCCGTACACCCACCAGCCCCCATCTCTGTACCTCTCCCATCCACCATTAAAACCAAACAGCCCCTCTCTCCCCCATCCGATGAAAACCAAAACCGAAACCGAACCCCTCTCCACCTTCCCGTTGAAAACCCAGCCCCATTCCCATTTTAAGAGAGAGAGAGAGAGAGAGAGATCTGGAGAGGGAGAAACCAGAGGAGAATGAGGGAGTGAGGATCTAGAGAGAGATGTGGAGAGAGAGTGGGAATTGGAGAGAGATCCGAGAGAGTTAGAGAATTGGAGAGAGAGAGAGAGAGAGAGAGAGAGAGAGATGGGACCAGATCCACCAAACCCGGCCCCCTCCCATCAACCCGTCAACCTTCTCTCATAACCCATTAAACCGACCCTTCCCCCCACTTCGGTGAAGAAAGAGAGAGACGAGAAAAGAGAGAAGGGAGAAACCAGAGAGAAAGAAGAGGGAAAGAAAGAGAGAAACCAGAGAGAGAAAGGGAAAGATCCTCTCCCATGGGAGGTTCACTACACCGAGTGGGAGCAAAGACTAAGGTTGAAGGCCGGATCCTCTCCCATGGGAGTATCTCGGTGGAATAAGTTGGGGCTTCTGGAGGCTTGAGAGATTCGGGGGCCTTGGCTTCTAGTCGTCAACATGGCCTTGGGGACCAAATCTTGGGTGTTGGTGGCAGCACCTGGTAAGGGCCCAAGGGCTAGCGGGGATCCGATGAGTGCTAGATTAGATCCGTCAGTGGATCTAGAAAATCTTGGGGATTTTCCTTCCCTAATCTGTTCTCCGCATAGTCATAAATCAACCTTGGGTGGTTCTATGGCATTGGGGAGCAGACGAGGTGGAGATACTACAGTTGTTGATGTTGGTGAGTCTGGCGCACATCAAGTGTTTGTTGATATTTCTGAATCAGGTTTGGGGCCTTCCTCGGAGAAAGGTCAAGGTGCAGTAGAAGCTTGCAAGGCTAAACATATCATAGGGCAATTGTGGAGTGCCATTTGTGGAGGATCATCTTTGGAGGCGGAGGATCTTCGGCTACACTACGTTGAGCCGGCAGTGCGCAATGGAGTTAAGTATGATATCCTGCCTTCTAGTGAGATTGAAGCTAATTTGAGGGGTTGGGAGCATACACTGGTGGGCTATGTTGTGGGGAGAAAGCCTTTCTTTCCGAAGTTCCAAGATGCAATGCATAAATTATGGAAACCGATAGGCGGGTTGGAAATATTTTCGAGGGAGAATGTCATATTTTTATTCAAATTTCTTGTGGCTAGTGATAGCACTAGAATGCTAGAAGAGGGCCCTTGGTACCTTGAGGGCCGGCTTGTGATCATGAAGAGGTGGAACAAGGATATAAAATACGACCGCGATCCGCTCGATAAAATTCCCATATGGATTAGACTACCGGATCTACCGATCGATTGGTGGTCCAAGGAAGGTATTAGCCGTTTGACGAGCTTGATTGGGGTTCCTCTCACGAGAGACCGTCCGACAGTCCAAGGTGCTCGACGGAACTATGCTAGAAGTTGTGTCGAGATCAAATTTGGCGACGAATTGCCCAATGCTGTACCGGGCCGAGGTGAAAACGAGGAAGTCCTCATACGCAGAAAGTTTTATATGAGTGGAAGCCGACTAGTTGTGCGAAGTGCAGGATTTTCGGGCATGCTACCTCGGCTTGTGGTGGCAATGCACAGAAAATTTCGATTAATAGGATTGCTCCTAGTTCCTATCAGGGACCCAGCCGGAAGATGGGTGCTAATGATGGTGTGAGAGGTTGGAGGCTTGTGGGAGTTGCGTCTGGCAATTTCAGCAAGCCTCATACAGTGAGTGCTCCTCCTGATAGGGGGGCTAATTGTTCTAACCGAGGAGTTGTAGGTTCTAAGGCTCTTGTTAGTGAAGCAGCGTCAGTGATCCGGGAGACATAGGTCGATCATTTGGTCTCGTCCATTCATCTTGAGTCGGGCTCACCCCGAGTGACCTGAGTGGTTAATGTCATAAGCGAAAGTAGTGAAGTAGGGACAACAGCTACTGCGGTTCAGGTTGAAGAGGTCAGCAAGGGAACATATGATGACCATCTGGGGACTGGTAAGAAGGAGAGGGTGGGTTCCGGGGATCCAGAGGAGGGGCTTTCCTTAGGCTTCAAGAGTGGAGCTATTAAGGAGAAGCCCTTGGATGGTAACCAGGTGGCTGCTGTTGCAGAGTTTTGCTGCCACAAGCGCTATTTGGATTTGGGGGTTTCGGAGGCTGTGGATGCGGCCTTAGAGCTAGCAGTGGAGAGTATAGGTAAGGAGTCCGCTGACTTCCTCATTGAAGCACCGGCAGAAAGCAATAAGCTCCCTGCACCATCTAGAGTTGGAGTTGAAACTGCAGTTGAGGAGATAATGGAGAAGCAGCAGCAGGTCAACGAGGACAACTCGGGAGTCAGCAACGGTGTGGAGGTCCATGGGATTTCAATTCCTGCAGTGGCCCCACCCTTGGATGATGGGGTTTCACAAGGTGGAGGCTTAGTGGAGGGAGGACTCGCTCGCCGCAGTCCTAGACTAGCTAATCGAGGGTCGGACTCGATTGAAGCCAGGGCTTCGCTTCGAGCCAAATCTCGAGCCCTTGAATCCGACATGCACTGCCGACCACCACGGCCCAGGATCCCACTCATGCAGGATCTTCATGATCAATTGTCTAAATTTGATGGAGAGGATCTGAGCCTACCCCTCAACCTGTTGGAGGACAAAGCCATCCTTGATTTAGCTTCGGCTGCCGGCTTCTCCATCAAGGGGAAAGGCTCGGGATCGCTCCTACACAGATCCGTGATTTGGAAAGATCGACGGATGCTAAGCCTTAGGACTTTCATTTTTTTGTCTTTTCTTGCTAGTAGTGCAGGGCAATTTTGTTAGCCCGTGTTGGAAGTGGGTACACCTCGAGTGTCGGTGCCTCTTAGGCATTCTCTGTACTTTCTTTTTATTTTAATAAACCGGTAGGGGTCTAGGCCGAACCCCCCTCACCTCACTGAGAGGGATTCTCAAAAAAAAAAAAGAAAGGGAAAGAGAGAGGAAAAGAGAGGAAAGGAGAGAGAGAGAGAGAGAGAGAGAGAGGGAGAGAAGTAGAGAAAGAGAGAGGTATGTTTAGAGAGATCGGAGAAGAAGGAGAGGGGGAGGCGAAGCAGTGGCTGCGGCTCAGTGCGCGACGACAGCACGACGCCGGTGACCACTCGACAGCCCAACCCAAGCTCCGAAGGACCTCCTCCCCATCACAGGCAATCCCCTCTACACCTCCTCATTGCTTCGAAACCGCCCAACTCCGGGCCATTTTCTGAACCCCGCCGGCTAGGATCTAGATCGCCCCAGAACACACAGAGGGTTTTGGGCCGCTCACCTTAGTGCCTTTTTCGGATCGTCGCCGACGGTATGGCCGGCCAACCTCCACACGCGGCGCAGGAGTGGAGTGGCATGAAATTGTAAATTTGAAATGCATCTTGGTAATTTAGGTAAATGACTAATATTTAGATAATTAAATATTTTTTAAAAAAATCTCAATTATGTCTCCACTTTAATAGAGTGGCCCCCACTTTGAAGGGTGGCCCTCGCTGGCCCAACTTAAGTGGGCAACACTAGGGTTGTGAAAAAACCGACCCGAACCGCCTAACCGAACCAAAACCGACCAGAATTTAACCGAAATAACCGTACCGAACATCAAACCGAACCGAAAACAAACCGAATCGACAAAACCGATTAAATCGGTTTTGATTTCCGGGTATGGAACATCGAACTGAAACCGAAAAAACTGACCCGATTCCTTAAATCATAAACCCAACGGCCATAATACTTTTGTTTCCAATATGTGCAAGTATGAAGTAATTATGTTACCTCTACAATGCTGCAAAAGAGTGAACGTCAATTGATTTTGCTTTAAACTTTCATTTTGATGCTATGTAAGGACACAATCATCCACTGATTTGTGTTGAATTGGCAATCAAGATTCAAGAGCCAAGGGCTCTAGCATACCTCATATCAATCGAAACTGAACCGAAAACCGATCACACCGAACCGATAAAAACCGACCATTTCGGTTTCGGTTTCGCTTTTGATTTTTTGAAAACCGAAAAAATAAAACCGAAAAAATGACACCGAAACCGACCGACAAAACGGACGCTCACCCCTAGGCAACACCTCTTAAATAGCGGGTCCTACCATTAGACATTGCATAGTGCCGTAAATTGTTCCGGCTGCCATTTTGTCGTCCGACGTTGGAATTTGACAAAATCGACAGCAATGGACCCAGTTCTCCGAGACCTAACCATTGGCGATGGGTTGACAACCACTATACGTAATTATCAGAACGTCCCTACGACCCAGTCTCACCGATCTTGAGGGTCAGTCGTACCTGGCCTAACCAAACTCTGATTGCCGTGAAACTAGCGACGGCGGATTCCAACTCACGAGACTTAATCGTTGACTGTAGGTCAACACATACTGATTAGAATTATCGAAATGCCCCTACTTGGGGCCCGGGTTAGCGAATCTTTCATCAATCATAACTTTTAGGATCGGACCCCGATTGCTGTGAAACCGGCAGCAATGAGTCCCAAATTTCGAGACCTATTTGTTGACAGTGGATTATATCCTAATATTCATAGTTACCAAAATACCCCTACTGCGGGCCCTGGTTTAGTCGATCTTGCATCGATCTTAAACTTGCGATCCAGACTCCGATTTGTCTCAAGACTGGCAAAAACGGGTCCTAATTCTTGAGACTTATCCAACTATGTTACTGGAATCTAGTAAGTACCCTAGCTCTGAGACTTAGGGGTCCACCTTGGTTGTGAGATGTGTCTTTTTATGGGCCGAACCTATTTTGGGGCCGAGTTCTCCCATACCATACACCGTATGAATATCGTACCTGATATTGGTAGGAATGTCATACCCTACTTTCATTTAGGAGTTTGAATTAGATTCCATAACCAGGGTCAAAGGACCCATGTCTGACAAGGGTATGATGACCCATGTGTACCCCGGGTCGAATAACTCATGTACAACCAGAGTCTGATGACCCATAAGTAACCTAGGTCTGATGAACCATACATACCACTATGGTCTATTGGCCCTTGTACAATTAGGGTATGATGACGCATATATATATAATCAGGTCCTGATGATCCATAGATAACCAGGGTCTGATGGCCCATACGTAAATAGGGTCGTAGGAACCATGCGGGAATTAGGGTTTTTGCCACTATATACCCACGATCGGATTGACCCAAATGCGATTAGGATCCGACAAACCAATTACATCAGGATTTGAAGACCCTTGCATAGTTCGGGTCAGAGGACCCGTGTGAAAATAGGATTGCAACTTAAGCATAATCAGAGTCTAGTGATCCATATGGTAATTAGGATCTGACGACCCATGTGCAATAAAGGTCCGACGCCGTGTGCAATTAAAGTATGGATGACATTCATTAGGGATTAATAACAGGTATAATATAGTAGGTGACATGTATTTGTTTAATGATACATAATTAATAACACCTGAATGTGATGATGCCATGTTTATGATAAAAGATATATGAAGTTTTGTAAATACCATGATCATGATAAGGTCAAGAGACCTATGATTATTTAAGGGCTTATCCCCCTACATTAGTTTATGGGCTAATAGCCCTATGATTACTTGAGGGTCTATGATCTTATGTTAGAATTAAGGGCCAATTGCCCTATATAAATTTTGAGGGTCCATAACCCTATGTGATTAAGCTGATAAGCATGACAAAAGTACAAATCAAAATAGTTGATAATCCGTTTAGGCTAAGGACAAGTATGGCTTCGGCCAGGACTAATCAACATGCATCGTGCTTGGACTAGAAAGACTTAAACCACGTCTCTACATGCGTAGGCATGTGAAGTACATGGTAGGTTTAATCCATGCATGCAGAATGCTACATGACCATCGTGTGCGGGATGGGGGTGGACCTCATAATCACACACGGATGATGATCATATAGTCGCATGCAAATGATTGAACCTACCACGTAGCACGGTTTCAATGAAGTTGAACCTACTGGGTATCGTGATGGATTCGTCAGTCCTGCGAGTCCGGCTATATTGATATAGAGTATGTCAAAACCATATTTAAATAATTATTGAAACTAAGTTTCGGCGACGATTCCAAAAGTAATGGTCGGTCACCATTACAACATGATGGTTTTGGATTTGAGAATATATAATTAAGATTTTGAAAGATTTCTAGCTTATGCATGAATCTAAAAGATGAAAGGATGAGTTGATAGGTACCTAATGATAGGCTTAGTACAAGCCAAAACTTGAGTGTGTTATACCCTTGCATGTGTGTATTGTACCCCCTGTATGCATGTTTGTACCCGTGTATGTATAAAATTGGTCCCCCTATTTGTTTGTGCTATGCATGCTAGGATTCCAACATTCCTAGGTGACGATAGGTTATCTAGTGCACACTTGTGTGTCTGTATTGTGACGTTAGAATCCTTGTATCGCTTAAATGGCAGTAGGTCATTTAATGTCAAGTCGGGATCCCGTACCTATCCTTAGTGTAAGGAATTGCAAATCCAGAGCAGAGTGTCGTTGACACTAGTGGGCTAGTACTTCGGTACTGAGGCTTGGGGACCTGCGGGTCCCAGGCATGGCACTTGAGGACGGTTAGTTATTTTACCTGAGAGGCATGCCTGTTCGGACACAAGAAAGTCCAGAGATAGCGAATGCCTTGATCAGGCATGTTGCTGGGAGTAGTGGTCTGATGAGACATTAGGAGGCGGGGCTTGGTCTGTATGACGCCGCTATCGGACCGTGGTTGTGAGGGTGCGAGTGTTCGGAAATGTGCACCGTCATGGTTTTTCCAGGTCGACGGGCCCGAAGGAAAGCAAGGGTGCACCCTAGCTTTTGTGTTTCTGTGGCTTCGGCAAGATCCTTATCCTAAGTGTGTTAGTATGGTAAGTCGTGGTAATATTGACCATAATTGATTGTAGTTATGCATTGTTGGCTCAAAGACGAGACAAAGGTGATATCAATCATGGGCTGATAATCATGGATTAAGTCGTGGTAATATTGATCACGATTGATTATGGTTATGCATTGTTGGCTCAAAAACGAGACAAAGGTGATATCAGTCGTGGGCTGATGATCATGGATTAAGTCGTGGCAATATCGATCACGATTGATTATGATTATGTATTGTTGGCTCAAAAACGAGACAAAGGTGATATCAGTCGTGGGTTAATGATCATGGATTAAGTCATGGTAATATCGACCACGATTGATTGTGGTTATGCATTGTTGGTTCAAAGACGAGACAAAGGTATCAGTCGTGGGCTGATGATCATGGATTATATCGTTAAGTTTTAAACTGTATTATAGTGGTTGGGGTTTGCAACAAATATTGTAAGGTTAACAATGATTGATCCAATCATGGTTATATGTTGATGAGTGGAAGCAATACATAGTGATTTAGTAGCATGTGGATAACCTTGAGCCGTACTTATAGAGAATTTAGTAATGATAATAAATAGGGTTTGATTTTGCAAAGAATATTGAAGGGTTGATAAATTAAGGTTATGCAATTTGAATAAGAGATCAACAGTACTAGTTAATGATCATTAGATGAAATCAAATGATGGAAATGGATAATGATATTTATACGTAGATATTATGGCTTTGCTTGGATATAATGATCACATACACTTGATTAATAGTTTAAGTACTTTTATTAGCCATCTTACTTCGTATTTTAATAATACTCTTGTGTGACCAAGAAGTGTGTCTTCTGTCCTTATTTTGTTGGGGAGCGCATTTCACGATTATCAAGAGTATTCATACAAGAATGCAAGATATTTTAGGGGTGATCACTACGTCATTTCGTTCTTTTTAGAACTGACTTAGGGTTTGGAAATTGTTATGTACCAAATTCAGGTATCGAGGTTCGTGAGCACGATGTAGGAGCGAAAGGATGATGAGTTGTAGCTGGAGCAGCAATTTACCTTGAAAACTGGAGTGATCGTGGAGCTGGCATGCCAGGAGTAGTAGCGGAAGTGGAACAGTTGTTAGTTGTAAAAAGGTTGAGAGTCGTATATAGTTGAAAGTATCGTATAATGGATGTCCTGTATTAGTTGTAACCGATTGTCCATGTAAGTTATAATCTTTTAGTGGAAATGGGCTGAAGCGTTTGAATATCGGCTGCTCTCTAATATTAATAATTTAACACTGAGTGTGGGGCCTCTAGGCCAGTTGAGAAGACGTGAGGTCCAATTCACCTTGCGGGCTGAGCTACGTGCTCCCATAAGAGTAGCACTCTTACATGATCACGAACTATGTCTCATGTCCTTGTTTGGTTAGGGAGCGCATTTACTGATCACCAAAGGTGATACCCTTGATGGTCGAGTTATTTTTCTTTTATTTTAATCTTTTGGTTCTTCCTTGCGAGGATGGGACCATCCGAGAGTAAGGGAGAATAAATAAAAGTATTTTCAAAAAAAAAATTCATCAAATTATTACACCTCGGGTTTTCTATGCGCAGGAAAATCCGGGGAGTGACAGGATCGATCCCAAAGGGTTTTAGGATTGTCTCAAAAGGCTTACGTTAACAAAGTTCTGAAAAGATTTAATATGCAGAACAACTCACCCAGCATTGCTCCCATTGTCAAGGGTGATAGATTCGATTTGTCCCAATGCCCGAAAAACTCTATTGAAAGAGAGGCTCTGGCTAACATCCCTTATGCATATGCAGTTCGTAGTTTGATATATTTGGAGGTCTGGACAAGACCAGACATCAAATTTGTAGTAGGGATAGGAAGGTATCAGAGTGATCTAAGCATGGATCACTGGAGGGCTGCTAAGAAGGTCATAAGATATTTATATTATACCGACGGAACATATTTATTCCGTCGGTAAAGCTATTACGCTGACAGACTTTATTTGACTGTCGGTAAGTAAAATAAGAAAACTAATTAAAAATTTAAACGTATTATATCGACGGATAATATTATTACCGATGGTAATAAAATATTCCGTCGGGAAAATACATCTTTTTTGTAGTGTGATCGGATACTCTGATTCGGACTTTCCAGGTTGCATTAACTCTAGAAAGTCGATATCGGGTTATGTCTATCTTTTGGCTAGTAGTGTTGTCTCTTGGAGGAGCACCAAGCAGACCATTACGGCATCGTCGACTATTGAGACGGAGTACGTTGCACTTTACGAGGCAACCACATAGGCATCTTGGCTAAGGAATTTTATCACAGGGATAAGGATCATGGATTCCATATCCTAACTTTTAAAGATCTACTGTGATAATCTTGCTACAGTGTTCTTCTCCAAGAATAACAAAAATGAAAGTTGAAACAAGCACATCGATATAAAGTACCTTGTTGTTAAAGAAGAGGTAGTAAAATATAAGCTTCATATTGAACATATTGGTACTGAGCTTATGGTGGCTGATCCACTGATCAAAGGATTACCACCAAATCTTTATAGGGGTCATGTGGATCAGATGGGTCTGGTTAGCTTATTGTATTATTAAAGATTATGTATTATGAACTTATTGTTTCTTTTACTACAGTGAATAAAGTACAATGTCTCTATTTGTGCACTAAATTTTGAGACATACAATTTTGACACATAGTGAAGCATGCATTCACTCATAAAGTAATTCATCACATAAAGTGTTTAACTAGATTGATCGTGCTACATAGTAATATATGGAAGGAAGTGTCTATCTGTTAGGACACAACCACCATGATTTACGTAGTTGGTGTCTTCAGTTTAAACTAATTAATTTTATATTCTAGTCACGGCGTCTATCTGAAAGACACTGGCAAATACTAGTCAATCTCACAAAGACTTGATTTAAAACTTATTTTAATAAATTAAAGCTAATTAATTTTATATTCTAGTTTAACAGGATAATTGTTTTTTTTAAAGTTGATTTGTGAAGAGAAATACAGAAAGCAAAATTAAAAGCTAATGAAGATTGAGGTGAATTCAATATGGATCGAGAGAGATTCTAAGCCCTGGAATACATGCATGTAACAATCTAAACTATATTTTTATATGATTGCCACGATGCTCACAGAGATTCGAAGTCAATCTATCTCCGCAAAAGATATTCAATAAAAAGCATGAAAGCGATAGACTAATGTAGTGATCTCTCTCGCATCATTGGAATAGGATAACATAATCCTCCGTAAAATTCGTAGTAATAACAAAAACCAAATCTATGTAATAATTCTCGATAAAACTTTCCGTAATAATGAAAAATAAAACTATGAAATCGACTTCTGTAAAACCCGGATAATAAAGGAGAATAAAGGAGATCACATTATTTTATTGAACGAACAAAAATATGAAAATAGGACATAAAAATAGAGTTTAGATCTGACTACAGGGTTTACATGGCCATGCGAGCGTTGATGACGATGCTTTTTTGTTGAAGGATGACGACTCCGGCGATGATGGTGGTGTATGGCTTCGAGGGTGACGTTGTGGCTCCAGCGATGGATGAGAGATGGTGGTACGGGTGGTACGGGTGATGGAAGATGGTGGTTAGGTGGATGATAGTAGAAGCTCCTCGGTCCGAGATAGTTCGTAGAAGATAGTAGAAGCTCGGGTTTGGTTCGGTGGGTGTATTATATAGAGAGAAGGAAAGAGAGCGTGAGAGAGTTTTAAGAGATAGAGAGATATGGATGGTGTGATCGATCTAGAGAGAAAGTCGGGCTCCAGCTAGAGAGAAAAGACGGATAGAAAGGAAGGGATGCAGTCGGTTTTAGAAAGAGAAAGATCGGGAAAGAGGGGTTGATCGCTGGGATAATATATAGGGAGAAGAGAGAGACGGTCGGTAGGGAGGAGGTCGCATGCATGACTGGGGTTGAATCGGACGGCTGGGTTTGGTCGGTTAGACAGATAGAGAAGGTAGAGAGATGGACGGGGAGATCGGGTGTGCACAGATAAGGGATGGCTATGATGGTTTCCAAGTGGGGAGGTCAGGATCTAGAGAGAGAAAGTGTTCGGCGGCTCGGGTTTGAGGGATGACGCGCTGCATGGATGTAGCATTCGTGTAGGTGAGAGAGAGAGTTGGTTGCATGCATGGGGATGCATGGGTTCAAGATAGAACGGACGGCTGTGATTAATTAGGAAATCGAGAGAGAGACGTTCGTGTGCGGTCGGGTTTTTAGGGAGGAGAGAGTGAATCCGCAGAGAGAGAGATAGGGATCGGATGGCTATGATCGAGTGGAATGTTGCCAAGTTTTTAGGGAGTGTTGATTGGGATCATGGGCAGTTATGGAAGGAGATAGAGAGGGACGTTCATGGCTTGATGGGTAGTACCTAATGGCACTTGCATGCATGAGCACCACATGGGTTTCTGAATTGAAGGTGAGGGAATCTCAAGGGTCGATTAGAGAATGGACGGTTATGATCAGATGTAATGGATGGTTAGGGTTGGAAATAAAATAAGATTAGGTTTTCTAATTAATCGGGTAAAGACCATGAAGTGTTGTAGATTTCTTGAGTTGGATGGGTAGAGTTGGTCTCTAGTGTGGGTTAAGTTGGGTCTGAGAGTGGATCTGGCGCGATGCTAAGGAACCTAAGATAATGCATGGCTATGATGGGCTTTGGTCATCATCATCCGAATCCATCATCACTTATGCGTGTGATTTTCCTCTCCGGTGTTCAATGCACTTCATTGGCTCATTAATGAAGTATTCTCTTGGCCAAATTATCGTGCAATTATCATTCTCCATCGTTCTTCATAAAAGGACTCCAAACGAGCTGCACAACCTCTATCGGAGCGCCGTAAGAATATCCACTGCTTCAGTATGATGCCATATATTTTATTGCGTCGAGTACTGGATCAGTTCCCTGAAAATCACACATGAAATGACGTCCATAAGGTTCCAATGCGCGATTATCGATAAAAAGGATAATTTGGACTTATGGGCTCCGTATTTTTCATGCAGGCATTGTATGAGAGCAAACCAATATATCACTGTGTTCGTATGAAAGTCTACTATGCAGTGATGCAAAGATAATCATGCAGTTTACGTGTATAATGAAAGTTTTACGCAGCAAGCTGACGATATATGCTTAAGAATAATAGGATAATTAGCACAAATTGGTCGCTCAACAGTAGGAGGCAGCGCCGACGGGTTGTCTCCCACTGACGACTTGCCAACGAGCAGCCTGACGGAGTTGTTGACTGGAGGCTGGTGGAGGTGACCGACGGGTATTGAGACCGGACATCGATAATCAACGAACTTGATCGTCCTTTACACTCCATATCTTTTCAGGAGTTTTTCCTTTTGATCGAACTTTGGGAGGATGGCCATTCAACGTCTCCAGAAGACATCTTTAACATGTATAACAAAGAGATAAGAGAGTACAAATATAAATGCCCAACTCAAATCTCAGAATGCATCAATTTCAGTATGAATTTTCAACTCAAATATCAGAATGCATCAGTTTTACCATAAATTTTCAACTCAAATCTCAGAATACAAATAATAGAATCATAGATCCTAAACTTGGGATTTACAAACCCTAGGTATATGAGCTACTGCCACAATAAGGCCACATCACCATGGATTGCAAATAACATATATAAGCAATGTACATAGGCAATTAATTTTCATCATAGATAAGAGTTGGAAATTCAACAAAATCAACAAATAGCAACCAAAATGCAATCATCCGGCCATGAACTATGAGTTATATGCTAATCACAATGATATGCAATCACAATGCAGATTTCATCAACGATTTGAGTTATAAATTCAACAAAAACAACAAATAGCAGCCAAAATGCATACACCTATATGAAATTCATCATCGATTTGAGCTGGAAGTGCAAATTCATCATTGATTTGGATAAACGCCACAAGCAAGATCAACGTACGTTGTCGCCGAGATCAACATTGCAGGGGAGATCAATGACACTGGCAAGATCAATGTCGCTAATCGCAGCCCACATATACCACAGAATAAAAAAGGCATAGCGAGATCAATGCCGCTGCCGATATCAACGCAGTCAGTGAGATCAACGATGCCGGCAAGATCAATGCCGTAGATTGCAACCCACATATCCCACAGAAAAAGAAAAAGCACAACGAGATCAACACTGCCGCCGACATCAACGACGTCGGCGAAATACACGACTAGAAGATGCAAATCATCTCATCAACACACGTATATTGAAATACATGTCTAGAATATGCAAACCCTCCGATGATCGGAAAGAACAAAAAGAGAGAAAGGGGATCACATCCTTGACGTAGTCCCGCTAGCTCCGGTGAGATCGTTGCCTCGAGCAATCGAAAATGAAGGGAGGACTGAACTGTCTGTTAATATACCTAGGGTTTAGATTGAACTGTCCAACCCTATGTTTTGGTAAACAATCAAGGGGTAAAACCGGGAATCGAAACTGATGCCGAGGAATCCCAAGCAAAACCGGAGAGAGGGGGTGGTGCAAAATAGGGCGAAGGATCGAATGGGATGCCAAGGTGGGAGTGACACCCCCACCCAAAATCAAGAACCAAACACCGGCATTGGCACAGTAACAAGAGAAATTGATGCCAACGCCAAGGAATGAGCCTCAGAACCAAAAACCAAACACGCCCTAGAGACGGAGTGGGAGCCTGGGATGTGGTTGGATTTAACGGTGGCTAAGGTGGAATTTGTGGATGCACCTAACCCTAGCCTAGTGATATGGAAACTTATGATCCGTTGGAATTCAATAAGATTTTTTCGAGGGGGGTCAATTAGACTTACCCCCCATGTATTAATAAGCCAACTAGCTCCCCCCCCCCGGTTGGAATTCAATAAGAATTTTTTTTAGGGGGGTAATTAGACTTACCCCCCCATGTATTAATAAGCCAGCTAGACTTATCCCCCTAAAATGATATTAATTAGAGTTATCCCAAAAAAACTGGAATTAACCCCCCCCCCCCCCCCAATGCTTATAGAAATAGAAATTTTAGGGGGTTAAGTCACAAAGAAATATTGAGATACTTGGTTTTGCTTATATGGTATTTTGAGATACCTCAATTCTATCTAATTATCACAAAGAAATTTTAGGGGGTTAAGTAAAAGTTAGGTATAACTCTAATTGATATCATTTTAGGGGGATGAATCTAGCTGGCTTATGTTAAAACACATGGGGGTAAGTCAAATTGACCCTTTTTTCAATTTTGCAGGAATTGAATGAGATTCAAAGCAACAAATTAATGTTGTGCATCTCCCCATGAAAAATAGACGGTGATAAAATCTGATAGGAGAAACAATTAAATTCTTTCTAAAATAATTTCTAAATCAAGCAATTAAATTAATTCAAGTGAATCCTAGTGTGTCTCAGCAGCTTCTCATCATCCCTATATAAATCTCCTACAATCGTCTCTTTGTACGAAAACAATAGTAACATGGCCTCCACCTTGCTGCTTTAATCTTTCTTCTCTGCCTCCCTCTTTCCGTAGTGCCGTCTTCTCAATCGGAGGCGGCCACCACCGACTTGATGAAGAAGGCTTGCAACGCGACCAAGTACTTCGACCTCTGTGTCTCCTCTCTGTCTTCCGATCCCCGTAGCGCAGGCGCCTCCGATATCAGCGGGCTGACAAGGATATCCATGGAGATAGTCTTGACGAACACCACCGAAATGCTGTGGGTCGTGAATCAAATGTTCATTGCTGCCACCGATCACAAGCTGAAGGAGTGCCTTCGCATATGCAGTGGCGTGTATGGCATAGCGCGCGGTCTCTACTGTTCATAGTGCTCTCGATGATCTCGCTTCCAAAGATTACGATATGGTTAATGCCCAAAGATTACGATATGGTTAATGCCCGCATGGGGAGTGTCAGCCGTGGGGTTATTTCATGCGAGACTGTGTTCAGTCAGCCGCCACCACCAGTGATCAAATCTCCGTTAACTCAGAGGAATTTGGCCGCGAGTCATCTATGTGCCATTACCGCGGAAATCGCCCTTCTACTTGGCTCCTAAACTCCTCTAGTTGATGTAAACCCCACCAATAAAAGAGAATGTGATCAACGCCTCTCGATCTCTAGGTAGTTGCACCACTTTGTTTGAACTTCCTTAGCCCAAGCCCAACCCCAACCCGTCGGATTGGCCGGGTTGATCGGGTTGTGCGGGGTCGGTTCGGGTTAACCCGCCCAAATTCGGGTTGGGTTCGGGTTGGCCCGCCCAAGTTGCATCCCTACCTGTGCCTTCAAGTACCAGCCAACGGCATGGGGTTTATTTAAGAGTGGGGTGTAATCAAGAGTATATATAATTGGGTTATATTTAAGGGGTGTTTGATTGAGGTATAATCAAGTTGGGATGGGTCATTTAACTGGGGTGTATTGATAGTGGGGTGTAAGGGGTAAGGGTATTTTTGGGACAGGAATGGGGTATAAAAAAAAAAAAAGGGGTGTGTTCAAGTTTGTTGGAAATGGGGGCTAATTATAGATTTTTGGGGTATTAATAAAATTTCCCTTTTTTGGCTAGTTTGATCGATTATCTCTTACACCCCCTCATGTTTAAAACCCTACAAATACCCCCTTGTAGTTTGAAAAACACTCCACTAGCACCCCCTGCATAGGGGGTCTATGTGTATGGTTTGTTTAACTATTGGGGGGCATTTGTAGGGTCTTAAATATAAGGGGGTGAAAGTGATAATCGATCAAACTACAGGGGTCTATGTATAATTTACCCTCTTTTTTTTTGGTTAGTGTGTGAGACGTCCCTCACAACAAATCTATCCCGTGTACAGCACCCCACCTCGAAGGCAGTCACCATTGATCGTGCATCGCACCCATCCCTATAGTAGCCACTGCCGACCGTGCATCGCACCCCACCTCGACAACACAGCAGCCTCCGTTGGTAAGGAGGGAGGAGGTGAGGTCCGGCGGGGACAAGCAGGTCTGGCAAGGTCTATGTTCACTGGTTCGGTGGCATTGCAAAGTAAATTTAAAACACAGTAAATAGTATTTCGTCCCAAGGTTTTCAGAGTCCTTAAGTTTAATCGGTCTCTTTGTCAGGGACATCTCACTAAGTCTCCCCCCCCCCCCCCCCCCCCCCCCCCCCCCCCCTTTTTTTTTTAAAAGATAAAAGGGTTACTTATGCAAACACTAGTGCATGCCCGTGCCTGTCGGCACTGCAGCGGGCCGCCTTCGGCGGCAACACACCTGTCGGCACAGCAGCAGGCCGCCTTCGGTGCCAAGACACCCACCTGGCATCACCACCCCCACCCACACCGTCATATTCAGTGGCGCCCACATTCGGCGAGGGCCCCCACATTGAGTTGTTGCGCACAAATTTGATTGTGACACCCACACTGTCGATGAAGGAGCTGCAAGCATCATGGCCACGTGGGCATCACATAGTCAGCCACATGTGATTGTCGCACGGGCCACGCTCCACCAGCATCAATTTAGGTGTGACTTCGAGCTGGACAAAACCAAGAGACCAACATTCTTTTCACCACAAAGAAATTATTTCCGAATGCATGCATTCTCTTTCTATATCTTTCATTCTCTTTTTCGGAATCCAGCTGGTGCCCGACCCCCCCATCGTGATGTTTGATCGCGAGCCCTCCCATTCGGAACCCAATCCCAGCCATTCCTCGCAGAAGCCTGTGCTTGTTTGCAATGTAGCGGCCCGCCTTCGGTGGCAATACACCCTCCGATTGGCATAAAGCGCCCCCCCCCCCCCCCCCCCCCCTCCTCCACCCCTGAACCCAAATCTTCTATCCCATTTCTCTGCCCCATCGTCTGCCCACCAAATCACAACTGTCTGTTGCACCATACCCGACCCGTGCATCGCACTCAGCCTGAACCGACAGGCAAATAAATGGATGTAATTGGCCTCCCGACATATGCTATAGTTTCTACCTAATCATATATGGTCATCCCTTTACCTACCGATTGCGATGAGTGCGACGCATCGGGCGGGCCTAGGTGCAACGGACGACTATGACGTCGGTGGCAGACAATGGGGCAGAGAAATATAGCAGAAGATTTGGGCTCCAACATCGACTACGTCGTCCATTCTTTTAGCCGTCCAAGAACCCATCACAACAACCATCTCTAGATCCCGATCTTTTCTCCTCTTACACCCAACCGTTCGATCCAATCCCCATGTAGCACCCAAAACCCCATGCACGCATGCATAATTGCAGCCATCCATATCTCTTTCTCTTGCTAAATCTCATCCCCCCATCGAACTTCTCTCTCTTAATCTCTTTCCATCTTTTCTCTTTCCTATTTCAATTAATCCCATGCAACCATCACAGCCATCCCTTGTCTGATTCGACAATCCAAGCATGCATGCGTGCACACTCCAACCCCAACCATGCACACACCCGGCCAACTCCCTCTCTCTAAAATAAATCACTCTTATTATCCCATTTAAAAGCTCATCACACCAAACCCATTAAAGCCATGCAAAGCCATCCCATTTAAAATCTCTTTAATATCTTTCCATATCTCTCCATCCCAATAATTATTTCCATACAAACCCATCACCTCTCATGGAGATTTCTCATTCATTGTGGTCCCCCTCTTACAAAACCCACACTACAAAAAAAAACAGTAAATGTCACGACGAAACTCAGGGTTCTATTTTTTCCAGAGGCTCGGTTTTTACCCTGAGTTTCGTCGTAACATATTACCGACGGACATTATTATTTCGTCGGTATAAACTAATTGTACCGACAGAAAATATATTTCCGTCGGTATAAAACATTGTACCGACGGATTATATATAACCGTCGGTAATAAATATGCAAAAATATTAAAAAAATCGAAGTTATAATACCGACGGACTTTATTGTAACCGTCGGTAAAAAGAACATTATTACCGACGGTACTTAAAAGGTCCGTCGGTAAAGAAGCTATTTCTTGTAGTGCCATTTATGCAGATCAGGAAAGAAGAGAGGGAACGGCTGTGATCGCGAGAGAGTTTTGTCTAGTCAGCATTTGGTGCCATTTTGTCTAGTCAGCACGAAACCGCCGTGCCATGTTATATAGATTACACCTGTCAATCTCAAAAGCACCTGATTATTGTTTTCATCAGGAGCTACATTTGAGGGGATGTTGTTGGGAATTCCAGTGATTCCCCTTTAAGCGGAAGCGGATCTCTAACCGAGGGTTAGTCACAGAGGATCAATCACACCACAGTACAAATATCGATCCGACAGAAATAAACAATCTAGAGACAAGAAAATCACAGAAGACACAAGATCTATTGTGGTTCACCAAAAACAGGGCTAATCTACAAATGGGGGAGCGAAGGATCTCTTCAATTAATTACCATACAGGAACAAGCTTACAGGGATTACAAAGCTTCCACGAACAACCAAGGATAATAAAAAGATTCATCAAGAACACATACCACGAGAACCGAGACGAAACGCCTCCACCGGATCCGTCGTTCTTTTTTAATCTTCATCAATCCTACTTCGATCAAGCCTTCTTCAATCCCAACCAATCTTCTTCAAGGCACAAACCAAGGCGGCACACCGAATTTTCTCCAAGAAAACTCGCACACGACTTCTCTTCAATGACGGCTCAAGGGTTCCTTAAAAATGCCTCAAGAAAACCCTAAAAAATGCCTCAACCCATGCCTCCAGCTGTACTGACGCACAGGGCGCCGCAAGGGCGTCAGCTATAGAAAACCACCGTGAATTTTTGCCCTGGGCGCCAGGCTCGTCACTTTCCTCCGATTCGACTTAGTATGCGAGCCACAAACCCAACAATCTCCACTGTGGCAAGTATGCCAATTCGTCAACCAAGAGATACTGTTTGATTACTCTGCCTCACTGTCTCTGGTACCACCATTGTCGTCGTTTGCTCCTAACTCAATATCTCCCTTCTTTACACCCCCTCCCCCCTGGGGTCTAGCAGAAAAAACTACTGCTACAGATGCGAACTCGAGCCATGCTCGAGTCTACACCTCATGTCTTGCACAACCACAGTTTGAGGCCTTCACTTCTGCCTCCACCTCACCTTAGAATCCACAGGAGCTCCACCATGATCTATTCATCTAGTACATCGATAAGCACCTAGCATTAACCATCTAGCTTCTTTTTGCAGATGATCTATTCATCTTCGGTCGAACCAATCTATCAGAAGTAGTCCATATCGACAAGTGCCTCAATGATTTCAGTGTGGTCGGGCCAATCTATCAATTATGATAAATTAATCATCCTCTTTAGTGGCAATACTCCCCACAATAGAAAAGCCGAAATTATTGCACTCCTTTAGGTTCCACTCATAAATTCTAAAGAATCTTACCTGGGTGGTCCACTCTTCATTAAGCGAAAGAATGCCAATCTTTTAACTTCATAGTTGATAAATTTCATGGTCGTCACAAATGATGAAAAGCCAAACTCTTATCCCATGCCGGAAGAACAGTCCTCATCAAGTAGATATTGAGCTCACTCCCTATCTATTTCACGTCCACACTCCTCTTCCCGAAATCTGTCTGCAAAAAACCAATTCACTGTCAACTCCATTTGCGAAATAAACCTTCCACTACACAATGAAGGTATTGCTGACAAACGGATATGGCAACCCACTCCGAGTGGCAAGTTCTCGAGCAAATCTCCCTATATGATAGCACGAGTCGATTACTTTCGAAGTACAGAACCAGCTAGCTCGAACTAATTGAACGACATATGGAAGAGATTATGGCAATTCAGAGGTGTGTTGGGCTTATGCTCGACTTTACCCATCCGGACTTGGACTCAGTCGGACTAGTGGGTAATTTTTGGATCCAAAGGTATATGGTTAATGATTCTTAAACCAACCCTAATCTTACAGGTGTCGGGATTAGATTAGGGTTTAAGAGGGTGCGGGTCCTAACTCCGGTGCATTAGGGTTTCGCCACACCTTGCGTAACCTGTTACTAAGCCCAAACGCATGGGAGACCTAAAGTGGAAAGAGCAATAGGGAAAAGGGGGGTGTGGACCTGCGGTGTACGGTGGGTATCTCCCCTCCTATCCAATTCGTTCGTGTGCACAAATCGAGAGAGTGAAAGGGGATCGCATTAGGGATCACGACCCCCTCCCCTTGGTTAATTTGCCCGTCTGCTACAAACCAAGAGAGGGAATTGCACAAGGGGCAACCCCCTCCCTCCTCCCTTCCATCCTCTTTTCTCGAAAGCAAAGCAGAGAGAGAGAGAGAGAGAGAGAGAGAGAGGGCGGCAGTAGACAATCACAGCCCTCCCTCCCCTTCATGTGATCATCTTGGCTCGGGAGAAGAAAGAAAGAGAGAAGGTATAGCTATCCCCCTCTCCTCCCTTTGGTTCCCTCCTTCCAAGAGCAAAAGTCAGAGAGAGGACAATCCTCTCTCTTTCGATAGCAAAAGCAAGCGAGAGAGAGAGAGAGAGAGAGAGAGAGAGAGAGAGAAGGTTTTTGCCCTTTTCCTTTCCCCTCGGGTTTCGCTCTTTGTTAGATCAGAATAGAGAAAGAAAGGATCTTTCAGCATCTCGATTCCTCTTTCGTCTTGTCGATCTCTTTTGGTCTCCACGTCCATTTGGTCACCAAAAAGAATAGGAGTTGAAGGCTTTCGCCCGAGATCATCGGATCTCCTCGCATAGAACTCTTCCTTTATCGCAGTTCGGATCTAGCATGAAGAAGAACTCATCTCCATCAAATCAATTACGGATCATCACCCGACACGTTATGGCCGGAGGTATGTTTTGATATTTTCACTTCCGCCTATGGTCTCTATGTTCATCGTTTTCAAGGTTAATGGTTCTCGATAATAGAGACAATTGCATGCTCATGTAGGAGATTACGTACATTTGGTATCAGAGCCATCCTCTAATCGGTTATCAATGTAGTTAAAAGTTTTGATCCCGTTTTGTGATCGCTAATGGGTCGATCCAAGTTTTTTGATCCCGTTAACGATCGACAACGGTAACGTTTGTTTTCCGATCTAATCCACAAATAATTTGTCTCCAATTTATCAATAATGTATAGATCCGAAAGCAGGCCTATGGCATACTACGTTTGTGATTTTCGGAACGGAACGTTATATGCCATTAGATCCGTTGTCTTGGCCATAAATAGTTGTTGCGGGTTATTTTGGATTTTTTCTGCTGAATAATGTTTTCTCCCTTGATAGTACTATGTGGGTAATTATTGTGTGTGGTTTTCAGGATCACAATATGCCTTTGATCTGATCTCTTTTATTTGCATGGCATAATGTTTAGATCTTAATTTCTTATGATTGTTAATGAGTCTACTTCAGGTTCCGTGAATCTATCAACGATTGGCAACAGATCATTAGAAACCCTAAAATTTGCACATGTATTTTTTTGGCTCCGATCGACCATCGCATATTATGGGGAGTTCGTGATCGGCAACCGACCCTCCCATTTGGCTTATGCCGAGGGATGGGCCGGGTAGGCCACGCAGTGAACCATGAACTTGTGATGGTTGATCGGAATTCGATAGATCCGAAATTCAGGTCATGTGGCTACTTTCGTCCTGGTTCGGGAATCAAATCAAAGTGAAAGGTTGTACGCCACAAGGTATGTTTCTTTCGATCATAAAATTCGGTGTGGGGGTTTATTCGATTTTATGGCTGAATCTAGTTCCCTTGGTCTTGCTATATAAATAACTGTATTGGTTTTACGATTGACCATGATCAAAAGGCCTCATGTGGTGAGTGATTTAGGACTAGCCAAAGCATCTTGGATCATTCTCCAAGAGTTCTTGACTGACTACTTTTATTAAACCTAAATCCTTTAACCCCCTCACCCTCGAGTTTTTGGCGTTTTTCCCTTTTTCCAAAAATCGGGGCGTCACAATATTGCTAGAGGAAGGCCAAGGAGGAGAATCGGTAGCAAGGGCATACCCTGGGGGAGGTCGTAGGTTCAGTGCCTACCCTTTGGTGACTTAGGTAGCTGGGAGGTTCGGGGAGAAGTCGTGGTTCAACGCCTCCCCCCAAGTGGTTCGAGATCTAACGGAGGAGGACGTGCAGGAGGCACCTTCTTGGGCGCTAGCTTGGTTGACAAAGGCCAGCGAGGTTCACCCCCTTTTCACGGGGTCGGTTCAATTACCGAAGGAGGGCAGTGCCTGGAGGGGGAGGTGCGAGTAGCACCCTCCTCGAGTGCTTGGTGGCTGAAGTCCAGCGGGTTTCATCCTCTTTTGGGGGGGTTGTAGGCCGTCGACGGCATGATCCTGAGGGAGAGCGAACCCCCTCGGGCTGTAGATCGATAGCAGCGGAGAGGTCGGGAGGAAGGTGCAACCAGGCACCACATCCTCGGCACGACGGAAATCAAGGCTAGGGCCCATGGAGATGATAGTGGGACCCGACCAAACTCCGTCATCACACCCTGTGTCAACTCTCTATCTCTATCTCTATCTCTTTCCCCCCTCTATTGCTTTGACTCCTCTTCTTCTTCCTATACGTGAAAGCGACTATGCGACAACTCATTGCGTAACAGCTCAGCACTCAACAGTGCTCCACACTTAGAACGCTTACACACAAAAAAAAAAAAAAAAGAACCCCCCGCCCCTGCTGCAACAAACAAAGAGGTCATGGGGATGGCTACTGCTGCAGCTACTCCCCCCATTCGAGATCTGGATCTAGGTTCGGGGCGTCCTCCATCTTATGTACAGGCTGCCTTGGCTGGGCTCTCTTCCCTTCGCAACCCAAATATAGAGATCGAGCAACGTTCCTACTTCTCCAAAGATGGGTATCCAACGGTGGAATTCAGTGATCATGAGATCAATCTTTCCATGGCCTCTCTTGATCTAGCACTGGTCGTGAAGTTTGCCACTTCGAGGCCTTCAGTCGACGAGATCCAATTTCACATCTTCAAGCTTTGGGGGCTAGAGATGGCATTCCAGGTTGGTTCCATTGACTCCAAGCATGTGCTTCTGCGTTTTAGCTCCAAGAAAGACTTTGTCAAAGTCTGGACTAGGGAATCTTATGTGATCAAAGGAATAGCATTCAAGATAGTCAAGTGGGATCTGAACTTCAATCCAAGGTATGAGTCCCCCATCTCACCAGTATGGATCGCCTTACCCGGAATACCCTGCAATTTCTTTGTGGAATCGCTTTTATTTGCAGTGGTAGGATTAGGGGTGGCAATTCTTGACTCGACCCGCCAACCCGACCCGAACCCGACCCGAAGTTAGCGGGTTTGGGTTTGGCCTAAACAGGTTTGGGTCATAAACGGGTTGACCCGATTGACCCGTTTATTTAATGGGTCGGGTTCGGGTTTGTACTTATAACCCGATTGACCCGACTTGACCCGTTTAACAAATGGGTCGTGTCAACCCGACCCGACCCAACCCGACCCAACCTGATCAAACCCGGCCCAATCCGACTGGTCTTTACCCAACCCGACAGGTTTACATGGGTTCTGTTGACCCAACCCGAGCCAACCCGACCCGACACGACCCGACCCGTTTAGTAAACGAGTTAAACGGGTTGGGTCGGGTCAACCCGTTTATTAGGCAGGTCGGGTTTGGGTTTAAGTTTTTGACCCGTTTATTAAACGGGTCGGGTTCGGGTTGGGTGTTTTGCCCTTATACATATGTCTCAACCCGATCCGACCCATTGCCACCCCTAGGTAGGATCAATCGGCAAACCCCTATCGGTAGATACTCCAACCAAGAATTCTTCGAGGCCTGGGGTCGCTAGGGTGTGTATTTTGGTTGACATATCAGAGAAACTTCCTGATAGAGTCTGGATAGGTATGGGGAGTCATGGGGGAAGGTGGCAAAGAGTTATATATGACAATCTACCACCTTATTGCTCCAACTGTTCGATGAAAGGTCACAATGAAGGCAGCTGCAGAAAATTAGGCCTTCCAAAGACATCTAAACCCCCTACTAACCATGCACCACCCATTTATCGAGTAATTGGAAGATTTGAAGGAGTCCCTACTAGACAGGAAGAACCTACTACGGCTGCAACTGCAGAGGAAGGTCATGGGGAAGCAGAGCTAGTTTCAGAGGGAGAACATAGACATCACGCAGAAGTTATTCATGGAGAAAATCAGCAAGCAAGGACTGGCTCATTTCTAGAGAGGAAGGGGGGTAATCAAATCTGGCAGGACACTCCAGGGAGTGGGAATCGAAGCTCTAAAGACAGAGGATTTGAAGGGAGTTGTGCAGAAATTTCAGTGAACAATCTGGTCCAGCTATTGCCAGCAGGTTTCGAAGGCATTTCGATGGGCAACTCTTACCAAATTTTGTAAGACACTAACGAAGTAGATGAAGAGGACCATTTAGAGAATCATGGGAAGGGAGAGCATTTACAGGAGCATAAGATGGTAGAGGGGACAACACACAACACAACAGAAGTGCAAGGAATTAATGTAGAAAATCAAGCAGAATCTGAACAAGCCGTGGAAAAGAAAACCTTGGAGGAAGAAGTAGCAGCAGGTAACGGGGAATCCCAGACCTGGGAGGGAAAGGAGAGCATCCATGTAATCTTGGAAGGCAATAGAGGTAAGGCATCTGAAGACATTTGTGATGTGCTGGATCATAATATGATAGCAGGTGATGAGGAAGGGGAAACTCAAGAACAACACAATTTGGAGGAGTCGAGGAATAAATTCTCTAGGGACCAATATAACTCAAAAGCTACAATTTTTAACGAAGTTCCTGTTACTATTTCGGTGGAGAATCAAGCTTGGATTGAACAACAACAAGTCCTTCTCCGAGATCAGAACAAGCAAGATATAGCAAGCAAAAAGAAGGCATCCAGCTCTCAAGAAAACTCCAAACAACCAAACACCAGTAGCAGAATTTTGAGGAATAGATCAGAATCACAAGGCCATAACTCTACCAAGAAATCCCAATGAATATACTCATATGGAACGTGAGAGGGCTGAACAAGGAGGGGAGATTCAATAACCTGTACAAGTTATGGAAAGAGCAGCATGCAACGTTCTGTGGAATAGTAGAATCTAAAGTATTGGATAGCAAGTTTGACAAAATGAGAAGGAGGCTTCCTACCGATTGGGATATGTGTGGAAATGGTTCTCAGTCAAAGAGGTATCGGATTATACTATTTTGGGACTCTAGGGTTTGGAAAATCAATTTAATCACGAAGTCAAATCAGCAGATCACGGTTCTAGCACATTTCGAAGGTCGGGACATCATCATCATCACCGTCGTGTATGGAGCAAATGAAGAGTCAAAAAGAAGAGCTTTGTGGAGAGACTTGGAGAAGCTATCAATCACTCTTCCCATAAAGCTGTGGCTAGTGGGAGGAGACTTTAATGCCATCAGATATCCCAATGAAAAAATTGGAGGTAGGCCTGTGGTTCAAGCTGAACTAGATAGATTTAATGAGGGGCTTCAGAAAGCAGAGCTTAAAGAATTGAACTCTAATGGACATCTATGGACTTGGTCGAACAGGCAGGAAGTCCAGCAAAGAATTCTATGCAAAATTGACTGGGTGGTGGTAAACACAGAATGGGTTGACACTTACCCCAACTCTTGGGCTGAATTTATGGCAGCAGAAACTAGTGACCATTCTCCTATAGTGGTTCATTGGGGGGAGAGCAAAAATTGGGGCCCAAAACCTTTCAAATTCTTCAACTTCTGGGCTGATTTGCCAGGCATTGAGCAGGTGTTGACCGATGCTTGGAAAAAGAAAGTTAGGGGGTGCCCCTCTTTTCAGTTTTCTCAGAAGCTTAGAAATCTGAAATGCATTTTGAAGGCTTGGGTGAAAGAGAATAAAAATATTAGGGTTGGCAAATCTTCGGAATGCACACAAAAGTTGAGAGGCATTCAAAATGAACTCCAAAGGAAGCCGATGGATGAGGTGCTGGTTGAGCTGGAGAAGCAAGCCATAGAGGAGTTGGAACAATCCATAGCTCAAGAAGAAAGTTCCTGGAGACAAAAATCGAGAGTGGATTGGCTCCGAAAGGGGGATAAGAACTCTCGTTTCTTTTACTCCTCCTTCAAAGTGAGATGTGGTGTTAATTCTTTGAAAGCCATTCAGCTAGAGAATGGGTCAATCTCGGAGGACATCGGGCACATCAGAGAAGAGGCCATCAAGTTTTACTCTAACTTGTTTGTTCATGATTCTCAGGTCCTGGAGTTTCAACCTACTATATTCAGAAAAATCCTCTTGACTGAAGCCTCAAATTGGATTAGTAAACCGATTCAAAGAGATAAATTGAAGCAAGTTATAAAGCAATCTAATGGTGATAAGGCCCCGGGCCCCGATGGGTTCAATTTCTTCTTCTTTAAGAAGTTCTGGAGCATTCTCAAGGATGAGGTGTGGGAGGTGGTTGATGACTTCTTCAAATCGGGTCGGATGCTATCTTCTATTAATCATACTTTCTTGGCTTTGATTCCGAAAGTGCAGAATGCCATGTTATTCAAGGAGTTCAGGCCCATTTCCTTATGCAATTGTTTGTACAAGATGATTGCAAAGATCCTAGCTAACCGAATGCAGATAGTGATGGATGAATTAATATCTCCTAACCAGACCGCTTTCATTAAGGGGAGGAGGATAGCAGATAACATTTTACTAGCCCATGAACTAGTCAAGGGGTTCCATCGAAGATCAAGTGCTAAGAGATTGTGTTTGAAGTTGGATATTATCAAGGTTTATGACTCGGTAAATAGGGATTTCTTGCTACATGCTATTCGAAGCCTGGGATTCAATGAAATATGGATTAGATGGATTAGAGGTTGTATATGCACTACTTCCTTCTCCATTCTGGTTAATGGCTCTCCAGCAGGTTTGATAAAGAGCAACAGAGGGCTCAGACAAGGTGATCCGCTATCTGCTTATCTTTTCACCATTGTTATGGAGTGCCTTTCTATCGAAATGGAGTGAAGCATCCTTAGAGGTGATTGGAAAAGCTTCGGACTAGGAGGAGGGCACCCGATCTCTCATCTGATCTTCGCCGATGATTTGATGATCTTTCTCAAACAAAGCATCGCAGGAGTCAAAAGATTGTTTGAGATGCTTAGAAACTTTGGGGAGAAATCTGGACTGAACATAAACAAAGAAAAGAGCCTCGTTTTCCTTTCTAGATCATGTGCGAATTTTTCATCGGACATTGCTGATTTTGGGATAAGTTTGGGTCATTTGCCGATCAAATACTTGGGGCTTCCACTTTCTGCATCCAAGGTGAACAAGGTTTTGTTCAGACTACTGGTGGACAAGGTTTCCAAAACCATAGATTGTTGGGCGACTAAACACTTGTCCATTGGAGGAAGGGTGGAACTCATAAAATCGGTACTTCAAAGCTTCTCTTATTTTTGGGCCTCTGCCTGCGCGATTCCTAGGTCTATACAAGATCGAGTGGAACGATTGATGCGCAAGTTTCTTTGGCACAATTCTAACACCCATGTCAAGTGAAGCAAGGTGTGCAAACTGAAAGAAGAAGGAGGGTTGGGGATTAGGAGAGTTAAAGACATCTTGAAGGCGAGCTCCTTGAGGTTGGGATGGAATATACTCAAGAAGGACAACAACATATGGACGGAGAGGATGATTGGAAGATATGTTAAAAGTTTCAGTTTTTGGAGACTATCTATGTCATCCAATTACTCCGCTGTATGGAATGAGATTCTAGGCGGAAGGGAAAAACTAAAAGAACATATCCGCTATCCTATTACCGATGATTTCATGATTGATTTCTGGTTCGATCCTTGGATTGGACGGATGAGTCCAGCTGAAATTGTGGGGGAACAAAGCATGAGAGATCAAGATTATGATGGAGCAAAAGTTAGGGACTGCATTCGGGAAGGAAGACGGGTGCTCCCTCGACCGGTTGATGCTCGAATGAAGCATCTTTTTGAAATAATCAGCAAGATGAAAATTTTGCCGATGGGTACTAATAGTTCCATCGAATGGGTTGATACCAAAAACAACAATTTCAGCTTTCATTCTGCTTGGAATGTGGTTCGTGGTCAAGATCCAGCAGTGGGCTGGTCCAAACTTGTGTGGAAAATCCCCGATTCCTCCGAGGATGGCTGTTTGTTAGTGGAGGATAGCACTCAATAGAATCGCTACATTAGACGTGCTACAAAGGAGAGGATTAAGCCTAGCAAATTGGTGCAGTCTATGCAAATCTGCGGAGGAATCGGGAGAGCATTTGTTTTTCAAATGTGATGTTTCTTTCGTCATTTGGGAGCAAATCTGCAGAAAAAGGGCAAATCCAAGTCTATAGATCAGAGCAATTCAGGGACATGCTGAACCGCTTTAGTGATACAGGAGGTGCTAACAACATAGCCGGTAAAATCCTCAGTGCATCTCTTGCTTGCACGGTCTACACGATTTGGGGAGAACGGAACGAAAGGATTTTTGGCGGAGGAGCAAGAACAAATCAGCAATTATTGAAAGCCATATATTCCCAACTTTTATCCCTCTTCGCAAACGAGGAATACCGCTTATCGATAGATAGGGAAATAACAGTTTTACGGAATTGGAAGTGAAGTTTAATGTAAGCACAGATTTTCTGATGTACTACAGAAATCGGTTGTTTCCTTCTATGTTTTGCTTTCTTTTTTGGGATGTAATTAGGTGATCTGTCACCTAGGCCATGTATTTCCTCCGATAGTTATATATTTTATTACTTTTCAAAAAAAAAAAAAAAAAACTCTACCCTTCAATTGATTATTGGAGGGAGATCGTACAGCGGCTGTAATTTCCCCCCACACTGGTCGGCCTTAAAATTGAACACTCTCTAAGGATATAAGAGAAGACCTTGTCATTAGAATATCAAGTGGGCTTAGGTGTCTTATTATGGCTTATTTATTCTTGTCTTTAATGGATAATTCTACAATCCCATAATTTCTTTTTTTTTACCACATGAAGTTTGCTTAAAAATCACTTAACCCCTTCATAGTTATTTTTGTGCGAAATCGATCCATATAATTCTAGCCGGTAGTAGTTAGCCCCTTTCATTAACTGACCGTTAGTAAATTTAAGTGGGGCGTAGCAACATGTCCTTTTTAGAGGATAATTTTTAGTCAAAGGAAATACAATAAGATGATTTTGCACCAGGTCCCTCCTAAAAAAGATGCATTTAGAGCAAGTCCCTCCTTTGACTTTTCTACCTTTAAATGACATGACTGCCCCTAATACTAAAATCCAAAATGTTGCTCTTCCCTGCAGTAAAAAGTAATAATATGCGGTTGTAACTCTTTATTTCCGAATTGTTATCTTTGCTATAGTGAAATCACTATGGTAATTTTTTTTATAAATCTCATTAAAAAAATAAAATTGATATCGTGAAAATCACTGTAGTAATTGTTACTCAATTCGTAATAAAGAGTAACTATTCAGTAATAAAAGAGTAACAATTGCTACCGTGATTTCACTTCAGTAAAAAAAAATAAAAAAAATATCGTTTAAAAAAACCCGCTATAGTGGAATCACCGTATCAAATTGTTACTCTTGTTTACTGAATTGTTACTTTTCCTATGATTCCTTGTGCCACAACATCTAGGGGTAAAATGACAATTTTCAAATTGAGGGAAATGCACTTAAAGCATCTTTTTGTCCGTCATTATCATTAAACCGATCTCTTATCAGCAACTTGAACACATTACCCCTAAATTTAAGGGGAAATACTAATGCGTTGGGTTTAGTAAAATTTTTGGATAAAAAATCCTATTTTTTTCTTTTTGTTTTGACGATTTTACCAAAAATAGTTTAGAAAGTAATTTTATTTTGAAAAATAAAAAATAAATTATTAGGGGTATAGAAGTAGTTTACTTTTTCTGTTAGTTCTGCTAAATCCAAACTGAACTGGGGGCAAAACATTGTTTTTAATTGTAAGAGGGTTAAATAACTTTTGGTCAAACTCTAGGGGGGTAATGTGCAATTTTCCCTCTTTTTTTTTTAACAAAATACTTGGCTGCTTGAGATCAGGCAGAAGGTCCTGCTTGGGCTGATGTGGCATAAGATGATAGGTTGTGAATGTGGGCCCATATTGTAATAAATTGATTGTTTAAGTGATTTCTATGCGTCCAAATGAGAAAAGGGTTAATTGGTGATTACTCCCTGACATAACAAATCACTTAGTTGCATGACATTAAAATATTTCATTTAATGTTAGATCCCTGTTATTCCCCTTAAACTCAAAACTACCCTTATCAACTTCTCCCATCTCTCTTGAGCACGTGATGGCGAGTAACTCCAGTGTAATTGGCGACGACGAGCAGATCCGGCGAGACAGCAGCGGCACGATCGGCGACGGCGAGCAACTCTCGATATTGCTGTTGCTGTCTCACCGGAGCTGCTCGTCGTCGCCGATCGCGCCTGAGCTACTCGTCGTCGCCGATCACGCAATATCTGCTCGCTGCCGTCGTCACCGTCGTGCGTTCAATGGGTCGGTTTAGATCCCGGGTCTAGGTCCAACCTATGGGCCATAGATCTTAGGTTTAGGGTTAGGGTTAGGTTCGGTTCGGCGGTGACAAGCCGTGGTTCATAGGTTCGGTGGCATACAAAAAAAAAATTGAAATGCAATGAAGGGCAGTTTGGTCCACAACATTTCAAATTCCTTCATCTTAACCGGTTTGTTTGTTACGGACCACTCACACATTTGCCCCCATGATAAAAACCTTACAAACTATGCCCCACATTAATGACGTATCACGATTCACGTATCATGTTTCCATCCCGTGAACAGACCAGTTAAAGATTTTTTAACCTAAGGTCTCTGCTTTTTTTTTCCCAAATCCGAAATCACCTTTTTCATGCTCTCTTCTCTAATCTCCTCGACGCGACCACTGCTGGGTGAGGATGGTGGAGGTGGGACTCCAACTGGTGCATCACACCCCACCTCGACGGCAACTACCGCCGATCGATGCAACGCATTCCAGATCGACGACAACCACTACGGATGAGGAGGGAGGAGGTGGGGCTCCGGCTGGTGCATTGCACCCCACCCCGACGGCAGCCACCGCCAATAGGTGCATCACACTCCAGTCCGATGGTAGCCACCGCTGATGAAGAGGGAGGAGGTGGGAAAAATAGGCGAGATCCGGCGACGGTGAGCAACGGAGGCGAGCAATTCTGGCTAGATTCAATGGTTCAGTGGCATTACAAAGAAAATTCAAAATGAAATAGAGAATATTTTTGTCCATAGGTTTTGACAGTCCTTTGACTCCTTTAGCTTAATCGGTCTCTTTGTCAGGTAGGGGTGCAACTCGGGTCGGGTTGGTTCGGGTTTGAACCAACCCAAAACCGAACCGAACTAGTTCGGTTCTACCATATTGAAACCCGAACCAACCCGACTTGGGTATATACTTGAACCAACCAAACCCACACTAAGGGCAGGTCAGTTCTCGAGTTTGGTAGTTGGTCTAAAAAAATAATGGTTATCGGTTATTTACTAGCAAACTAAAGGTCCATGTTGGGCTTTAGGCTTTAGCCACTCATTAAATTCTCTTGATAGTTGGTTCAACGTTAGCGAACAAATAGCATTTACTCGGGTACTAGTGTGATAGAGCCCAAAAGTCCAAACCCGTGACATATATATGCGGACACATATATATGAGTTCGGTTCTCGGTTGGGTCGGGTCTACTCGAGCCTCAACCTAGAACCGACCCATATTTAGTCGGGTCCACAAACCTTAGAACCGAACCAACCCATTTAGCCAAAATACCCGAACCAACCTGATCCAAGTTGCACCTCTATTGTCAGGGACGGCTAATTAAGTGAACTTGCAACTCAATGAATCCAAGTTACCAAGAAAGATCAAATTCTTCTTTAAATATGGAACGTGCTGAATGTCGGTCAAAGTTCTAACAATGATTTTGATTTTCTCATTTTCGATGGCCTTGCATTCGACATCATTACCTATCAAGAGTGCCATCATTCATCTCTTAATAAGAGGAGAACAAATCCCAATTGAGACACATATGATAAGAGTAACCAGAATCTAGGATCCACTTGTTACTCAAATCACCTCGAACTGTGACCTATAAGACCGCATCGTCTGATTGATCCTCCTCTATGCGAGCCATGTCAGACGACACCTCAGGTTGTGTACTATTCCCAGACTTATTGCTATTCGATTTTAGCTTAGGGTAATTTGACATTATATGACCCCTTCTTGTGACAGTAATAATACTCTACATCTTTCTTTAGTCTAGACGTCGATCTATACTTTTCCTTAGAAGGCCCCTTGTTTGACCTCCTCCCTCTCCACAAACAAGCCAAAAATTTCTGCTTGTGAATCTATACCGGTAATGTAATACCCGGTAATTCCAAGATTAATTTTTGCTCAGGGCAACTCCTGGTTTTTTTATTAATATTGAAAAGTTGAAAGTGTTAATTTTAAATTGTTGTACCTTTATATGTCATAGTGTTGCGACGCGTGTGTAGTGCGTGTGGGTCTCGAGCCCGGGTAATGAGGCGACAGGAAGATGACGATATGTTTGTGCAAATGTGTGCTTGTGCGTGCATACGCGCATGCATCGCTTATGTTGTTGACCAAGGTTTGTTGCGCGACCTAACCCACTCATCAACCTATAGCCGATAGATCTTTCTGACCAGTCAATCCGACTCGATTGGGTCGTATCGCCTTCGAGACCTAGGCAACTTTTCCAGGTTCATGCTCTTTATCTCTTTTTCCATCCATCGGATTTTGATCAGAAGTACCAGAATACCATGATTAAACCCCATTCAATTATTCCATACACACCCTCACTTTACAATAATTTTTTTTTTCAACCAAACCCAAACTTAAGTCTTCAACCACCACCATTCAAGACCACTCCAGTCAAATTCCCAACTTCGAACTCTCTTCAATGAACACCTGTTCACAAACAATAATACTCGCCCTTTTCAGTCACCCCATTCAATTCCACCCGTTCAAGTTTCAACCCTCTCTTCAACCACTGTCCCCTCCCGTACACCCTCTTCAACTACCGCATCCCGTCTACAGAAACCCAGCTACCCATCTGCATCGAGTACGATTTTGTTCCAACCTCTTTAAAGAGGTTGGATGTTCCCGGTCTCTGTCATTGGTACATTCTAAGGGTATGTTTGTCATTTCATACTGTATATCAGGGTGAAATGATCAAAAGCTTTCGATATGGACCAATGAGAGAGACCGGGAACATCCAGTTGGAACAAAATCGTACTCATCTGCCTCCCTCTCTTTCTCAATTTCTCAGTCAACCTCACCCTCTCTCCCGCCCTCTCATCTCTCCCTCCGTCTCCGCCTCACCCCTAAACCCTAGCCTTAGGGTCCAGCAAACCCATGTCCATCACCCAGAAATCCCGGCACGCCACCGGCCTCCCTTCCATAAACCAGACCACCAACCCCCATTTCTCTCACCGGCTCTTCTCTCACTCTCGATGTCCCTTTCTCTCCCTCTCTGTGGTGTGCGCTGCGACTAGATGGCCGACGAGGATGAGGTGCAGCCCGCAATCAGTCGGAACAAGTAAGGAGGGCGACGGGGCTTGGAGAGAGGAGCCCACAGCGGGATAGGTCAGCCCCTCTCTCCTCCTTTTCTTCTTTTTTTTTTTGGTGGGGAATTAGGTATAGGATTTTAACGATTTTGCAATATTAGCTGCAGGACACCATAATTTGCTATATTAGCTAAGGTCCCTCCCCTGTCTTCGGGACCCGAGCTCGACCCCGTCGACCCGTCCTCGACCTTGACTCCGACGACCTCGCCTAGGGTTAGGTCTAGGGGTAGCCGGGTAGGTCTAGGGTTCATCCCATGGCTTGTAGATTAGGTCCGGCCGGGGGGGGGAGTTTGGTTAGGTCCGGCAGCGGCGGGAGAGGGGGGTTCAGTAAGGTCCGGCGGCGACGGTGGGGGGTTCGGTTAGGTCCGGCGGTGGAGGGGGGATGATTGACAACAAACATAAATTCGAAGTATAATGAGGAATATTTTCGTCCACAGGGGTCTAAGCTCAAGTGGAAAGGTTGTCCGGACTGCAACTCGAAACCATCTCACATCTCATGAGATGGGCTTTAGGCTCATTACCCATTTTCTTTCTAATTTCTTTTGGGGTTCTGTCAAGAACCACCACCGCCTATTTTCCTTTTTCTTCCTTGCACATTGGTCATCGGCCACGTGACTGGCAGCTATGCAGTTGCCAGAGCCCGACCAAGCTGCAGGCCCCCCTTGTGTTAACAGTCACCAGCCACAGGCCAGCGCCATTTTGCACTCTTATTTTATTGCTGCTAACGGTCACTGACCGTGTGGCCGGTGACTGAGCACCCGACAATGCCCGGCCGCCAATCCTTCAAATGCGATTCATCGCAGCAGCGCTCCTCTTCTTGTTGTGTTGTTGTCGACTGAAGGCTTGGCCATCAAACAGCAAATGACAAAGTGCCAATCACCCAGGCCGGCTAATTGGTTAATTGAAAACCAGCTAATACCCATTGTCGATCCTATGGCGGTGATGATGCCGACTGCTCTGCAAGAGCCGGCGGCAATCCTCGGGAATCGATTGACGCTGCTCTAGGCCGCCAAAGGTTCATTGTATTTTTCTATGGCTTGATCTGGAGAAAATGATGAGGGTAAATTGGTAATTTAATTTTTAATTAGATTGCTGTTGGATTAAGTTAAAGCTCCTATATTGAATTAGTAGTGCATCATCATGCCATTACACATAGCGTCATCAACCCCATCCCTTCCCTCGCTGCAGGTCTGCAGGCTGCAGCTACCATGCCTTGTGCCCAGTGGCTGAGCGATTACTAAGTACTAGCCAACCACTCATGATACACGATTGGGGCCGAAGCCCTTTTCTTGCGATTGGCAGTAGCTGGCGGCCCCCCTTTTGTGCCAAAGGCTCTTTGGAGTACGGAGGCATACTAGTAGCAGCGCCCGACGTGATTTTCGATTGTCTCGAATTGATATAGTTGAACTGTAGAGAGACCATTGGCGTTGGCGATGCCAACTACCCCGGGTGTATCCCGGAGACATTGTAATGCATGCCAATAGATCGACAGTCGATGGCGCAAGGACACGCTTTCGGCCAACCCTGGTCGTAATTGAAGTTTGTCTATTGTACTATCGTCCCCTGTATTGTATGTTCAATACCGATCCCAGCCGCTACGTCTCGCGACGAGGCCTTATTATTTCTAGGTCAGACCTCGAGATTTGTGTCGATTCCCGTTCTTATGGCGTGAAGCAATCGTTTCGAAACCATTGGGTTGAATCGACCATAAAACCCCTTTTAATTGATTAAATTGGTAACGTATGATTATGCGTCTTGTCAGACCTTTTTGTGTCGATGTAGAGGAACAGGACCTAGCAGCAGCTCGTGCACGTCGGTCGAGTGACACTGCATCACAACCTAAATTCTAGTTTGATAGCTTAGTAGAGCCAAGGTCCAAAATCTCCATTTCGGTTGAAATTTCGACCTTTTGAATATGAAAATATTTTGTGGAAATATTGACCATATGGAAATATTGTAATTTTGAAGAAATGACAGAAATATTGATTTTTTGATGGAGTTTTTTTCGTGAAACTCTGGATAGTTATAAACTAAGTATAGATACACACTTTGGCATTGGTCTAAAAGGCGGTCCGGGCGGCCGTCTAGGCGTTTTAGGGGGTTGGCCGCTTCGCTTCAGCATTAAGCGGCACTGCAGGCTGGTTGAACAAAGGTAGGCGCTTAGGCGGTATCCGGCCTGCCTAGGCGGGTAAAAGGCGGGCTCCAGGCAGGCGGGCTTTAGGCGGGCAGATTAGTAATAATTTTTCATAAAATCTCGACCCCACTCGATCACCTTCTCCCTTTTCACTACATAACTAGATATCCTAGATATCCCAAAGGCTCAAAAGTTGCTCTCTTTCCCCTGCCTTGCAGTCAACCCTGACCCCACCCGATCCCCTCCCTTTTCATAAAACTTTTATATTCAGATCGGTTGTTTTGATGTTTGCATATATAAAACTTTATATTATTATTTTTTTATATAAAATTATAAATTTATATATATATATATATATATATATATACATACATATAGAATATATAGAATATATTTTATATAGGGCGCCCGCCTTTTTCTCCGGGTGCCCACCTAGTTGTCCGCCTTACGTCTTCCGCCTTGAAACCACTTGACCGACTGCTTTCCGCCTTCCGATTTTTAAAACATTGCACTTTGCAACACTCAAATAATATTTGTACCCTATCTAGGGGGATAGAGCTTCACATAGCATGTGTTGAATGTATTGAGTCTGTGAGTCTTGTGCAATTTTGTTTGGTCCGGTTTTAATAAATATTTTTCATATGCTTTTTAATCTTTTTTTTGGATAAAAATATTTTTAAAATAAAAATTAGTTGATTGTTAAAATAATGTTTCAAACGATTTTGAAAGCGGACTTATAACAAGAAAGCTATTCAAGTTTCAAATTGTGCAAAAATTATACTGAAATGTGACTTTTTTTTTATTAAGTCTGGATAAAAGAGTTTTTATATAGAAATTTTTTTATATATTCAAAATTTCTTAAGACGGACCATGGTTTTCTGGATGCACTTGTACTTCTACATCTTGTGGAATCTTTTGAGCTAAAAAGGAGTTGATTTAATCATTTTTCTTACCATGTGGATTTTATAAAAAACCCTGAAAACTGTTTTCTCTTACTAAAACTAAAAGTATACTTTTTGATTTTTGATTTTTTTGATATTTTTTATTAAAATCAAATAGGGGGTATTTGATTAAGTAAAACGATATTTACTTAAATAGTATTATATGTAAATAAGCTGCTGAAAACCAGGCCCCAAACTCCTTTTTATAACTAGCCATTCCCATAATTTCGAATGTATATTGCGAAATTTTTTAAAATTTTTGCGAAATTTTGACAAAATCCCTTTGTGTTGATACTAATATCGCGATATTTTGTAGATATGAAAATATTTTATGAAAATATCGCGATATTTCGTGAAACCGCTCGATATTTGACATTTCCAGTTTTGCTCTAGACTACAGGCGAGATTTCGTATTGGGTTTTTATTTTTCGATATATTTCACGATATTTTACGAAACATATTGATTTTTTGTATCTTGAGTAGAACTAAGGGTAGGTGCCCTTGACACTATATGCGGGTCTCATCGGACCTTCCGCAAATGACAGGTGGACTCCGTCTTGTATGAGGCATCGCGAGTTTGACAACATATGCACTAAATAAAAATGAATAATAATTACATGGATGTTTGCCTTTAAATTTAAAATTTAAATAAAATAATAATTAATTGCAAGTGTGGCCTTAACCCTCCTGACAGGAGTGGGGATCATACCTAAATTGGATTATGGGAAAAAGTTTATTTTATATATATATATATATATATATATATATATATCTATATATATATATATATATATATACATATATGTTATTTGAGCCTAGGGTCCAATAACTGTTTGGATTCCTATAGTGCACAGTCCGAGTAGTTCGGACGTCTAGTGCACAGATTTGGGTAGATTTTCATCTCAACCTGTTTCTGGTCGTTAGGTCTCCATCAGATGGCTAAGCTCGTTTAAGATTGATCTATCCTATAAATAGGACCTGGAGGCTTATTTGAAGTCAGCTCTCCAGATTTTCGGAGATTATAATTGTGCTTTTTGAGAGTGGAGTTTTAGAGATTGGAAAAGATTTTCTTAGAGGAATCAGTTGATTTCTCTTCCAATCTGCCCTGGATTATTGTCTTAGTTTTCCCAAACATGGGAATTAGTTTTGATAAAAAATTCACGGATTTCAAAGCTTCACTTTATTGAATTTTCTCAAGACCAAACCTTGTTCTCTCCAAATTATCTTGGAAGGTAAAGCCCTCTCCTTTTTGTGTTTTACACTTAATCTTTCGTTTGTACAACCCTAAATCCTAGTGAATGGGTACCGTTGTGCGAAACAAGATTTGGTGAGATGGATTAGTGGGAAGCTATCCACAAGCCGCAATTCCTCTTATTTGGGAGTCGGGGTGTACCGACCTAATTACTTTGAGGTTCGTCGAAGGGGTTACTCCGGCGAAGCAGACCCTTAAAGGGCGCTACCACCCACAGTGGGGTGTGATTCACCTGTGGGCTCGTTCGAGCCTTGCGAGGGTGAGCGTTGGTGTCTCTGCTTGAGCGAATCATGGGAGTCGGTGCGGTGTCATCGATGAGTAACCAGACCGTTCGTGTTGAAGCAAAAGTGAAGGGGCCAAATAGGAAGCTTGCGAGGAGCTAAAAAGAGCACGACAGAGTCAACAAGACGTGGAGTAGGAGCTTCTAGTAGGGCCCGTGAATCGTGTAATCGTGTCTGTATTCTTAACCTTTTGTTAGTGGAATGCTCTCATCATCTGACACGAATATGACGAGGTTTTTACCCGCAAAGGGTTTACTTGTTAAAATTATTGTATGTTGTAGTGTAACTATGGTTCCAAGCCTTGTATGAATTTAATCAGCATCCAGATTTCTTTGCCTATTATCCTGATCTGTATTATCTTCTGAAAGGCGTGCCAGAGAATTAGTCTCTTCCCATATATCTAATAGTCTAGCTCGTAGGGTTTTTAGTCTTTACAAAGAATAATGGAGTTCGAATTTGAATGTCTACAACTGAACCCAGGGATTTTCCACTGACAACTCCAGTCATATCCCTGATTCTATCCGGTTTCGAATTTTGAGAAATTGGTACTATACCAATAGTTGTGAAAATTATAGTGCGTATCCCGTCGTACTCCGGTCTAACTCTACCGGTTTTACCTCTTCCCACTATCCAGTGCTGGTAAGTAGGTGAATTCATTTTTGTAACTAGATGGAGGATGGTTTGTCTTGATAATTGAGTGGGAGCCTGAGGATTCGAGAGTTAAAGAAACTGTTTGAGGCTTTCCTACTGAAAATACATTAGATGATTGCCTCAGGGTGAAGTCTTTGGAGAATATATAAAATATATGATATATGTGTGGAGTGTGAATCTTGTTTTTGGCCATGCATGGTTCCAAACATTAGACTCGTTGATATGGAAACTTATACTAAAGCTAAGGAGAAGACAAAACAAAAGAGTATCAAATATTTTGTTGGAAATGGAAGGGATACTTGGTGGTGGTTCTTCAACTGGTTAGACTTGGGGCCCATTGGTAGGCATTATGTAAAGCTAATAAGAAGACGAGACAAATAATATCAAATATTGTGTTGGAAATGGAAGACACTTGGTAGTTATTTTTCAACTTGTTAGACTTTGGGCCCATTGGTAAGCCTTATGTATTATTGAGAAGGCAATAACCTACACCAGTAAATGAGAGCAACAAATCTGATGCATGATGGTAAATGACGTCCTGTACTACTATATCCAAATTTCAGTGCAGAACAACGACAAAATCACTTGACAGGGTTCCAACATCGAAATACATGACTAAAACATGTATGGAATGAAATTTGGGATCATGGGGAGATACGTGGATGGGTATATTTAGGTATAACTTGTTGGAGGTATAATTAAGACTCTGACTTAAACAAATACTAGAAGCTTACTCGCTATTTAGATGATAAAGCTATTTGTTTCTTTTGTATTCAATTCTTTAATATGGTATATTTGAGATAAGAGAAAAAAGGGGATGTTCATGGAGAAGGGACAATATCCAAGGTGGAACATGGATAGATTCCATCATATAAAAAATGATGTGATGGATAGAATAAAGCAGTTGAAGTTATGATAAGGCCATGCATAAACATAGTCGGATATTGGTAGAGAGATTGGATTATGTTTAGCTATCTATTGTGCGCATATCAGATCGGAACTGTTTTGACTTTAGCCTTTAGTTCTGATATTATAAAGTGCATAAAATTATTAGCTTTTCATGAAGGAAAATCGTATTTGCTATGGTGGTAAATTAATGGTGTGCTTTAGGATATCATAAGATTATGTGTTTTGTCTTATAATATCATAGATAGTACATCTTAATAGATTTTTTATTTTATTAATGAGCTAAATGGAGAATCACAAACTATAGATGTTGGTAACTGTGTAAAATTTTGGGTGATGTGTTTACTTTTTTTTCGATTCTATTTCATATTGTCCATGAGGCATTAATCAATAAATAAGGGGAGGGGGGAGAGCTGTGCATGGACAAAGCATATTATTCTAATGACATTACTTTTGGCATGAAAAAATAAAGTTTCTTACCAATTGTGGCGCTAGCCGTTGTATTCCATCCCCCATGAGCACTTCTATTTGATGTGATCATCGTTCGATCCATGCCATCACCAATGAAAACTATATTCTCTTTGATTATAAGAATATTTTTCCTATAAACTCCAGTCTTGATGTGAATCGTGAATGGTTGCGTGCTGAAGAATGGTGCAAATGCTATTGCTTCTGCAATAGTTTTGAAACTGCCACTACCATCTTCAGCAACCGTGATGTTTGGTGTGAAAGAAGCAGTAGATTCTTCAATATGGACAATGAAGAGTAACACTATTACTGATAGAATGTGGAAAACAAAGTGCTCCATTGTAGCTTTTGAAACTGGAAGTTCCTAGGAGAAAAATTTAGGGGTGGTGTTAGATTACTCGCTTCATATTAATTGCACCAAGTACATTATTTGGAAAAGTAATAATTGGTTTTGGGTAGCCTTGTGTTGTTAATAATGATGAATTTGAAAGAAAAAAATAAGTACAAGGAGGATGTTTTGAAGGAGGATTTACCTAAATAATTGATATTTTTTTTCAAACTCGTCATCATTCGCAAGAGGTTGTAAGGTTTCGCAAATCCGATTATTACATTTCTAGATAATGTACTTAATACAGTTAAAATGATTCGATCAATTTAATGCCACCCCTAAAATTTACTTCCTAGAGATTACAGTTCCATAATAGTTATTATGGTGTATTCTGTTTTTTATATTTTCTAGGTTGTAGTGTTGCTATTCATTGTCCATAATGAAGAATCTACAGTTTCCTTCACACCACTATCACAGTTACTGAAGATGGTAGTAACATTTTCAAAATTATTGCCAAAGTAATAGCATTCGTATTATCTTTCAACCCACAATAATTCGTAATTCACATCAAGTTTGGAATTTATAAGAAAATATTCTTATAACAAAAGAAGATATATACTTCATCAATGATAAAATGTGTCAAACGATTGGCTCATCCAATAAAAGTTTTCGTGGTGTATGAAAAACAATCGATATGGCCATAATTGATAATAAACTTTCTTTTTGTTTGCCATAGGTATTGTGATTAAGGTAATATGGTTCTTCCATGTATCTTTTTTACCCCACTTTTTTATTTACTAATACTTCATGGACAATATAAAATAGAATTATAGAAACATAAGTACATTGCCCAAAATTTGACATACATTTCCACCCATCACAGTCACCAACGCTTGTAATTTGCGATACTCCATTTAATTCACTAATCAAATGAAAAATCTATTAAGACATTATTTATGTGATATTATAAGATAATATATATTTTATTATTATATGGGACTTAGTCAGCCGTCCCTTACAAAGGGATCGGTTAAGTTAAAGGACTGTGAAAACCAGTGGACGAAAATACCCTCTACTTTGTTTTAAATTATCTTTGCAATGTCATCGAACCAATGAATTTGGTTAGATCTGCTCGCCTCTGTTGCTCGTTGCCGCCGGTCCTCGCCTTCTTTTCCCATCTTTCTCCTTATCGGTGGTGGCTGCCGTTGGGGTGGGGTGCGATGCATCGGTCAGCAGTGGCTGCCATCGGGGTGGGGTGCGATGCATCGGTCGGAGCCCCACCTCCTCCCTCACCGGTGGTGGCTGCCATCGGGCTGGGGTGCGATGCATCGGTTGACGGTTGCTGCCGTCGGGGTAGGGTGCGATGCACCAGCCGGAGCCCCACTCTTCCCTCATCGGTGGTGGTCACGTCGAGAGAGATAGAAAAAAAGAGCAAAGTAAAGATAATTTCGGGTTTAGTAAAAAGGCAGGGAGCTTAGGCTTAAAGAAAGTTTAATTGGTCCTATTTCGAGATGGATCTGTGGTTGGGGACTTCTTACACATAAACCCTATTATTATTCTTTAAAGCACACCATTAATTTGCAACCATATCAAATAATATTTTTCTTCATGAAAAAAAAGTTATTTTATACACTATAATATCAGAAGTAAAGATTAAAGTTAAAATTGTTCTAATATGACGTGCGCACACACTGTATATGTAAATATAATCCAATCTCTTTACTAATGTTTAACTATATTTATGCGTCACCTTATATTCAACAATTTCGTTCTATCCATCACATCATTTTTGATATTATGAAATCTATCCACCTTGGACATCACCCCTCCTCCAAAAGTATCATATATTTTTTTTCTTTTATGTAATATGTCAGATTATAGAATAAAATACAAAAGTAACAAATAACATCAATTTCTAAATAACGAGTATATTATACTATTTTTTTAATTCAGTGTTAATTATATCTGCAATAAGTCATATCTAGATATGTACATCCACACATCTCCCTATAATCCATAAGTTTATTCCATGCTTGCTTTAGACTTGGATTTTCTGTGTAGGGAACTTGTCCAACGATCTTGTCATTGTTCTGCATTGAAATTTTTATATAGTAGTACAGGAAGTCCATCTACACTATGAATCAATGTGTCTTTTGTTTGGAACCTTGCAAGCCTAAAAATCAGGTTTATACTCCATACATATAGTTCAATCTTTTATATATTCCCTAAATACTTGACCTTAAAATAATCTTCTAATATATTTTCAGTAGGAAATGCTCATTCAGCTTTTGTATCTCTCGAATCCTCAGGCTCTTACTCATTTGTTATGGCAAACCAACCCTCGTTCTAAGCAGAAAAGCCTTCTTATTAGCGCTGCCAATCTATTAATTAGCTACACCTAAGTTTTTAATTTCAGAAGCGTCACTCGAGGAAAAGAAAGGAAGATGACCAAGAAAAGTTAGGTGCACACATCGAATTGATAACTATAACCTCCAAATATAGAATGTGAATATCAATTATTGATTCTACTTTCGAATCTATCAGTTGAGGGTTTTCAACCATCCTAGATATTTTTTTTTTCTAGAAAGAGTTAAAATATTTTGAAGAAGGGGCCTAAAATAATTCTTCTACGGAAAAATGTGTATTTGCACTTCCAAGTTTATTTTTGACATAAGTTATTGACTTATGGAGGCAACGTTAACTTTAAACTCAAATTTTAATATATATTTTTTATTCTTTTATGAACATTTTAGTCCTATAATAACACAATTAAATAAATTTTGTCTAATATTACTGATATATTTATTTGCTTCATTTTATTCTAGTTAAATAGTATAAGTTGAAACTGTAATCTAATGACATTATTAATATTCGCTCTTTCTGCGATAAAAACGAGTGAATTTATTTGGAAGTATATAACATTTGAGACCATAACAGTACTAATTAACGAGTAAGTACTTGTTGTATTAGCTTATTTAAAACGTTCGTCATTCTATAAAAGTTATTTCAAAGGGTACCAAGATACGTTATATACTAAATATCATAAAAAATTTTATAGAGTGAAATTTATGGTACCATTGATTTTATTTTTGGAGATGCAAATACTGTATTTCAGAACTGTAATTTTTTTGTCAGAAAGCCTCTTCCTTTATAGAAGAATGTTGTAACTGCATAAAAAAGAAAAACGTTATGCAAGAGATGTGGATTTATAATGTACAACTGTTCCATAATGGCCGCAACTGATCTTGAATCGGTGACATCATCGGTCCAAACATATCTTGGTCATCTATGGAAGAAATACTCAAGGGTGATAATAATACAATCGTTTTTGGATGATCCAATTGATCTAGCTCGATGGTTTGATTGGGCATGATTCCAGATAATACCTTTGTATAATGAGGTCTTAAACTATATAATAAGAAATTTCATTGAACCAAATTAATAATACAAATTAAAATGATAAACAAATTATAATGAAGCCTCAAACTATACAATAAGAAATTTCATTCAAGAAATTTCTCCACTTTTTTAGAATAAACCAAGCTAATGAAAGAAATTAATATGCTAAATATGTCTTACATGTTGCATAAGTAGAAGTCTCGAACTTAAATGTTTCTTTGTAGTTCAACCAAGACTATACTATCATAAAACAGCAACCTTAATACAAATGTAGTAAATATGATACATCTAATCTTTTCCAAATCAATCAAATAAAATCAACAATATATGGGATATTGATGGAAGGTATCCATTTGTTGCCTTCAATAAATTTTTTTACTATATAGTTTGAGGCCTCATTATACGAATGCCTTATCTTGAATCATACCCAATGGACTACACCTTTTGTGTCTATAACAATGTCGATTTTCAAACTCCCCATACAATAGAGTATCCAATGTAAAATTGTTGTACCATTCAAGCCATCCAACTGGATCAATTAGATCATTCTATGGAACAATTGCGCGTTATGAATTCATTACTCTTGCTCAATATTTTTCTTCCTTATGCCGTTTCAATATTTTTCTGTAAAGAGTCTTTTTGATAAAAAATATTACAGTTCTGAAATACAACTATTGCAGATCAAAAAATAAAGTCAATGATACCATATATTTCATATTTTTAATAAAATTGGACGTAATAGTATATAATGTATCTTGATATCATTTGAAACTGTATTTATAGAACGGTGAATGTTTTAGATAAACTAACACTACAGCAACTTGTTTATTGATCGGTTCGGTTGTGTTCTCAAATGTTATATATTTTTCAATGAATCAATTCTCATTTACCGCTATAAAAGATAGCGAAAGTTAGAAATTATATTAGATTACAGTTTTAACTTATGCCATTTGACTAGCATAGGATAAAGCTAAAAAATATTTTAATTATACTAAGCGAAGACTTGAATGCCAGTTGCAGAAACGAAGATGCTTTTTAATTATGTTACACTAAGTCTGAAATGTTAGTTAAAAAAGAAAATATACATATGATGTTTAGAATATTTGGATTTGAGTTTACGATTAGTGTTGTCTCCTTAAGTCAGTAGTTTCTGTGAGAGATAAATTTGAAGGTGTAAAGCCTAGCTTTCTCTTAGAAGAATTATTTTAGGGCCTTTGTCTTCAAAATATTTGAGCAACTCTTTCCAATAAAAAGAAATACCTATTATGATTGCAATACCTTAGCTGATAGAATCAAAAGGACAATTAATAATTGGTATTTACATTCGATGCTGAAAGGTTAAAGTTGATCAATTTGATGTATAATTTCAATTTTTATTGGTCATTTTCTTTTCTCTCCCTCAGGAGATGCTTTTGAAATTTGACTAATTGATGTGGGACTAACTAGTAAATTGGTAGGGCTTATAAGAATGTTTTTTCGCTATAGGATTCAGGATGAATTGATTTGTCTTGTCTTGTCATGTGGGTAGGAGCATCCCTACCCATTTGTCATGTGGGTAGGGTCTATTGGTATGCATTTTGTATTTCTGAGAAAGCAATAACAAATTCCAGTTAATGAGAGTAGCAAATCTGATACATAATGTAGGTAGAGCTTGACTACTACTATATAGAAATTTCATTACAAAACAATGACAGGATCACTTGGCAGGGTCCAAAAATAAAAAATCCAAGTCTATAGTGGAACCAGAATAAAATTTTGGATTATAGAGATATGGATGAGCATTTTTTTTTTGTATGAATTGTTAGAGATATAATTAAGACCGACTTAAGAAAATAGCAGAAGATATGACTCGTTATTTTGAAACTGATGTTAGTTGTAACTTTTGTGTTTAATTATATAATATGACATTTATAGATAAGAAAAAAATATTGCTTATGGAGGAGAGACGATGTTCAAGGTGTATGCATTACATAACATAAAAAATAATGTGATGGATAGAACGAAGCTGTTGGAGCTAAGATAAGATCGGATGTAAATATTGTCGGATATTCTTAGACTGAGTATGCCTCTATCTTCTTGTTTATATGATCGAGATGCTATTCATTGTCTGCATGTCATATCGGAACAATTATAACTTTAGTATTTAGTTTTGATATTATAGAGTGGATAAAATTACTGGATTTCCATGAAGTAAAATATTATTTATTGTGGTTGTAAGTTGATGTGGTTTAGGGAGTCATAATATCATAAATATATTATCTTAAAAGATTTTTTGTTTGGTTAGTATACTGAATGGAGTATCACAAAATATATACGTTTGTAAGTCTGATGGGTGAAAATACATGTTAAATTTTGGATGATGTGTTTGTTTTTTAGAATTCTATTTTATATGGTGCATGAGGCATTAATAAATAAAAAAGTGGAAAAAAAGTTGTTCATGGACGAACCATATTAATGTAATCACAATGCGTATGTCGATAAAATAAGGTTTCTTACAAATTGTGGCGGTATAAATTGATTTTCATCCACCATAAAAACTCCTCTTTGATGTGAGCATCGTTCAATCCATGTCATCTCTATGAAGACTTTATTCTTTTTGGTTATTAAAATATTTTCGTTAAAAATCTAAACTTGATGTGAAATGTTGTGGATTGAAAGATGGTGTAAATACTATTGATTCGACAATAGTTTTGAAACAGTCACTACCAGCTTTAGTAATTGTGATGTTGAGCGTGAAGGAAGCTGTAGATTTTTCATGGTGGATAACAAAAAACAACACTACGATTGAGAAAATGTGGAAATTAGAATGCACTATACTAGCTGTTGGAACTGAAAGCTCTAGGGAGAAAAAATTTAGGAGTGGTGTTAGATTGTTCGTTTTATTTAATTACACTAAGTCTATTATCTGAGAATATAATAATTGGTTTTGTGGAGCCTTGTAACCCCTTGTTAATAATGATGAATTTAAAAAAAAAAGCAAGTAAAAGGAAGTTGTTTGGGAGATGGATTTACCCATGGTGAATGTTCAACATATCAAACATGCATTCATGTTTCTTTATTGGTAGCTTAAAAGAAGATGAAATACTTGGGCTCCGTCTGTTTTAAAGTATACTGTGAGGTTTCATGGTTACGAGGTATTCACCTTCCCTTTTATTTTGCGGTATTGAGTTGCCTCAGTTATGAGGTATCTACACCGGATACTGCAAAACAATGCAGTAAGTTGTACACGGTATTCTGAATACATGCCTCAAAACGATTTACTGCACCGGATACTTCAAACCAAACAGAGTCTTTGTATTTTGTTTTACTGAAACTATCACATTGAAAACCTAAGAGGAAGTATTGGCCGGAAGTGCTCAGTAATAGAACACATTTTATTAGTAGTATATGAATTATTGTATAATATAATTATTATTTTATATTAGATAATAATAAGCAGTCGACTCGTTATCGAGAAAATCATGTCGTACCTAATTAAAATAACATATAATTAAAATCATGTCTTACACAATCTGGAAAATCATCTCTTACACAATTAACTTCAACAAATTATGTTTGTATGTTGTAAATGAATTGAGAGATACAACATTATTACCATTTCTCGCCTAGAGGCAGAATGACTATTCCTTAAGATAACCAACAAGGTGTTTACTTTATTCCCCTCTTATATGTCCTTGACACTAGTTAATAGGAATTTGAATGCTCATGGGTTTCTTATTGCGCATATTTTCTCTATTAAACGTGGAGGTCAATGCTCGAGAACCCCCTGGGCTGGGCTTGAGCTGCTTCCTTGAGCCTGCAGGCCGGCCCAAATGTCAGCCCAATGGGTTGGCTCGAAAGCCCGATCTAAACCTCTATATTTATCATGTATATAAGTATTTATATATCATTTCAAAAAATATTATAGTAGACATAGTAAAGGCGTTGGTTATTTGGCTATAGGTTAAGGGTTTAATCCTATGAAAGTCCAAATTGAATTTTTTTATACTAAAAAGCCCACAAACCGACCCAACATGGCCTGAAAATCACACGATTGTTTACATGGCCCGTGCCCGGGCTTGCGAGTAGTTGTGCCTTTGACTTGAGCCCGATCCGGCCAGATGAGCCTGACCCGACCCAACCCAACAATATTTGATCCCTTCTCTGCATGATTTACACCGCTACATGTGTATCTTGGTTGTATTAAATTGTCTCTAGAATACTATACTCTTAAATATTACATCTAATTGTTGCATTCAACATTGCTTCTTATTGACCTTAGTTTTAACTGATTTAGCTAAACCGAGCTTGAATTTCTGATATGTGTCCATGCTTGTCAATTAGATATCCTACAACCTCTAGTACATGCAACATTGCCCGTGAAGTATTGGGTTGGGTGATTCCCTATTCTATTTAGCTTCTATTTCTTCCCTAAGATTTCATTGATATGTAGTTTAGGACCGATATCAAACAACGCACATATTGTTCACTTTAGCATATTCTTGCTATTGATTATGACTGAAAAAAATAAAACCACAGAATCGTAGCAATCATGTTTCTTAGGAGTAACAAAACACTTGACAACTACCTACTACCTTTTCAAGCATCAATCTCACGTCCGCACGGTTCCTTTTGCTATACCACATTTAATTTTCATTTGAAGATATATCGAGGGAAAGAGCTAGCCATGGGATCCATCCCTTGAGAAGGGGAAGGAACTGATCGGTTACTCGAGGACCAAAAATGCGATGTTGTATGTCTAGAAGGAGAGCCTTGGTACTCACTCTTCTCCCCATGGTGGTGTCCACAGGGCGATTGTTGCTCCCTCTAAAGCTACGAGTTCTTCATTTTAGCCCCATGAATTCGAAACTTACACAGGTGCAGAGCAGGATTTATTGAATTTGCCTTTTTTTTTTTCAAAACATATGTAACTTTGACTCTTTGAGTCAAATAGGATTATTTTTTTGGTTTAATAATATGATTAATTTGAAATTTGAGTATATTTGGTATTGTTATTTTACCTGATTTGGTTCGATTTTTAAACCGGAAGTTATCTATTGAGATTTGGCTAGGATCTTTTTAGTGTTAGTAGACTTATTCTCTGTCTTTCTGTGTGGTATGCTCACCATGTTACAGTGATCTATGAGCTACAGAAGGAGAAAATGAGCTACGATCATTTTAACCACCCTAGAAGGTTTGGAATTTCGTGAAAATTGGTAGGTGTGTTGTCTATGGTAACATGATCATCCTCACCAATTTTCAAGGAATTCCAAAACTTCTAGGGTCATCAAATGGTAGAAGCAAAATTAACGGTTACTACGGACGGTGGATAAAACTTCTACTGTTTGATGATCCTAGAAGGTTTGGAATTCTTTGAAAATTGGTAAGGATGATCATGTTACCCTAGACAACACACCCATCAATTTTCACGAAATTCCAAACCTTCTAGGGTGGTCAAATGATCGTAGCTCATTTTCTCCTTCCGTAGCTCATAGCTCACTGTAACATTCCTCTCTCTCACTCTCTCTCTCTCTCTCTCTATATATATATATATATATATATATATATATATATATATATATATATATATATATATATATATATATATATATAGGGGCGTGTTAGGATACGGCGTGCGGTGCGTGCGGTGTCGCACTGCAGCCGTCTGATGCACCGCTGCGTGCATCGCACGCACGCAGCGGGTGCATCAGACGGCTGCGGTGCGACACCGCACGACACATTTTATCATTCCTCTCTCTCTCTCTCTATATATATATATATATTTATATATATATGGGGACGGGGAGCCTGGACCTCAGGTGCAGCGTTAACGCTGCACCAGAGCCCCAGCGCGCGACAAGTGTCGCAATCCCATCAAAACCCGCGCGGCCCGCCCAAAATCCCGATCAAAAAGCCCGCTCAAAACATCAGCTGTCTGATCCGTCTGATCGACTTGATCTCAGCCGCCTGATCCCGTGCACCCGGCCTCGTTGTTACTGTGGCGCGCACAGTAACAGCGAGAATCAGCTACGGGGGAATCCCAGCCGTTCGTTCAGCCGATCGGGCGGCTGAAAACAAAAATCGCGATTACTGTAGCCGCTACAGTAACCGCGAGATTGCTTTCAACCGTCCGATCGCAGGATCCAACGGACTGGATTCACCGAACGGCCAATTGAATCCCAAAAGAATTCAATCCGTTGGATCCTGATGATCGGACGGCTGAAAGCAATCTCGCGGTTACTGTAGCGGCTACAGTAATCGCGATTTTTGTTTTCAGCCGCCCGATCGGCTGAACGAACGGCTGGGATTCCCCTGTAGCTGATTCTGGCTGTTACTGTGCGCGCCACAGTAACAGCGAGGCCGGGTGCACGGGATCAAGAGGCTGAGATCAAGTCGATCAGACGGCTGATGTTTTGAGCGGGTTTTTTGATCGGGATTTTGGGCGGGCCGCGCGGGTTTTGATGGGATTGCGACACTTGTCGGGCGCTGGGGCTCCGGTGCAGCGTTAACGGTGCACCTGAGGTCCAGGCTCCCCGTCCCCTATATATATATATATATATATATATATATATATATATATATATATATATATATATGTCATAGGGAGTACCCTATGACATATGGTGAATTAGTAATGCTAGAATGTTTAGAATGTGCTGAATTTTTTTGAGGGTGATCACCTTACCTTAGATAGAATGTCCACAAAAAATCAAAGCATTTAAAAACTTGTTGGGGCATCAAATGTTAGAAGCTTTATCGGCCATCCATTTTAACCGTTAAATTAAAAATCATATTTGATGCCTCTAGAAGTTTTAGAATGAGCCGATTTTTTGCGGGGGTCCTATCTAAGATAGGGTGATCATCCTCATAAAAATTCAGAACGTTCTAAATATTCTAGGGTTACTAACTCACCATATGTCATAGGGTACTCCCTATGACATGTCATAGGAACTCATTTCCCTATATATATATATATATATATATATATATATATATATATATATATATATATATATATATATATATATATATATATATAGGGTGGGAATCTGTAGACATGTTTTTGACTCAGTCTTACATATGATCCCGGCCCTACGTTGAGGCTCATCTGAAGGTCAATTTATAAGCTGATGTGGCATAGATAAAGTAATGGGATAAGAGATTTGCATAACTGTACGTCGGTGCGGGAATCATGTGGATTTCAACCAGCATCGATTATCTTCTTCTTCTTCCCCATTACGGTGGTGACTCCGACCAACGGATCCTCATCTCCTTACTTGATCCTAAACATCGGCCGATCGGGGCACCCATCTTCGTCTTCTTCTTCCCGATTACGGTGGTGACTCTGACCAACGGATCCTGATCTCCTTACTTGACCGAAAACATCGGCCGATTGCACAATTTCTTTACTTTTCCAATTTCCATCCATCCGCTAGGTTTCTTTCTTTCCCCACCAAGAGATCCTTGCACGAAGGTAAAAAACAAGTTTAATTTGTTTTCCCCTTTCCCCATTCATCTTCTAGGGTTTTTGCATCCGCCCTTTATCTTTTTGTTGGCAGTTCTCCTGGTTCGGTTGCTAACCCCCAATTACAGCTTCAGCTTCCTCCCCGATCATTCATTAATTTTCCATGGCAGATGATGTAGGCGGAAAGATGGAGGTCTTCATCCATCATCTTCTTCCCCACAAAACCTGAACTCAAATTGATGTTTCCATGTCGAGCTCGGTCCATTCAGGCACACTCATATCTCGAAGAAAAACAATCACATGATACCTCTTGTTAGAATTTTAGTCTTTAACGGAGGGAGAAACGTGCTTTTTAGTTTGCATCATCGTGACAGAAAATGCAATTTGTACAGAACAGAGTAATGACGCCCATTGGTACAGCACAAAGTAACGATGCTTTACTGGGAACTCTCAGACGCAATCTGACTGCTTGATAAGAAGTCATGACCTGGTCCAATTTGCACAAACTGTGGTAACTCTCAAATGCTATTCATAGGAATCCTGTCTAAATGAAGGGGTGTTGTAGTCCAGGTTTGGCCTGGCCTCTTGTCAATCTGACAAAATTATGAGAGTTTTCCACCATCTTAAGTTGTGTTAACATCACATGATACCATTACCCACATCGGTTGTATGGGCAATTCACAAGATGACTTCTATAACTTGGCAAGCAATAAGCATGTCACTCATTAAACGTTAGTGAATCATTGATATGGATCCCTCTTAAAAATATAAGTGGAGACCCAAAAATGATGTTTGTGTGTTTTTTTTTTTTGGGTTGTGATGTATATTCTGCTGTGGTTCCCTGGATCTAGGGTTTCTCCGGATGTGGCACGGTGGTTTCGGCCGGTATGAGGCGATTTTTTCATCTTTGTTTAGTGGTTTTTAGGTGTAATCGTGGGTGACGACTTGAGTTGCGACGGAGATGGCTGTGTCCCCGCCTTGTGACGATCTGTTTCTCGACTGGGTGGCGGTCTTCTTTGTCTGCGCTGGCATGTGGCGCGTCCATGGAGATCCGATTGTGACCTCCCACTTGATGAATCAAAAACCAAAAAAAACTATTCCATGCACCAACAATGCTTTACATATTCAAATGTACCAAATGAATATTGTACAATGTCCCGCCAAACATTTACGCAATCAACAATAAGGAAGTACTGGAACATCATCATCAATAACAGGCCGAAAATTCTCCTATGCATGGCAAGCTCTTGCTGATCTGTTGACCTCGGTTTATCATCTGTTTGCCTAGTATGCCGATGGACCCAATCATAAGTAGAAAATAATAATGAACTCTATTTTTTCTGCATGAACCTGCATAAAGAGAAAGTTAATCAACATAAAATATAAACCTTGTTCTGATAGAAAAGTAATTATATAATAGCTATAGTGGTATTTTATTATATGTTTTCATACCAAAAAAAAAAGTACATTCATGATGCTCATTAGCCCAAGTCCTCTGTTTCTTCTTTGTCCATATTCTCACCTTCCATTCCTATACAAGTAAAATTAATTAGAAAATGATATATTAGGTCAAAAGTTTATAAAAAGTAAAGTGAAAAAAGAATTTGCATACCTTGTTCCTTCAACTCAAAATTTTTCTTCATAGGGTTCATAGAGCAAATACGCTTATCGTGTCCTAACCCTTTACACAAAGCACACTTCTGTTTTTTTTTGAGCTTGTGATAACTCAATGGAACTCTTGATTCTGCCAGTGTTGCTATTCTTCTTATTCTCATTTTCATTTTTCTTTCTACTTTTTGTTTGTGACATATTTGGATTCAAAAGCAATTGTGATGAGATCAGTGAGGGGGGGGTTGTTACAATCTTTATCAACTTTGTATCTAATGATTTCATCTAGCTCTGTTTTGAATTTACCAAAAATATTCATTGTATATATTTTGGATGCATGTTTTAGTCTCAATTTTTGTTTATCGACGATTCGATACTTATGTTTAGACTCGTAATGCTCATCAATTTCCCATCTTGTTATCTTCAATATTTCTTGATATTTTTTTGACAAATTCAGAAAGAGAGGAATTCCATTTCACAAAGCCATCAAAGAAGGCATTATTAACGCCTTCACTAAGGCTTGTTGTATTCATCCTTGCAAAAATTAGAGTGCGATTATAAACAGGTACCCATGAATGGCGTATTTCGTAGAGTTGTTTCAACTATTCGTTATCCACTAACCCATACTCCAGCATCAAGGAGTTTCACCGCTCTTCCAAAGATCCAATCTTGTTTGATTGCCAAATGCATTTCTTAAGCTTGCCTTTGAATTTTGATTTTGTAAAGTACAATCCACATGTGGGCGGTACATCCTCCTTTATGTGTTGAGGTATTCCTGCCTTTTTTAACTGCACCTTCCTTGACTTTTGGTTTATAATACCCTTTCATGTGAACAAATCGGAATTCAGAGGATAGGGCACTGTGCAAGGAATCAGATCGTCTCTTCGGTGCCTCTATCCCCTCTATTTCTTTGATTCCGTGCGCCAGATCGGAATTAAAGGGTACACATCAATTTTAAACTAGGTTCTAGGTTCTGTACAGATGAAATGGTATCGGTTGAAAATTAAAGCTTTCAATCTACATCGTTGAATTCCGATCCCGCACATGGTATCAAAGGAATAGAGGCACCCAGGAATAGAGACGATCCGATTCTCTAGGGCAAGGGCTCAAAGAGGTTCGGAGATCGAAATAGGAAGGTAGCATAGTTGCTATTTTATTAAATTTTATAATCCTGTGGATATGACATCAAGCGCATATGAGCTTTATTCACAATCCTAGTGGGCTTGCCACAGCCTCAAACTGCACCTTGGTCTGTTGACGATTGATTGAGGTGCCCCCCTTCAGTTGCACCCATACGTACCCATCAGTGCATTACAATCAGACCCAACCGGCAGCCATAGACGGTAATAATCAGATGTCAAGTTGGAGCCAATGTCTTTAGACCAATCGTTGCTGTCCCTTTGCCTGCAGGTTTGGGGCTGAGTTCGATGTACTGATTATGGGTGCAACGGACGGTCGTGAGATGAGGTGCATACGATTGGACAGAGAAAACAGGTAGAAGAGTTGCGTTATTCTTCGATAAAGGGTGCACTAGTGAGCTCTGGCTTCTGTGAGGCTTGTGGGGAGCATTGAAAAAATCTTGTGATAGGGATTTGAGAGCTTGTGAGCATGAGTAGCCAAAGCCTTTAGAATTTATTTAAATAAAATCGGTCATGTGAGGAATTTGAACTAGGGTTGCAACTCGGGTCGGGTTGAGGTCAACCCTAACTCTACTCTAAGTTATAAAATGTCAATCCTAATCCAACCCAATCTCAGGTTGAGAAAATCCAACCCTTACTCTAACCTAACACGATGAGCCTGTGGATACCGGAATCATATCATGCCCGGCTCATGTGAGGCAGGTCCACGTAATGCTGACCAATAGGGGTGGCAACGATGCTGTTTTGGGTAAAACCAAAATCCCACCACCGAATCGGCGCACCGAAAATGCACACACCGTGATGATGTACCGTTATGTAAAACCAAAACCGCACAATGAGGTGTGGTGTGGTGCACAACAGTTTGTCATTATAATAGCCTGAACGGTGTAATTTTGGTCAAAACAATAATTGTACCGCTACACTGAAATCAAAAACCAAAACCGTACTACACACCGTGACGGTGTTATATTTTGGCAAAACAAAACCGCACCATGTGGTGTGGTTATCGTTGTTTTCGGTTTTAAATAGCACCTTTGTCACCCCTACTGATCATTAACAAATTTGAGGGTATCCAATGTTATCGGGGAAATATAGGATAATACGATAAGTTATTAACTGCTAGTCATAAATCTATTAGTATAATACTAAAACAGAGCCCTTTCTCCCATGTTGTGTCATATGGATCTCTGTTGAGGAGCCAAAACCCTTTTTCCCTGTGACAACGTGGCTCTCTCTTAAATCCTATTAAAACCTACTATTAAGTTGATAAATACCAATTCAATGGCATAAAATCATTAGTATTCTCTCTCTCACATACAAAAAGAAAAAAAAAATTGAATCACACCCAGACGAGTGCATCACCCTCACTCAAGATTGCACATTTTTTTGGATGACACACACACACACCCCACACACACACTTACACACAAAAGTTAATCACACCCCGAAGGAGTGCATCACCCTCCAAACTTTTTTCGGACAACTGTGAGGTTGTTTGTGCCAAGTGGCGTGCATCAAGTTCATCCGGGCATTTCCCGGGTTTCTTACTAGTAAGGGATAGAATCAAGCCCTTCCACTTAGAGCCAAGAATATCAAATCCCCTGAATCATGGGAGGTTACCAAAACAGTTTCTTTGAATCACGACGCCTCCAGCCTATTTAAAAGGACCTTCCCCTCCTCTCAAGATATGCAATCTCTCTCCTCCTCGTCCACTACTTCGTTGTTCTTGAGGCTGACTTGGGCATTGGAGGCTTGATGCTAGGGTCCAAATCCCCGGTTTCGTCGAGTTATTTTGCAGGTGCATCGGGGTATCGACACCGACATCGGATCCTTCATCGATATCGGCATTTACAGAGCCCAATCCTAACTGTAGCCAACCATCCTGATTTGGCTCGGTTTGGGTTGGGTTTGGTTGGGCTGAATGGGGTTAGATATTATCACGTAGAGGAACCTATTTACAGTTGATTGTCTATTGATATAACATACACTGGTTGTGAAAGATATGAGCACCAGGCCTCAAATCCTATGGCTTGTTTCAATTAGATGGTTGTAATGTTATCACGGCCGAATAGGGAGTAGAACTATTCTACTGCCTTCATATTTGCAAAAAAATCATATGGGCAATGATGTCGGGTGGCTGCGAGCATAGGTGAAATCCGCTGCTGGGATTATGTTTGGTGACATCCAGTGATGGGATTATATGTTATAGGTGAAACTTAAACTAACCCATTCAAAGGCTCGGGCTCGGGTTGGGTCATGTTGAACCCCAAACTTCAACAGTAACCCAATCAAAGCCCGGGTTGGTATTTCTCAACTCTAACCCAACCCAGAGACAAAGGAAATCCAACTTTGGGTTACGTCAGGTTCGGGTTAGCCCAACCCAAGCTGCACCCCTGATTTGAACCCTTGACTTATACGCATAGATAGTCAGGTAGAGATTGATTTGGATCAACCCTAACCCTACCCGACCAAACTGATTTGGCTTGGTTTGGGTCAGGTTGGGTTGGATGGGGTCAGAGTTGATCACGGAAAGGAAACTATTACACCTTATCGTATATTGATAAACCATAAACTGATCGTGAAAGAGATGAGCATCAGACCCTCAATCCCATATCATAGCTAATTTTCTATAGTTATTCAATGGTTTATTTCAATTAGATGGTTTGTGATGTTATCACTGACCAAATAGGGACTCGAACTGACGAATCTACCGCCTTCATATTTACAAAAAGAATGTATGAGCAGTGATATCGGGTGGTTGGGAGCATAGGCGAAATCTGTTGCTGGGATTATGTTTGATGATATCCAACGATAGGATTATATGTGATAGGTGAAACTTAAACTAATCCATTCATCGATGCATTGTACTGTTCAAAAGGAGGGAAAGACGATGACGCAGAAAGAGAAGAAGGAAACATAAAAAAGGGGAGGACAAAGGAGGATGGACATAAAAAGAGGAAGAGGAGGAGGCAGCGGTGGTCGGTTGTCGACAGCGGAGGTGGGTGGCGGCCTGCACAGAGCGCTAATGGGGCGGTGGGCAAAAGAGAGGGTGGCCTTCAGACAAGAGACACATCGTGTATTTGACTAATTTTAATTTAAGGGTGCCTATGGGATTTCGTGGGCTGAAGATAGTAGGCCCACCCATTTCAGAAAAGAGTTCCTTTTTATCTTCTACGGTTCTGCCAGCAGTCGCGAGCCCTCATCTCCTCTCGTTACGGCCAGATCCAATGGCTGTTGCGGCTGCCACCGTTCCAGGCTTCGGAGCTCGCCGCCTAAGTGTGAGCCCATGGATGCAAGCGGTCCGTTGCTCCGCCTCCTCTCCCTGCCCCTATCCTCCTCCGCCTCCTCACTCCGAGACGGGCACTTCCGAGGCGCCGCCGGACGCCGCTGCACCCACCGCTCGCTCCTTCTTCCCGAAGCGGGGGCAGACGCTGGAGCTGGTGTGCGAGTCCCTGGGCTTCAAGGGCAAGGGCGTCTGCAAGGTCGCCGACACCGGCTTCGTCGTCATGTGCGACCGCGCTCTCCCGGGCGAGCGCTTCCTCGCCCGCGTCTCTCGCAAGAAAGGCAACTACGCCGAGGTGATCATCATCTCCATCCCCCCCTCCCCTCTTCTCCCCCCATATCGATCTATCTATTTTTGTAATTTCGATTGCTTTGCAGGTAACAAAGCTGAAGACGATCACCCCGCATCGAGACTCGGTGGACGCTCCGTGCGAGTACGCGTCGGACTGCGGAGGTTGCAAGACCCAGAGCCTGCTGTACGAGGCTCAGGTCAGAGCCAAGGAGGAGCAGGTCCATGATCTGATTGTTCACGTCGGGAGATTCACTGACAGAGACCCAGAATCCCCTACCGTTTTGAAGCCCATCGTGCCTTGCGACGTCCGTTATCATTATCGAAACAAGGTCGGCAGTATGATCCACATTGTATGATGCTCCTTTCACTGCATCTTGTGCTGTCAGCTTGCTGATTGTTCCTTGTTCTGCAGATGGAATTTTCTTTTGGTGCTCAGAGATGGATACCGGGAGCTGTGTTCGACGGGGAGAAGGATGCGCCTGCAAGTGGTCATGCATTGGGGCTGCATGCTCCCGGGTTCTTCGATAAGGTCCTGCATGTCGAGAAATGCTTGTTGCAGAGCCAGGCCGCTAACAAGGTAACCTATCCGTATTTATAGGTTCAACATTTGTATTCAGTCCTTTTCTTTTGAGTTATTGTTGTATGGTGGAAGTATTACTCCACTGATCAGGTGATCTTTAATGGGCTGTTGTTGTATGATGCGATATTGAATTGCTTTACTTCTGCTGATCATTTCGCCTACTATCTTGGGGTTCTTGAGGTGATCTTAAGATACATCTTGTAACATATCTGCTTGTAATGTCCTAGGAGTGGTTTCCACCGCCACTGGCACCACCCATGAACCGCCACCACTATCAAGTGCGCTACACCGCCCTCCATCAATCTCCATTTGAGGTGCCCTTCATAAGAGGAAATATGGGTTACTTTGCATTCTATGACCCAATTAATTCAAGTGTCCTAAGCGTCCATATTACCCAAAGGTGTGTAAAGAAAGCTGCAATTAACGCTATCAACAGCCTAGAGAATGTCAACCTTGATACACATCAGTCCTCCAATGGAATTTTTGATGAGAATTCAAATGCTTTACACGTTATATTTTCTCCAAGGGACTACCCTTTTATAAAAGCTGATTGGTAATGAGTCTAATGACTAATGAGTGTGGCATGATATGCAAAATTCTGTTTGCAATCACTTTAGTTATGAATTAAAATATAAAAGGGTTTTTTGTTCATTACTCCCCAACTAATAGGCTTATTACTGAAACTTCCCTCGCATTTTAGTATTTGCAGTAACCTCCTTATGTTCAAAATTGCAGTACTAATGCACAACTGCAACTATGTAAATGAGGGAGGTTTGTGCAAATATTCGAATGTGAGGGAGGTTTCGGTAATTGGCCTATTAGTTGGGGAGGAATTACCAGAGATTTTTACTATATACAGTCCATGCTTTTATAAAGGCAGTGCCCGATGAAAAACCTCGACCTAAACCCACCCAAACCCCCTAAATAAAATAGCAATATAACATAAGACAATCGGCGTAAACCCACCCATGAATTAGTGTGACAAAAGTAGAGCTCATACCTTTGAGAAGCCGACCTGAAAATCATAAACTTATTTAAATAATCATTTCCATTTATGTGCCATCAAGTTTGATAAATGAAAGCATTAAACCCATCAGGTTCAGGAGCTTTGTTGGGCTTAGCTGTTAGAACCATGTCCTCCACTTCTTCTATAGATACTCTCTTACGTATTTGCTTGGGCATGTGAGAGTTTTTTTCTTCTTCTAGAGATACTCTCTTACTTATCAGCTTGGGTAGGTGATAGCTTTTTCTTTCTTACATGTGTACTGAAGGGGTTATTGGATTCTTGAAGAAGTTCATAATAGTTGCCGCAATTTCTTCTTGATTTCTCCTTTCTCCTTAACGCTCTATTTTCATTCTCGAGATCAAGAATTGAGTCTCTTGCTCTTCTTATAGGCAGTGATGCATAAAGAATAAATTTTGTATGTTAATCTCCTAAATTTAGCCAGTCGTTTCTTTTGTTGGTAGAAAGATTCTTCATTGACTTAGGCTTATATTAGATTCGTGCTAATTTTTCCTTCCTCCTTGGCTAATGTAGTATTGAACGGGTCCATCTTTAGGTTAGCTTGTATATTTGCATGTTGCTGTTTTAGGTCAACCACTGATATGACCATGTTGCCAAAGACTTTTATGTTCTATCAATGCAAAATCCTTTTGGTTTCTTGTAACTTATGCTGAACTTTGTACATGGGCCTACCTGTCATTTTGATGCTCCAAGATTTTCTGACCGTCTTCGGGGTGGTGGGCTCACATATTAATGAATTTCAAAGGTTTGGAACCTATCTTTTGTGAACTCTTCAATGGAATTGACTGAGCACTACGTTCTCGCGATTTCTATTCATGAAGAAGCCATCTTTCTTCACGCAGAAGAAGAAGAAGCCATCTTTCTCTTCTTTCCCCACGAAGAAGCAAACTAGAGCCAATCCTCCCCTTTGGCTCCTCTGTTTTCTTGCAGAAGAAGACATCGCTCCTTGTGGTTGCATGAAAAAAAAAAAAAAAATCCACAGCCTTTTTTCTTCTTGTTCCTTTCGATTGATAGAAACAAGATTTTTTTCCCATGTTACTATTTACTAAAGGAACCCCCTCCACTGGCCTGCTGATTTGTGCGGGTACCTTTGGTTCCCTGATTGCTAAGTTCTGCGGCCTCCTGTATTTTTCTAAGGGCACCTAGGTTCCCAGTTTGCTGAAGGTACTCCCCTTACGGTACTGATGTTTTCTGAGGGTACCCCATGCCTCCCGATAGGTTTTTTTTTACTGATTCAAAGCCTTCTCGCCGGGAAAATCATGTTTGTAAGTTGCTTGTTCGTTTGAGAGATCTTCAAGGTGATATCCTCCCTTGTTTAATCGTTTCTTTGGCATGATTCGAGGGTGTTTTAATTGATTCCGCGGGACACCGATATTCATACTGCATCAGTAGGTGTCCTACCCAACAATTGCCATTTTAGGTTTTCCAAGTTGTATTGGTCAGGTTTTCCTCACTAATTTTCTTCATGTGTCAACCAATCAAAAAGTTTTTGGGAATCTTTCTTATAGTCAACCCCATTGATGATATGATAAAAAAGAAGTCAATAATCCATAAAGGGTGACTTCCCTTATCGATGGGTTTCCTTCTCATATATATATTTTTTCTCCATAATTCACGCCATTATTGGTTAAGCAGCAAAATATCGGAGATATTATATATACGATACCCCGTATAGGCCCCACTTTGGGAGGGGCACCTAGAAAATAGGCATAAAAGAAAGGAGAGATAGGAGAAAGGAGCAAGGTTTCCTTATAAAGGTGCATATTTCTCCCTTATTTTATTTATCCATGTGAAACAATCCTCCAAAAAAGTGCATATATCATATAAAAGAGCAAGGTTTCCCTATAAAGGTGCATATATCATATAAAAGAGGTGCCTGCACCCCATCTTAGAACTTCCACTGATACCTTCCTGTTTAGCAAGGCTAATTCATTAATAATGCCTGATTTTGACAATTTTGGTTCCCACTGACTCCAATTTGCTACTGATTCATTGGTTTATATATGAGGAGTATGATTAACAAATGGGAGCGCAACTACTGTGTAATCAGATGCAATTGTCTTGGGTGTACCACTGATGGTCATGCATCAAAATGTAGCAAAGTTGTTTATGCTGAGGTGGTTGTGCATCAATCTAGGAACGATAGAATCATAAATAAGGAACGTAGGGGAACCAAAAAAATTTAAGCCAATTGATAAGTGTTTGGAATAAAATTGGGATAGTTTAGTCATCTACAATGTACCATGATGAGGCTGCTAGGAGGTGGTGGTGATCGGTGGGGTGGCTTGGGTGGGTGGGGTGGGGCACGTGGATATATTGTGAGAAGGTCAAAGGATGAGAATTAAGCGTAGCATTACTTAAATGGAGGTGACACAGAAGGATATAAGGAGGCTTAATTAAACCGTATCTATCTTTTACACAGGAAATTATGGAGGGCTAGAACACAAGGCGCAAGTAGCTAGTAGTGTATGCAGACATATAGGATATTATTAGTAGTTAGGGAGTGGGAATATCACAGTAAGGATAGCGTTATTGAGTTGAAAATGCTTTTATTTTGTGCTAGTATTTAAGTTACTTGGTAGCACCCCACATACCCACCAATTTCGGTAGGGTAAGATTTAAGCATGATTAGTGTCAAGGTTGAAGTTAGTTTGATAGTTTGTGACAAGGTACAAAACATCAAAATATTTTGCGAAATTTCACGAAATATTTCAGTTTTTCAATTTCAGAAATGCAATATTTCTTGATATTTCGGTATATTTCGTGATATTTCAATATATTTCGCGAAATATGCTGTTTTTTCAGGGGGTCGAAATCTATATTTCGAATAAGTTCCGCTCAAATTTATTTTCCGTCTCCTTTAGACTTGTGTTTCCATAGTCGACTTCATCTTGATAAAAATAAGGATTGGGTGTTATTGTTGTTGTCCATCTATCTTGAGTGATAGTTTGTACTTAATGTATGCATGCTTTCACAACGTGTCTGTATTTATTTAATATCTTGTAGAGAACTGCATGCTTTCTCATTTGCATCGATTTTAAGCTGCTTTTTCATCAAAGTTATGTCTTATTGTGAATGTCGTTTGTACTTACACCTTTCCTATGCACATATACATGTCCCTTTTTCCACTTTAGCCATTAAACACATACAGGGAGGATTCCAAATGCTGAATGTTCTCTTTTGGGCCTTTGGCCGTAATGAACATTTTGTTTTCTGCCCTTTGCCATTGCGTGTTGATCTTTAGTTATTTTTCTCTTTCTGCTCAGTGATTACTTATTTTTTAACTGTATCTATCTTAGCTTTATTAATTCCTGTTTCTTCTCTTAATTAATGTTATCTATTGAATTTATTTCAGTTTTTTATCTGCTAATTTTATAGGTTCTTGCAGTTATTCAAGAGAATTGGAGAGACCAAGAGCTATGCCTTTCTCCTTATGATGTCCACACCCATACAGGATTTCTTAAACATCTGATGCTAAGAACTGGAAGGTACACTTACTGTGCAGATTTGTCTTCTGTGCATGTTCATGTAAATAATCATGCCTTTTGACTTCAGAATCTTCAAAGATAGTATTCTCATGGACATATACATCTAAATATTTGCATTTTTGCCTTAGACAAGCTCTTTTCTTATTAGGTTGAGTGTAGCATAGCATGCCTTTTTTTGCATGCTTCGTAGCTTTTTTATACCTTTCCAAGTTCACAAATTTGTTTTTCCTCAATTCCTTGAACTACGATATCTTTTTCTTGATTGCCTTTTGGACCTCATTATTCCACCACTAGGTCTTTTTATCAGCTCGTCGCATACAACTAGTTTCTCTGAGAAGTTCTCTAGCAATCCTCTTAATGCAATTTGCCATTCCGTCCAACATATATTTGGTATGCTTTCCAGGATCCAATTCCCCTCCTTTATTACTATCACATATTTAATTAAAATTGTTACTAGTCATTATTTCTACAAAAACTAAGTATAAATATGTTGACATTGGCGAAAAAACTATCTTATAGTTACAAACTGAATTTTTTCGTTAATTGCCACGGCCATACCAGAGTGTCGGATCTCCATGGGGTGCGTCCGTCTGGGCTTTCTTTTAAGGAGATATATCTGAAGAGTCCAATACAGTGTCCGAAGGGTCTTACATCAGAATGCATGTCGACTCAGCAGAGTTTTTCGGACACAGGTGGCTTGGTTTCATAGACTAATGTTGCTTTATTGATCAATATGACTAAATTATGTAAGCAAATCGAAGTAAACAAAGAATTGCAAAGATGAGCAAGAAACCATAATGATTGCCCTAACTATTGGCTTGACCCTACTATCTGCGTCAAGTTGTTGTATCCTTCTTCATTGGTCATTTCTAGTCAGGGCTGCCTCTGTTGTCATAACTGGCTATCCCATATCTTTTCTCACGTATTTCACCCATGTTAAATTTAGATCACCTTCTTTGTTACGCCTTTAGCACAAACCCTAGGCTGCTCTCATTTGGTGGAATGATCCTCTGAGCATCTAAATATTGCAAGGAGTCCTGATGGAGATGATTATAGGAAAAAATTTGTTTTGTTTTGTATTCTTTATTTATTTTTTACCTTGCTTATGTTTCGTAGATTCCTATTTGTTGACATACGTTGGATGTATTATGAAATTTTTTTTGGAGTGTTGCTGATGGCATATGAAGCTGTGGCGGGGAGACAAAAGCAAAAGGGAAAAATAAATGAAGAAGGGAAAAGAATAGTGGAATAAATATTAGGATCACAGATTTGGCCAAGCAAATTTGCACAATAAGTGAAAGTACATAGTCTTTCATTATCTTTAACTTGCGAAGTTGACTTGCTATATGCATCCTCTGAAATTCGGTGTGTTAGAAAAGGTTTACGGAATGTTCTTACTGACAGCAGAAGTATTTAGCTTACAAGTTTCAAAATAATGGACAAGAAATATGAAAGTGAGTAGTAATATCAAAACTGTAAATGTTGTTGAAAAGGAATTGACTGTCTGAAAATATTTTCTAGGCTCTTGAAGTTTGATAAGATCCCTGAGAGGTTAGCATAACTTGTGTATATAGCATGTTGTCAACAAATGATTTTCTGAATTGTATGTAGCATTCAAATGGGGCAATTAGATCTTTTTTCTTTTTTACTCTGCATGTTCTTCCTTGATAGTACTTATGTGCTTTTTACTTCTTGCTTTCTCTTCTTCCTTATTCTTGTTTTGTATTATTTCTTAATTCTTTATTTGGTATAGCTTGATTTTTCAAAAAGTTGTTCTTTTCTCTGTGCCACTGAGGTTCTAATTACTCTAATTGGCTCCATATTTTCTGTTTTAGAGATTTCAAGACTGGCCTCCCGGAATTGATGGTTAACTTTGTGACATCATGCTACAATCCTCAGCTATTGGAACCTCTTGTTAACAAGATCTCAGCTATTCCACAAGTGGTTTGTACAGCGTCCTCTTCTTGACATTTGGAATTCTTAGAAAGATAGGAAATATTTTTTATGATTCATTTGAAATTCTTCTCAAAGGCTGTTGGAAGCATTTTCTGCATTTCTGAGATATAAACATATGCACAAATTACTTGACTAGGAAAAAGGGACACATTTGTATAGTTGTCTCAGAGAAATAACATCGAGATCAATCAATATATCATTTAAATATTTAATTGGTTGTGAGTCTTGTGACTTGTGATTAATTAAGGTTGTTTACCAATTTGCATGGATCAAATTGCATATCATATCATGGTATCAGAGCAAGCTAGCTCTGATACCATGTGACAACACCCGAGTGGTCCAAAAGGCCAACCTCTTGAAGGGAGGAGAGCACAATGGGTATATTAAGAGAGGCCACCCCGCTCCCCTTAAACCTGATACCATGTGAAAACACGTGAGTTCTCCAAAAGGCCGACCTATTGAAGGGAGGAGAGCAGGGTTGTACAAAGAGAGGCCACCCCGCTCCCCTTACCAATGTCATAATTACCAAGTTGGAAGTCGGGAAAAAATCGGCTAGGGGAGAAGTCGGAAAAATCGGGAAAGAGTCGAGAAACAAACGGTAGAATTTTAGAACATATTTATATATAGATGTTAAAATAGGTTTTTTGAGCAATATATGACGGGATTAAAACGCAATTAATCGGGAATAAAACGCTTAAATCAAGATTGAAATGTGAAAATCGTGACTTTTTTCATAAATCGTGGCTTTTTCAAAAAAAATCGGGAAAATATCGCGTAATGAACGTTTACTAAATAAGTTGTGTTTTAAACTTTTAATCGAGACTTATTAAAAAAATCGGAGTTTTTGGTAACAAAGCGGTGATGTGGGACTAATCATTTGACATATACCAACACCACCACTGAATGTAATTCATCAAACTAGTCTTCAAATATTAACACCACTACTGACTGAACTATGTCTCAATGGGTATATACTAACCTGCACATATATTACATGTTCAATAGTTTAATTGTTTAGCAATTATCACCTTGTTCTCATATAAATTATTGTTTTAAAAATTAAAACAACACATTTTGATCTATTACATGCACTTTCAATCAAAAGTTCTCTAGCTACGGAGGTGTGATGATTGCATATAGCAATCATTTGCAAAGAACAAAACATTGTAATGGAGATCTGGAGACTAGAATAGATCACGACAGAAATTAAAATGCTATGATTTCTTTATTCTCCTTCGATAGCAAGAAAAACAATAGCAAAAAATGAATTAATGAAGAAGAAAGAACAAAGAGATGAAATGACAGACACTATCAAAGCTCTGAGATTCAACTCAGTGCTGCCTCTTATAGCCAATATAAGGTTTTCATTTCATCTGTTTTCATTTCCTCAAGAGATCAAAAAGAAAAAAAGGTGAAAAGAAACAAAAGTAGATGGGAAAAGAAAACTACATGTACTGTTGTCCGTCTGTGGCTGAAATAGAGCAGCCTGCCGGTCGTTGCTTCGGGCCCATCGGTCAAATAGGGCACCAGAGATTCCCCCGATCCCGCAGCCAACTGGAAGCGAAGAGGACAGGAGTCGGTCTGCGGTCTGACCTCCTCTCAAACCCTAGATGAAGAGGAACAACAGAGGCCGAATGGGGTTCGTTATACGCATGGTGGGTCCTAGTCCTCTTAGCTTAAGGTCTTGGATTTGTTTTTTTTTAACCTGACCTGATTTCTAAATTATAACCGCAGACTCGATTAAAATGGGAAAAACCCGAATTATCCTGGGGGCTAGGCGACGCTTAGCCGCTTGACGCCTAGGTGGTTTAGGCATTGCCTAGGTGCCCGCCTAGGATCCATCGCCTGCCTATGCCTTCGCCTCGGCGTCTGAGACTTGGAAAAGCTGGAATCGCCTAGGTGCCGCCTACCCAAATCCTGTTTACATCAAGAAGTCCCAAACAGAATAGGATGGTGACATGTATATTCCCTGCAAGTAAAAAGGCTAAAATACTCTTGCAGGGGCACAAAATGCCTACAATCCTTAAATTGGAAACTTGTCAAGCCGTTAACCACAGATAATATAATATCCCAGCACTTTTAAGGCCATATGCAATGAAGAGAAATAGGATTGGTACGATAAATATAACTTTTGGTCTGTGTAGTGATTGTAGTCTTATGTATATATATATTTTTTTCTGCAGATATATGTTAGTATTAAGTTTACATCTGCATAATTGGTTTCTCTTATGGATGTAGTACATTCTCTCTCTCTCTCTCTCTCTCTCTCTCTCTCTCTCTCTCTCTCTCTCTCTCTCTCTCTCTCTCTCTCTCTCTTCCCGGGCATTGTAACTAAATATGTTCTGTGTAACTAAATATGTAGTTCAGATATGTTCTATACTAGTAACTAAATATGTAGTTCAGTTATGTTCTATGTAAAAGAAAAATAGTTAATAAATAAGTGTGTCCCCATGTTATATTATTTAGCTTTTTCTTTGTCAAGCAAGTATCAAGGGTCTGAGTCTAACACTTGTCTGTATCCTGTTTTGTGCCTACAGGATACATTTTCCTTAGTAGGTGTTTCCTTGTGAATAGATAGCATAAGCAAGTGTTTTGGAGAATTTAATTTCTTCAAACACTTGTATAGTGTGTGTTTGAGCCATGATTTTATTAAACTTGACCATATTCTTACTTAGATGTCCTATGCCACACCATGCTTTGTGAAGAGATGAAATTTAGTGTGAAAGATTTGATGATTGTAAGTTTATGCAAGGAAGCATATCTGCTGGGCACTTCCATGTATGCATGTCCCCGAATTGGGCTTTTTCAACATCGTTATATTTTGACCTTGTTTCTGTTCTTTTTGGCTGATGTATAGGTCAGTATCATGAATAATGTGAATACATCTGTTGGTAATACATCTGTTGGAGAGGAAGAATACACTCTCTACGGAAAGTCAACCATCACAGAAATGTTAAGAGGACTTACATTTCAAATATCAGCAAACTCTTTCTTCCAGACAAATTCTTACCAGGTAAGCTATATGAATCAGAAAACACATTGACAGTCTACACTAGCTATGATAATTCTTTTTTTGGATTTTGTTACTCAAGAGTCAAGACTTCTTCCCATCATGCTTAGTATAGAATCAGGCTATGTCTATAACTCTATATAATATAATGTTGAAAGATAACTTTCTAGTTCTCTGTGGTGAGGTCACAAACTTTAATGTTAGCTTCAGTAATGTGGTTGTATGAACAAGAAGGTGATGCTAGAATTTGAAGCCAAATGGTTCTTCACTTACAGTATTAGCACTGGGAACTTGCACGATGCAATTCAAGACATTGTTTAAATAATTTATTTTGTTTCATGAAGTGCATGTTGGGAATTGTGCCCAAAAATCCAATGTAAAATTTAACTTTTTACTATTAATGAATAAGTTTTTCTTTTGATAGAGAACCTTCTGTTCCATAGTTTGGGTACTTTATTAAAAAATTTGGTCCATAGGATGTATTAGTAGATATACATATGTGAGTGAAGTTCCACTCTAATATGGTAGGCAATGTTTTAAAAAACTCGCCCCAGGGTACGCCCGGGGCTCGCCCCGGGGCGGGGCGGTCTTAAAACGCCCGGGGCGGCTCCAGCTGGGGCTTTTTTCCTATGGGGCTTACGCCCGAACCACTGGGGCGTACGCCTCGAACGCCCGGGCATGCCTTTTACGCCCCAATGGCCTGGGCTTACGCTCAACTGGAGTTTGTCTGCATAGTTAAAAAAAATGATTTGATTGCTACCATGTGATCCTTTATATGCGTCTTACTCTCTTGAATGACAATTATGATATTTTGGGAACTAAAGTTGTTTTAAATTGGTTCTATATCATGTATGGAATGGTAGAATCTATGGAATAAAAACATTGATATTTTGAATTTTGGTTAGAAACTTATAATTAGATCGTAAATGATATTGAAAGACAATGACAAGTTCATTTTTATTATCGTTTTTTATATATTTGTGATTTATCAATCATGTTTGTAGGCTTAAATGCTTTGTTTGTTAACTTTGCTCATAGTATTTTTTATTTTGTTTGTTTTTAATCTATTTTCACTCTTTTATATAATATTTTTTATTTATATATATTTTTTAAATTAAAAGAATAAAAATTCATGAGGCTTACGCCCCGCCCCACAACAGGTAAAACGCCTCGCCTTACGCCCCCGCCTCTAAAAACACTGATGGTAGGTGATATGACGTTTGGAATGAGTGCTATTCAAACATAGGAAAGCTACATTACCTGTAACCAAGGTTTGAAATCTCCATTTCGGTGGAAATTTCGACACCTTCTGGATATGAAAATATTTCGTGGAAATATTTCGACAGTGTGGAAATATTGCAATTTTGTAGAAATGGTGGAAATATTGATTTTTTGATAGAATTTTTTAGTGAAACTCTGGATAGTCATAAACCAAGTATAGATACACACTTTGGAACACTCAAATAATATTTGTACCCTATCTAGGGGTGTGGAGCTTCACATAACGTGTATTCAATGTATTGAGTCTGTGAGTCTTGTGCAATCTTATTTGGTTCGGTTTTGATATATATTTTTCAAATATTTTTTATTTTTTATTTTTGGATAAAAATATTTTCGAAATAAAGATTAGTTGATTGTTAAAATAATGTTTCAAACGATTTTGAAAGCGGACTTAAAACAAGAAAGTTATGCAAGCTTGAAATTGTGCAAAAATTATGTTGAAATGTGAAATACTGTTTTTTTACTAAGTTTAGAAAAAAAAGTTTTTATATAGAAAAGTTTTTATACATTCAAAATTTTCTAAGACGGACCATAGTTTTCTAGATGCACTCGTACTTCTACATTTTGTGGAATTTTTGAGCTAAAAAGGAGTTGATTTAATCACTTTTCTCGCCACGTAGATTTTATAAAAAACCATGAAAACTGTTTTCTCCTACTAAAACTGAAAGTTTGCTTTTTGATTCCTTTGGTTTTTTATTTTTTTGATATTTTTATTGAAATCAAATAGGGGGGTATTTGATTATTTACATATAATAACTTAAAGTAAATAAAAAATATTTACTTAAATGGTATTATATGTAAATAAGCTACTGAGAACCAGGCCCCCAGTCCCCTTTTATAACTAACCAGTCACAGAATTTCGGATATATTTCGCGAAATTCCGACAAAATCTCGCGTTGTTTCGTAGAGATAGAAATATTTCGGGGAAATATCGCGATATTTCGCGAAACCGCTCGATATTTTGACATTTCCAGTTCTGCTCGAGATTGCAGGTGGTATTTCGTATTGGGTTTTCACTTTTCCGATATATTTCGCGAAATATATCGATTTTTTGTATCTTGCCTGTAACTTATAGCTTGTGGTGGTTCTAGTTGTGAAAACATTGTACATGATTTGCAAAGCTTTAACAAATTTGACCTCCATATGATGGGGTTATCTATCTTGATAATCGGAGAGTAATGACTCCATGTGTACGTGTCGGGTTTGCTAGGAACACACTTAATGGGATCACTGATGAAAAACAAATGGAACAAATATTGGCAACAATGTTTTGATACTTATTATAGCTAAAGACAATGGCTATAAATCATGCCATAATTGCAACGTGAACTTGTTGTTTGTTTTAACTTGTCAACAAGTAAGATCCATGTACGGTCAAAACTTGGTATCTTGGTTAGTCAACACTGGGGCTGTTGGAATACAAATTCGCCTGATATGGAATCCTCACTCTGGATATCCCCTTGAGTTAACTAGGTATATATTCCTTGAAATCCAGTGTTGAACATTTTGAGTGAATATTTTATGGAAACAATTTTATTATAGTATAAAAGAGATTTATTTCTAGAGAAAGCTTCTTTTCAATAGAAGTGTTTTAGCTTGTGATCATAGGATTAGTAAACCTTGCATGATCATGGTAAGGTCCAAAGTGTTGTCATGGTTCCAAAACTTGACCGAATACTGATTATTTCAACTAGTTTGTATCGATTTTCTATAGACTCTAGCGATTACTAGAATTCGATACTGGTATGGGTTCTGACTTGGTTGAGACCGATTCAACTTGGGTTGTATTGGTCGATATAATCGAGTCAGACCCTATGCATTTGGGTTGTATTGGTCTGACAAACAACCACAACCATTAACATCCAGCTTTCCACTAGGCCCCTAACACCCCGTCTCCCGTAAACGTATAGGCAAATATCATCAAATATGCAAGGTATTTAAGCAAAACTATATGAAAACCACAATATAGAAATGGATAAAGGGTGCAACTATCCTCAAATAGTGTAAGCCCCATAGAAAACTGATAAAGAGTATAGAACTGAAATATGGATGTTAGAAAGTTGAAATAACAAGTACAAAATTAGACATTGTATGGTAGGAATTTAAAATAATATGTCTAGCGTTGTCGAGAATAAATTGGATTTTGAGGTTTGTATCCGCATTGTGAAAAACACTCCAATTTCGTTTGGGGATGAACCCAGAGTGGAGAATATTTGGACAACATAGTTTTTGGATAACAGATTTTCACCAAAGCAAGGGTTTTGGAGGGTCTTTTGGGCAAGAAAGCAAGTTGGGATGTTAGGGGGGCTCATAGGGTTTTTAAGAAGTGAGGAAGAAAAAAAAATCAAAGAATGAAAAAAAGAAAAAGTTATTGGTTTTAAATTGGTCACTCTAGGTGCACCTAACCTGGGCCCAGCTAGGTGCACGCCTAGGAGATGCGCCTCAAGGGGCCTGGGCGCTGTCTAATTAAGGCACTACGCCTATACGTGCCTTTAACTACATAGGTACTAGTGTATCCTACTACTTAAATAAAAAAGGTTAGAGGGACTTCCACCATGTCTTCAGGGACTGCAAGCACCAAATATGAAACATCTATGAATGGTAAACCTACTTTAAGCATCTGAGCTACTTAGAAAGAATTGTACCCCCTGATTTGTTCTTTGACCATATCTCTGAATTTTAGCCCCCATTTACTTCAGTAAGCTTACTCAACCTTTTTCTGACATGTGAAACTTAATGTAAAAAAACATTATTAAATCTTAACAGTCGGTAAATGAGAAATTAATATTGGGGTTCAGTTTCTTTGTTTATCTCCTTTAAATAAATGTACTCTCCATGGTTATGGGTTCTGAAGGTCTAACTTGTTACGATGGGATACTTTTATCCAGGCAGAAGTTCTCTATAAGCTTATAGAGGATTGTGCTGGTCTCAAAGGAGATGGCTCGGAGATTGTTCTCGATCTTTTTTGTGGAACTGGAACCATTGGTTTAACCCTAGCAAGGAGGTAAATTTCATTGTTATGATCTTAAATTGATGTTCATTTGTCCATCAGTAGAAACATTTTGAAGGGGAACTCTTTTAGTTACTTTCAGGGTGAGACATGTTTATGGTTATGAAGTAGTCCCTGAAGCCATCTCAGATGCACGTCGAAATGCGGAGCTGAATGACATCAATAATGCTACTTTTGTTCAAGGAGATCTCAACAAAGTCGCTGATAATTTTGGAAATGACATTCCGAAACCTGACATTGTCATTTCAGGTTCTCCAATTTAAACAGCTTTCATATCTAATTCTATCTGTCATTTGTTCATATTAGTTAGATTTGGACTCAATCCTCTATGGATATGTACCCAGACTTGAGAAGTTCTATTAGCATGCGTATCCCAGTCTGGATCGTATAGTGTTAGTTTGTGGTACTGGGTATTTAAAATGGTTCAAAACTTGAATCAACCGAGAACATAGTGTATGTTTTTGTTCACACCTTAAAATCCGGGTTAGGTTTAGATTGGATTATTGAGTTATAGGCCTTAAATTGCTGCCCTCATAGCACTCTTTTCTTCCGCTAACAAGATTCGGTGCACTTTCTAACTTGAATGAGAATGATCTTATCTTTGTTTGAAATGGTGCAAAAGTCTTGTATAGTAGGCATGTTTTTTTTCTTTTTTGAAGTCATTTTGGTTGCTATACGATATATCAAGCTAAAAATACATATGTCAATACCTCTTCAAAAAACAAAAAACCATGTCAATGCTCCTTTACCAGGCGTTACCTGGTCTTAGGGATTTCTCATTGCTATCCCTCAGCAGCCACTCCCGTATTTGTTGTGAAAATTTTCTTGTCCAATGCTCTTCATTTTCCTAGTTGTCATTTACTGATTAGGCTAGCCAGTTAGCCATGTTATTTGTACACACCCTCATTTCACTGAAGAGAACTTGTGACTTGCAATATGTGTTGTCAAGGCGGCCAGGCGATGCCTAGGCGAGGCGTGGCCTAGATGGCGCCTAGGCGAGACTAGGCGACAATTTTTTTTAATATTAAAATTTATATATATGGGATAATATTTATATTTGAACAAATAATAAGCATAATACTATCAAAAATTTCATATGAAATTAATCAAACAACTGAAATTAAATATTCTTATCCAAAAAGAATATTCATGTCATCATTATCATGCTAAATCACTGAAATGTGAATACATAAAATCATGTATGTCATGCAACATCAACATGTAACAATCCTAAAAATTTAGCACGACCCTAAAATTGGAGAAATAGAAGCATTAGAGGATAAATCACAAGTATATAGAAAGATAGTTCAAAGAGAAAAAAAATTTCTATAAACAAACAACAACAGTAACCTTAACCTTAGTAAAAATAACATTAAATAGATATAGATAAATTGCTAAGAAGATGAAATAGACATATAAAATAGTATTTAAGTATATGGGTCATACATACATTGCAAAAGGAAACAAAAAGAAGAGAAAAAAACAAAAAAAAAAAATCAAAAAAATTATTTTTTTTATATAGGCCACCCGCCTAGGCTGTGGCTTAGGCAATTGGGCCCGAAAAGGCCTAGGCGGTCACCTAGGTGTGGCCTAGGCGACACCTTGACAACACTGCTTGCAATAGTCTATCAGGATCACTGATGCAATTTTTTGTTATATTGTAAAGATTTCAAAAACTATTACAGTGCAAAGATTCAAAATAAAAATAGTTTAGTACATAATAATTTTGTAATATGTACTGTTCTTTATTGTAAAGTATACTTTTCATATGCATTGAATTGGAAATTAAGGTGCACAAGAAAACTGAAATGCACATTTTTTACTTTCTTGGAGGAAAAAGAAAAATTGCAGCTTACTTATATGATCTGATTATTAGGCTGCTTATAGAGCAGAGTTGTTGCCTTTTGATTTGGTGGCTTGTTCATCATCCTTTTTTTCCTCTTTCATGTAATTAATAGAGTATTGAAACCTCCTTATTTGGAGCACAGATGCATGTACCATAAAGATACGGAGAATAGAGAAGGGAAAGATCATTCATTGGATAGCCTTACATGATGTCCACCACAATAAACCAGCCTCCAAGGCTCCAATTAAGGCCTCATCATGTCAAAGTATTAAATATAGTAATATGAAACAGGATGCAAATAGTCTATAAAAATAATCTCAAATTTGAAGACGAAATGCTGAACCCCTTGTGGATTTGGAGATGCTAGATACATCTTCCAAAGAGTTGATGCATGAATCTCTCTCTCTTGGGGTAGATTTTCACGACTGCTTCGTTACTTTTTGTTTGGCAAGAGTCATAAAAGGGAATTAACATTCTCGATTGCTGAGCCACTGGATTGGATGTCCTAAATGCGGTGTCCAAAAGAAAATTTCAGTTACAAGTAGCTGAAGATTTTAGTTCTGTACGAATATGCTTAATAGACATAAGCAAAACATAATCTTGGTCAACAACACACACACACACACAACTCTCACACTTGAGTTAGCTTACAATGAAAATGACTATAACTGTAAAATGAAGCGCTAGATCAACGTGAAATAAGAACCAAAAGTATGCATAAATAAAAGGAATTTTACTGAATCGAAATCCGTGCATGATTGGATATAGTGATCAGCTGTGCTAGTTGCATCAAATAAAGAGGTCATAGTCAGAAGAGCTCTCCACTAATCCTACAACCATAGTCTCCTGATGAAAGCACTCAAACTAGGCATGAGGAGCCTCTTTGATGCCATTAGATGGCATGTCGAGACTCAGTTAGAGGATCTATTCACAAAGTCCCATATGATACTTAGTTTTCATTCTAGTTAGCAAACTCTTGTTTATGATCCACAATAAGTTTGAGGGGGCTTATTAGAGATTGTAGATAGATATATAATGTTCTTGGTTCTCTGTTTCTTGTTTTTCTTCTTCTAGAGTGGTGTGATGACCATGTTGCTGACTAGCCCTCATTGTATACATATCAGGCTAGTGCCCTAATAGATATGTGAGGTTCATTTGCTCAAATCATGTTTCACATTGAAATAGTGTAGGATAAGGTCTGATACTATTCATGCGAATTCCATGAATATGCCATTCCCAAATGAAAGGCTTGAGAGGATAAGTACTTTTGTAGAGATCGCTTGGTTTTACTAGTTCATCCCTCAGGTAGCACTTAGAGACTTCATCATTGCCCACTGTGTCATCCAACCCCCGTTCTTTGCCCCCAAGGATAGGAGCTCTCAATTCCCGCTGCTTCTGTCTCTTTAATGAGACTTAGACCAAACTGAATTGACTACTAGATACTTATTATTGATTAGAAGATTGAATGAGTTAATCAATTGATTTCATGTGTGCCCATAGATGCAATGCACATTATACACGACTAAAGTCAACCAATGAGTATGCTTCAAGATTTGAGTGTGTGCATGCGTGCGTGCATGTGTATTTTGTAAATTGCCTGCTTTATAGAGTTCATAAATCCCACAAAATCTACTCTATGTACGAAAATTTGTAAATATAATAATTTTTTATTTAACTGATTTATCAAATTTTTTTTTGGGCGGTCTTTAAAGGCTGCGCGCTAGAAGTACCAATTCCTGATTTCTGATGTTGATTCCACGTAATTCTGCAGATCCTAATCGCCCAGGCATGCACTTGAAGTTAATCAAATATCTTCTAAGGCTTCAGGCTCCACGAATAATCTACGTCTCCTGTAATCCAGCCACCTGTGCACGTGATCTTGATTACCTCTGTCATGGTGTGGTATGTAGTTTTGCCTATCAAGGATATATATTATTGCTTTATGAGTAGGGAAGAACTTCATATTTCTTGATATTTGATACTTATTGGATACAGATTGAGAAAGGTATAAGAGGATGCTACCAGCTGAAAAGTGTACAACCAGTGGACATGTTCCCTCACACCCCCCATATTGAGTGTGTTTGCTTGTTGCAGCTTTGTTGACCATTGCTTTTGATTTAATTACTAATCTGAAGGCCTGGAAGTTCACCAACTTGAGTTGGTTTTTTCCCCCCCTATTGAATGTCATCTTGCTCATGATCGATCAAGTTTTTCGTCTCGCACCAACTTTACGCCTTTAAACCGCATCATTGTGAGAGGACACTGTAGAAGTGGATTGGAATGATGTAACACTATTTTGGTGAAATTTATTCACTGTTTTGCATTTCTGGAGAACAATACCAAGGAAATTAGGCATGGGAGAGTATGGAGGATGTTTGGCGAATGTTTCTTATAGCCCAAATTTGATGCAAGGTCAAGGTTCAAAATTTTGATTTCGGCCAATATTTTTATACTGCGGAATATGAAAATATTGTGTGGAAATATTTCGATAGTGTGGAAATATTATAGTTTCATAGAAGTATTATTAAGAAGATTGATTCTTTTAATGAAACTTTTGACAATCATAAATCAAGTATAGATACATATTGTGAAATACTTAAATTATATGTTTACACTATCCAAGGTTTAGGAGGTTCATGTAGTATGTATTTATATGTATATTGCACAACTATATAATGGTTTTAAAATTTGCAACATATCTAAAGATTGAGTGATTTCATCAATATTAAGATCTGATTTTTTTTTCAAGAATCTCATATTAATTAAATAATTAGAAATAGATTAATTGAAAGAAATCTATAATTTATCATATTCGAAACTTTCAGAAAAATACATTTTAATTTGACCGAATAAACATTTGAATGCATTTTTTGTTAAATTGATCTTTCCAGGTTAGTGTTGGATGGTACTGACTTTATTTTATCCTTTCCTCTAGATGGTTTCGTAGAGGATTTCCTGAGGATCGCAACGCTTCTAGAATTATTGAATTCCGATGAGAAATGAAGGTGTGTTGTGCCGAACTTACCTCCGGTTTTTATTTCCATCTCTCATTTCTTACCATCTATCGCTGCCGCGGCGATTGTCGGCCACCATCCGCTCACTGCCGGCTTGACAGTACGGGTTCACTAAGTTCTTCACGCTATATTAGGGCATCGGGGATGAAAAATGAGACCAGTTCAACGATCTCCGGTGACGAGAGGCGGTTGAAGCGAGAAAAAATTCAAACGAAGAATATGAACATATTTTTTTTATTTTTTATCCATCGTGTTTTAGCTTTTAAGGATAAAATGATCATAAAAATACAATAGTTGTCTGAATTTGACATTTGGCACGTGTTGAGGGCTAAAAAAGTAATGCAAAAAGCAACCAAATCTATTTCTAGCAATAGGTGTGAGTTGGGGGCCATTTTGAAAAAAACCTCCTAAGGGAGGCCACGCCGTGATGGAATTGCCGCGTCGAATGTAAATGACATGGGCCGTGTCGTGACCGTTGTTTCGCGATCGAACTGATCGTGTTTAAGGTGCATCAATCGACACAACCTGGAGCCCCACCATCACTAGCAACTACCTGGCCTCCAACCGTCCAACTTCGGCGACCACCGTCGGCCGACAACTCTGGTGATCACTGACCTCCATCGTGGCCAGACGATGGGATCGTGAGCGTTTTTATAAATTTTACTTATTACAATGATTCTAAAGATTTTTTGTTATATTTTTTTTTTCTACTTAAATCTATACTAAACCAAACAATGTTAGACTTGTCAATGGACCGGATCCTATCCGAATCCGATCTGTTAAGTTGGATATGGATGAAAATTTTTGGTCTGATGATCCGTTAATGGTCCAAATCCAAAAACCTATTTCTTTGACAAATCGGATATGGATTTAGGCCAATCTGATCCGTTAAGAACTCAATCCGACAAACTATGACATAATATATTATATATTACCCACCGTTTGATTAGATTGCTTTCGATCCAAGGCTCTAAGGGTCAATATAAAAAAGATTATCATGGTCCCCTGATCGAGATTAAGATTTTATCCTGGCTCTTCCGAGTCCCTAGTCCGGAATCGATTGCTCTTCCACATATTCGATGCTCAGCTATATCACAACCATCCAATGTAGACCTGTCAATGATCCGGATTCTGATCTGAATCCAATCTGAGATCCGTATAACATATATGAATTGGATTTTTTTAATTTGAAGATCCAATAACGGACTGAATCTGATACACTTGTTTACTTAACGGATCAGATTAGGATATGCCTAATCTGATCCTCAGACAGGTCTAAGTGCAAAATCCCATCTGATTAAGTGGGATTCTTTGCACATGTCACATGTGCGAAGAATCACGTGCGATTAAAAACACATGATCCAAACGCGCTGAGGCCGTGTGATCTGATGAGGTTAAAGGGTGGCGCCATTTTCATCCGTAAGCAATGGTCGATGGTCGCTAAACAAATAAAACAGGACAATAAGGGGTTGTTTGGTTGCTGTGCAAATGATTTGATAAAAATAAAACATACATTACACGAAAGGTTTTGGGACACCCGCCGATCACACACAAAAAAAAAGTTCGCAAAGAATTGATAAAATATTGCAATAGCAAAGCAACTAATGCTCTGGTGAGGAGGTTGTGGGTTCAACTCCTCCCCTCGATTTACGGAGGAGTGAAGTGGGAATTACCGAGTGGGTTGGGAGGGATTAGTCCAAGCCCGAAGTGGGTCATTGCCCGAAAGGTTTTGGGATACCATCACAAAAAAGGGTATTTTATAAATCAACTCCTACAATCTTCTCTATTTACATATAAATCCCTAAAAAAATGTTATTTACATATAAACCCCTCATTTCATTCAAATATTATTAATCTTTGCAATTAGCTGACATAAAAAACGAGAGAACATTTTTTGATTTCATCCTTAATATTGTACCTAAACTCTTTAAATAACCCTCAAATGTGAGGATTCTTTGGATTAGGTCTAAGTTAGATTTAGGTTATGTCTGTGTTTGTTTTGGAATAAGTCCATATACAATAATGATATGTCAATTTAAGTAATTAAAATCATGGATAAATCAGTTATTTTTTCTTTAGATTAATAAAATAACAACCGAATGAAGGAATATTTCAGAAATATTCCTTCATTTTAGATGCCAGCTAATTATAGGGGTCGATATATAAATATCGGATGATTTAAGGGGTTTTATGTAAATATTAACTTTATAGGGGTTTATATGTAAATAGAGAAGATGACAGGGGTCGATTTGTAAAAAACCAAAAAAAAAAAATCCCGAAGAATTGATACATAAACCATATCAACTCATGTTTTATCTCATGACAGGTTTAGCAACCACCACCAGCATCAACAGGCACTGGGCACTTTCGGCACCTGGTCCGCCATAGGCATAGATACGCCCGGGCCCACTTGTTCACGATTGTGCCGTGATCTATCAACCTGTAGCACGGAGGTCGGGTGACTGGGTGAGGGTGTAGCCGGAGGGGGACCTCCCCCGAGGCATTGGCGGAGCAGCAATGGCGCCCGACTAATGTGCAGTGCGCGGATTGATAATCAGCTATTACCGCCGTTTTAGAGAATGCGATGATGCTGGCGCGGCTCCTCTGTCCTGAGCGGAGCCGCCACCGTCACCTGTGTGGATGAGCCACAACAGGCGAGCCCCAGAAAGCTTACCCAAACACGGCCAAAGAGTGTTGGGTTGATGTGCATAGCACAAGCCCTTTGATTGCCTATGCCACAACACTGGCCTACAATATCAGGGAAGACAGTGTCACAAGTGAAAAAATTGAAAGTACCATGCCAACTACCCACTCATGCACGCGCGCGCACACACACACACACACATATAGAGAGAGAGAGAGAGAGAGAGAGAGAGAGAGAGAGAGAGAGAGAGAGAGAGAGAGAGAGAGAGAGAGAGTTTGAATTGGTTTTCACATGATTTAGGGCAAAAATAACTATACTCCCCAGTTCCCCAACACTTCAATTTGGTACATCTCCCCACTTTGCACCCGAACAAAAAAGATACAGATTTCCATCATCACCTGCACACAGCCAAACACTTCTAACAAAAGTGGCTTCATCCTAAACAAAACAATCAAAAGCCAGAATAGATGCCACTGACCCCAGACAGCCTTTTCTCCTCCTCTACATAGCACTCGACCGAGGTCCCTCCTCCGCACCAAGGACAGGCTGCATGGCTGTCTGCACACTCAAGAGCTTCCGCCGCTTGAAAGATGGGTGTCTTGTTCAGGGGATGATGGGATCAACGTGGGCATGATACATGGGATCAGCAGCCCAGAGCTTGGCTACATGGTGATGAGAGGACGTGAGCCTGTGGACCTCCTCTGTGCACCAGATGAGGGCCTCGGCTTTCGATGGATGGATGATGGCATCCAGCAGCCGATACTCATCGTCGCTACCCACCCTCGATAGGTCCCACTGCTTCAGCATGATGTTGGTGAGGTAATGCAGCGGCTGCCGGTACAACTGCTTCATTGATCTGGCCAGTCCCTGCCAGGATGTGAACGGGATGACGGAGCCTCGGTGGGCAGGGATTGGGATGTGCCTCATGTATTCTATGTACATCTCAGCTCTTCTGGTCAATGAACCTGCAGCATAAAAACAGTGTCACTTTCAAATATCCCTGAAAGGGTTAAACTGTTGGAATTGTCAATCCTACATCAATAAACAGTTATGATCCCCCTAGGAATCCTATCGGGCTATGTTCTTTTCCGGGGACGTGCAGCTCCAAGGAATTGGACCCATTCCAATATTCTTTTCAATACACCACACCAGATATCATGGGATTTACAAACTTCCCACACCTGATTTTGTATAAAGGTACATGGTTTCACCATGAGGATGGGAGAGGTACAGTGGGATTTATAACTCTTATGTTTTAGTTGAGAAATGAAATCCCACAGAAGAAGGCTTTCACTTCCCATGGAACAAGGATATATATATATGCCATGCTATGGGGAGGACATAGGAATGGGCCCAATTCCTGGTAGTTACAAGTCACAGTAATTGAACACAGCTTTGACACTTTCTAGCATTTTTTTTTCCGGGTAATTAGTACATAGTATTCTTGTATTCACAGACATACGTATATGCTTACACCGATAGAAAGTATATGCCTATATACGCACATTTGTCCCTCCCTCCTTCCCTTCCTCTTTTGGTGGTGTGAATCTCCATTACACTTGAATGAAGTTTAGGATGCAAAGCCTTTTTTATGGCCATGTAACCAATCTCATCAGGACATAGAGCCAGTATGCATGGATTCGTTGTGAAGCTCAATCAATAATTTTTCGATTCTCTCCTTGTCAGAAGTTGAATAATTTGGTTTTACAACTCGTAGCTAGCCTAGGATCAAAACCATTCAGGCATATCAATAATGTTATGGATATCTCATATTGTACTTATATTAGATATTATAAATAATTAGACTAATTAGGTTATGGTCAAAAAGATATTCATCATCCAAGTCTTTTCACCATCAAGATGGTGTCGGCTCTACAGCTGATTCACAATCATTTCCCAATCGCTTGACAGGCTGACTTCAACACTCCTAAGATTGGTGACAAAAACCTGGTCAAAACTTGACGAGAGGCATGTCAAGAAACCTAAAAGGTCAATTGGTGAATAAGGAAACCTTCTTTATCGGTTACATAACTTAAACTCGGGAAACCAAAAGGCAACCTTCCAAGGCTCCCCTAAACTATGAACTTGAAGGTGTGATTTGATGATGGATAGCCTCATCTTCTTGAGCTATGTCGCCCCTCTTGAAGAGCCCCAAGAAAATCAAAGCCATCACTAGTATACCAATTCCACAAAACATCCATGATGTAGGGAGCTTTTGCGGATTGACAAGCTTTTACGGAAGTTCTATCCCCACCCAGCAGAACTGCCTCAAAGGGTGTGGCTTTCTATTGGACGAAAGAAGTGGAGGGAAGCTTTAAGCTCATTTGAAGAAAGATGCTGGAGCACATGCTTCCTTTGCTTGATGAGAAATGTTTTGCAGTTCATTGTGATGCTTCGAATGTAGGAAATGATGTCCTGCTTAGCCATGAGGATAAAGCAACTTTAGTGAAAGGCCATGTGATAGTCGGAGGCGCCATTCCACTAATAACTGATTTTTTTTGTCATTATCCAAGCATTTAAGAAAATACATACTATCTGATAAAGGATGGTTTGGGAGATTACCCCAATCATGAAGTGCTAAAAAATGTCATCATCAACCAAACTTCATAACAGGCAACATGCTAAATGGGCACACCTTCAACCTCATCCTTATGTCTTATGCCATAATGTGGGAAGTTTAGATCAAGTGGTGGGCGCACCTAGCAGTAGGCATCCTTTACTTACTGCCTAGGAAGCATGGACATTACCCTAGAGGTGTTATGTCCGTGTCTGACACGCCTTGGACCCGTTCGTTCAGTACTTGTCCATAATTCTTTTTATTATGTTCTTCTTTTCATCGGACATGTCTTGGACACCTCGTGAACACTTTGATATCTGTAAACAATTTTGGACACTGCATAATTAAAAATAAATTGTTTTTTAAAAGCATGAGGTATTTTCGTAATTTAGGGAAGTTTTGAGTTCCTTATGTAAGTTGAACTCATTAGAGACAAAAAACCTTAGCTTTATAAGGAGTGGTTTCTTTTTGGAAAAAGTACAATAAATTGCTAAAATAATAATGGTATTGAGGGCTTGAACCATAATCCTCATTCTCACTTATTGCATGCTAGTTATATTTATATATGTTTTGGACCTCTTGTCACTATATTTGAATTAAAATTGATTAATAATCACTAGTTACTAACTTTATATTATTATTAACTCTGTATACATAAATATATCAAATATATTTATCATCGTATCCTCGCCATATGTGTGTCCTACTTTTTTAGGATTTATTGTGTCACGTGTTAGTGTCTGGGTCCATGCTTCCTATCCTAGCTTACTACCTTGGACATGAAGATTGTTAGTGTTTGAACGTCTAAAGAAATTGTATCAAGATAACCCAATTTTGGGAAGATATAGGCCAACTTCAAAAGGGTCATTTCAAGGATTTGGTCATCCAAGAATAGCACCTTCCACAAGTAATGGCCTCTATGCATTCCCAATTGCTCCTTATGGGAGTTTTTATCATCAAAGAAGCTCATGATTTTGACCTGGATGGACATGTTAGGAGAGAACGCTCTAGCAGATATTAAAGAACACTTCTATCAGCAAAAGATGGTTACATATATAATTCACTACATAAAATGGTGTTTTGGATTTGTCATGTCCAAACTCATACACAAATACTAAGCTCTACATACCCCTACCCATTTCCGATGCACCATAAGATGATTAAGTCTAGACTGAGTTGGGGCATCCTTGAACCCAACGTAGCAAGGACTCTGTTGTGTTCATGTACCATTTAACAAAGATAATCTATTTTGTGGCTTGTAACAATATCTTTGAAGCCTCTATCGTGGGACCCTTGCTTCCAAGAACGTGTTGAGCTGCATTGAATTTGAAAAATAATCACATCTGATTTTTATCCAATCCGTTCACTTTTCAAGGGACCTACGGTGGAAATTACGAAGTTATCATTTGAAGTTTAGGGAACTTTTCAAAGATCTTGGTGGGATCCAACATGCAAATGATGCAATAGGACCAAGTGTTGGCAGAAGTCATATGCTCATAACTCTTCTACCTGCCAAAACAATTGGAAAGTGATCAGTTGAAATTGTATATGGAAATAATCTTATTAGCCTAGTTCCATATACAATAAAAAACATACACACATCCTAAAAAAGGAGAGAAGCAATAAATATATGAGGTAGTGCCTAACAAGCATAGGCAAGTAGCGATAACTAAAGGAGACTTGGGCTGGATTCATTTGCACAAGGAACTATTTCCTTGTTAGTGCTACGGCAAGTCACCATGATCAAGCTAATGGACCATTTACACCTTGAAGAGAATTGGGAGAATGAATACAAGGAAGAGTTTCTAAGAAAATACTGAAACGTGTCAAGTAACTTTAATGTTATTGAGCTACAAGTCTATAACCAAACTATGAAAAAGATCTCAACACTCAAGGGTGAATCCTTCACAACCGGAACTGATATACATGCAACCTTGGCTAACTATGAAGCTAGACTATGGACTTTATTGGAGTTTATATGGTCGTTAATTTCTATTGTACCTTAATGTAAGTCAAATCCAAGTATAGTCCCATAACATGGTTAAGTAGGAGCTCAAGAGTGACTTGTTTATAAGTTCTTTGTTATTATGCAACGAGGTGGTAGGTACTAGGTAGAGCTAATGTAAGTGGTGTAGTTGGAGTTTGGAGGGAAAAAGGTCAATTATTTGGGGCATCGTTAGTTGATTCCATAGTCACAAAGATGTCATTTATTAAAAAAAAACGCATTTAAAACGTGATTTAAAGCCCCCACGATTTTTTGCCTTTTTAACCAAACTCAAATGCATCACCAAAGTCGTCATTTTATTCCCTTTTCTTGGGAAAAAACCGGTGTATTATAAGGTGATTGTTGTGATAAGGTCATCTTATGTTGCAGATATCTAGTAATGCATTTCAAAAACTTATTTACCTTTTTTGTAATGAACTTGATGAGTTACTATCGTTATGGTTCATAGTTCATTACTTTATTTGCTTGCATAGTTGCATAAATATATATAGGCCCCATTGTAATATAATGATGTAGCATTGTGTTCAAGGCCATTCATTGTTCATGGATCTAATCATTAAGTTTTAACCTATTATCACCCACTATAAAGGTTGACATATTGTTGTCTTATGAATGTCCGTTCTGACTGACTTACTTGCTTATATGTAGGCTAAAAAGTTCACTTGAAGGCACTGAACCTGTCTATTTTTTAAAACATTTCACCATCGCTGATTAAATCCCGAACCCAAGTTTTTTGCCGATTTTTATACAAACTTCTCGATTTTTGCCAAACTTTTCCGAGTTTTACCCTCGTCGGCTTAGTGCCGAACCCGAACTTGGTAATTATGATTGGTTCTAAGCCTATAAAAGGACGTACCTATTGAAGATCAAGTGAATGAACATATTCTTAGGTTTCACCCTTCACATACCCTTCTATCCTAGCTTGGAATCATCTTAGCTCCAGACTCCAGAGAATGATACAAGATGGCTACCTTTCAATGCTTCTCCGGGTTGAATGACCATGCTTTTGGTTTTAGACTTTGACTGGAGGGTCAAAATGGGTGACGATCGTAGTCTAAAAGAATTAATCGGAAAATAAGAATGCCATGAAGTGAAGCGGTCCAAGTAATCCATTAAGGCTCTCCGAAAGGTAGGGACCTGTCTGGATTTGATTATGTGCAGACCAGTTTCCTGCAAAATTGGATTTACCGCAGATTTCGAAAGCAGAAGCTGACAGTTGCTCTCAGGCACTTCAACAGGAATCTTATTTTCCAATAAAAAATTGATTTTATCTTCTGCGGGAATCAACTTCTGACAATACATCCAAACAAGCTTTTACATGAATCTAATTCATGCACAATTGGGAATCAAAAGCTGGGGGACTGAAACTCAAATCCAACCGTGTACTAGATAACCAAGGAATAATACCTAGATAGGGACATGTATTGTAACTGCGAAGATCAAGTGATATCACTTAAGTGAAATGTAAACTCTAATGCAGAAGGGAAGTTGGAAAACTCAATTTCATGTCTACATCTTTTAAGAGATCAAGGTCAACATCAGGCACATATTTTTAAGTTAGTCTAACATTTAAAATCGTATAATTGTTCCTTTAAGTAAAGAACCAACAAAATATCACACAATAACAAAGAAACATCACAAATTAAACTGCTGTAAGAAAGAGATTTAGGCACCAAAAAACAAACCTTCTGATGTAATATCTTTTGATGATCGAGGGCGTCCATTTTTGGCACTATACGTTGTGGGAGCCAATTTATCACCTTCAGAATCAGCGTCTGAAGAATCATCAGAAGATATTGTGTATGATTGTTCCCATGGGGCAGCTCTCTTCATTTCAGAAAGATCCTGAAGTACATAGAGAGCAGATTGGAACTAAAGGATCGGACTGTCATTTTCCAATCACATATCTAAGTGAAACTATAACGTATTGTTGATCAATAAGTAAAGCATATACCAAATCTGAGACCAATAGTTCGAATGAAAAACTTAGACATGACAGAACGAAAGCAACAAATTGATCTGAAAGACGAAATGAAGAGAATGCAAACTACGCCCACCAAAATCAGATTCTGTGGTGCCGGTTTAAGCAACTAAAGTAATTTATTAGATAGTATTCAAATGCCCCTTGATTAGTTCCTTTTCCAGGCATATTCTAACACATCCCTCAACAAGAAAAGCTAATTACACAATATTTGGTTGAGAAAGGTCATCACCATGTTGATATATTGTCAAAATTAAATCAACTCTCCTAGCTAGATTCCCAATTTCTGAACTTGAAGTGAACATTATCATAAGAAAAGGCCAAGCATTCGTAGACATACAATGAGAGCATTTACTAGGACCTCGGCAGATCAAATTCAGTAAGCAGACACCAATATTTGAGGTCATTTCACCATTAAAAGTTATCAAGATGTGAAGTATCAATGCAAAATTCTACTTTATTACTTGCCTCTCAGAGGTTGTACATAATAGGTCATTGGTCAATTTGATTTACCCCCCACTGTGTTAATAGGCCAATTAGGCTTACTGCCCTTCAATTAGAGTTACCCCCAATTTTGACTTAACCCCTAACATTTCTATGTAATAATTAGACCAAATTGGGGGTATCTCAAAATACCATATAGGTATTGGGATTGGGTTGGGGGGCATAAGTCATAGTTTTTTGGTGTAACTATAATTGAAACGAATGACTTAAAATAGTCTCCCTGTACCACGGAATCACCGTGGTTTAGGGTCCAGCCATCGACACCTGTCCCCGCTTGTTTGATCACCCAGCCCTTATGATGGGAACCCCCTGGGGTTCACCCGATGCCCTGTAGATCTCCACAATCCGGAACCATCCCATAGGAACGAAAATAACAGGTGTTGATGGTCGGACCACGGTGATACAGTGGTTCGGGGCGACTGAGTTAAGGGCTTTATGATTTAAATCATTTCGGGGGGGCAAGTCTATTTGGCCTATTAACGCAGGGTGGGTAAATCAAATTGACCCTAGAATCATATATAATATCAGGCCCATATATATCTAGTCACCATGGGCTGGGCCCATATAGTCACCAACACACTTTTCTCTCTAAGTTCTAATTGCATTTCTATCTGTAAAACTCGATTCCACTAGTCTAAAACCCCAAAATACTTTGCTCTGCATTACGTATTTTCGTTTGTTTTTTGTTTCCAAAAATCGAGGCAACAAGAATTTTACGTTACCTTGATTTATGGAAATGTTTTCTTAATCTTTGAAAAAAGGCATATTTACCAAACAGGTTTTATGTTAGAAATTCCAAAATTGTAATCAAACATGCCTTAAGCTGTTAAACCTTGATGTCACTGATCCTTCGTATATCTTGACAATTTCAGCTTTTAGAGAGAGAGAGAGAGAGAGAGAGAGAGAGAGAGAGAGAGAGAGAGAACAATTAAATAAAAGGGAGAGAGATGAGAGAGAAATAGAGAGCAGAGGGAAGGGACCCCGTATACATGGCCACCCCACTCAACCCACAACAGCAGCAGCAAGGGGAAAGAGGAAAAAGAGAGGAGAGGAAGGAGAGAAGGGGAGGAGGAAGAAGGGAAGAGAAAGGGAAGGAGAGGCTCACCGCACTTGCTGTAGCCGGGATTTTGTCACCGTCGGAGACCTGCGTCAAGGGTGAGGGGAAGAAAATTAGGGTTTTGGTGATAAAGAGGGAAGCAACAGTTTTTTTTGGGGTTATTTTGACTTTGCCACCAATTTTGACTTTACCCCCAAAACTAACTGTTCCGTCAGATTAGCATCTAAGAGAAAGGGTGGGCTGACGGAAAAGAAATAAAGTTTTGGAGGGTGAGCTGACGGAACAGTTAGTTTTGGGGGGTAAAGTCTAATTAATGAAAATATGGGGGGTAAAGTATAATTCAATGAAAATTTGGGGGGTAAAGTCAAAATAACCCATTTTTTTGGGGCGAACTGCGAATATGATTTTTTTTAAGGGTTTTATTTTAGGATAGGTCCCGACAAACTTTTCCTCTAAGTCCAGGTTCATATTTCATCAAATTAATTGTAACAACTCTTTTGGTTAATGCAAAACTAAAATAGTCTTGTTTAAGTTGTCGAATTTACCAACCTACCATTGTTTGTATAACTTCACAGTTTCGAGATCTATTGTGGGACCACTATAGCTACTACAATGATTCCGCTGTTGCAGCTACAATGAAATCTCTGTAGCACTGTAGTGATTTCGTTGTAGCAACTATAATGAAATCACTGTAGCGTTATAGTTATTCCGCTGTAGTAGCTATAGTGAGATCACTGTATCGCTATAGTGATTCCATCGTGGCTGTTAAAAAATACGTTGCTATAGTAAAATCACTGTAATAGTAGTACTCAATTTTGTAGCAATAATACTTATTTCAATTGAGTATTATTAGCATATATTTGAGTATATTTGCTATAATGAAATCACTGTAGTTGCTATAGTGATTTTTTCGGGACTGCTAAAAATACATTGCTACAGTAAAATCACTATAGTACTCAATTTTACTCACAATAATATATACTCAATAAAATTGAGTATTATTTGAATAAAATTAAGTAATTTGCTACAGTGATTCACTATAGCCGTTATAATGAATTTTACTGTAGCAGCTATAATGAAATCACTATAGCAACCTGTGCATGGTACTCAAATATACAAAATTATACTAATTTATCAGAGTATTATTTGCATATAATTGAGTATATTACTACAATGATTTTGCTGTAAAAATATCTTTTTGGCATCCACGATGAAATCACGGATTGCTAAAGTGATTTTGCTGTAGCAACTACAGTGATTTCACTGTAGCAGCTACTGTGAAATCACTGTAGCAGCTACAATGAGAACGATTTGCTACAGTGGTTTCATTGTAGCATCTATAATGAAATCACTGTAGCTACAGTGCTACAGTGATTTCATTACAGATGCTACAATGAAATCACTGTAGCAAACCCGTGCCACTATTGCCTTAAAAAAAATGTGCCAAATATCTTCTATCATTATTTAATGTGGGAGGATACTATGGGTATATATGGTATTTTTTATAAAAATCATTATTCAAAACGGTTAAGATCAAACAATTTGTAATCAAAATAATGGACAGAGGATCAGGCTTTATGGAATAGTCATACCGGTCGACATACTATAAATGGAAACTTAATTTGCCCCCTAAAGTTTAGCTCAAAAACACTTAACCCCCTTTATTTATTTGGTTCCAAATCACTCCCTAAATTTGAAATGTTAGCACAATACACCTTTTGTCAACTACTTATTTTCCTCATTTTTGGTAATTTTTATCTTATCAAAACTGAATTGAAGGGGGGTAAAATGTAGTTTTTAAACTATATGGGGTTTAAGGAGCCAATGCCATTCAGCCAGAAGGTTTTCTCGATTTCGCTCAGCCCAATTAACGTTTCAGCCATTAGTTGCACGCTACAATGTCAACCGGGCCGCCGAAATCGGGAAAACCTTCGGGCTGAGTAGCATTTCTCGGGGTTTAAGTGTTTTAGAGCTAAACATCAAGGGGGTAAAGTGTAATTTATCCTTTTTTTAGGGGGACTTAGTGTGTCGTCCTCGACAAAAAGATCAGTTAAGTTGAAGGACCTGAAATGCTGTGGACGAAATTACCCTCCACAACATTTTAAAATTTCTTTAGTCATGCCCAGTGGCGACCCAGAAACTCCAAAGTTTTAAATTGGGGGGGGGGGGGGGCACGGTCCCCCTTGGTTCTGCCCCTGGCCATGCCTTCGAACCAGTGAAGAACCTCACCGCCGTTTAAGCTACTCGTCGCCACCAGAACTACTCACCAAACCACTGAACACTACAGCCGGAGCTGCTCGCCACCGCTGAACCGAACCTAAACCTAACCCTAACCCTAATCCTAACCATGAGATATACAGGCCATGGGATGAACCCTAGACATAGGATCCTCCACCGAACCGAACGCCGTCGCCGGAGCTGCTCGGGAGAGCTGGGAGAAGAATCCGAAGGGTAATTTTGGGTTTATCAAAAAAGGCAGGGACCTTAGACTAAATGAAACTTAAGGTGTCTTGCTCACATGATGGATATGTTGTTAGGGACCTCTCACACATTAACCCTATTTTTTTATAGGGCCTTTCCTATCCGTCCGTTCTTCATCGGATGATCACTAAATTGTCCCAAACCTTCACACTTGGGAAGAGTGTGGTACCATGTCCAGCAGGTATGAAATTTGGGTTCAAGATGGGTACAATTGATCAAATCGGGCTTGGATACACAAACAACAAGAACCGTCAAACTTTAGAATATCAAAACTTTAAAACTGATAATCAAAAAAATTCATAAAAATACCCGTTCGAAAAAGCTTACGACGAGACGAATCCAAAAATATTAATTTTTTATATTTTTGAAAATCGACTAAACATCAGTTTACTGAAAATGACCAAAATACCCTTTACAAAAAGGTAGTTACTTACATACCGCTATTTGCACCAAAACGTATGAATAATCCACATGTAGAGCTTTCGATGAGAACAAAACCATAATATATGATGACAATCTATGCCGATTAAAAATTATAAGTGCATCCGATAAATCTTGCAAAACCGATATTAGGGTAAAAATATAATTTGCCACCTATTAAACATTAAAATAAGTCTAAAAAATTATGGGCCGTTACAGGACCCCTCCTAGCTATGTGACACTTTATATTTTGGCCACAACATACGGGTGTTAATGTCATCACTTGACATATAGATGCACCTCCCATGATGTAGTCGACCTTATCAACTGGAGTGGGTCCACGTACTGTCCAACATAAGTGGGGAGGAGTCCTTGTATCACTTGGACTCCTCTCATAATCGGTTACATGAATAAGGATCCCACAATAGTGGGACCTCTTCTAGTTATATGACTCTTTATATGTTGACCACATACATGCGGGTGTTAAAGTCATCCCATTGACAAATAGATGTACTCTCCCCCATGATGTAGCCGGCCTCCTTTGACACATAGATGTCCCCACCCCCAGGATGTAGTCAGACCTATCAAGCGGAGTGGCCCCCATGTACATGCCAATTTAAGTAGGGAAGACTCCTTATATTACCCGGACTACTCTTATAATCTGCTACATGAATAAGGATCCCGCAATAGTGAGACCACTCCTAGCTATATGATTTTTTATATTTTGGCCACATACATGCGAGTATTAAAGTCACCCCATTAACATATAGATGTACTTTCTCCCCATGATGTAGTTGGTCTCTTTTGACACATAGATGTCCTCACCCGAGGATGTAGTTAGACTTATCAACTGGAATGACCCCCATGTGCAGGCTGATATAAGTGGGGAGGAGTCCTTGTATCACTTGGACTCTTCTCATAATCTGCTACATGAATAATGATCCTACTATAGTGGGACCCCTCCTAACTATGTGACTCTTTATATTTTGGTCACACATATACTGGTGTTAAAGTCCAACCCCATTGACCTATAGATGTACTCTCCCCCATGGTGTAGTCGGCCGCCTTTGACACATAGATGTTCCCACCTCTAGGATATAGTCAGATTTATCATTTGGAGTAACCCCCATGTGCAGGCCAACATAAATGGGGAGGAGTCATTGTATTACATGGACTCCTATCATAATCTGCTATATGAATAAGGATCCTCCTAGTTATGTGACTCTATATTTTGGCCACATATGCAGGTGTTAAAGTCACTCCATTGACATATAAATGTACCTCTACCCATGTTGTTGTCAGCCTCCTTTGATGCATAAATGTCTCCACCCCCAAGATGTAGTCAAACTTATCAACTGGAGTGGCCCCCAATGTGCCAACATAAATCGGGAGGAGTCTTTGTATCACTTGGACTCTTTCCATAATCTGCTATATGAATTAGGATCCCACAATAGTCGGATCCCTCTTAGCAATGAGACTATATTTTGGTCACACACATGCAGGTGTTAAAGTCCTCCTTTGATATATAGATATACCCGCCCCCCCATGATGTAGTCAGCCTTATCAGCTAGAGTGGGCCACCATATGCAGGCAAACATAAGCGGGGAAGAGTCCTGTTATCACTTGGACTCCTTTCATAATCTGCTACATGAATAAGAATCCCACAATAGTGGGACCCCTCCTTTTTACCGCAGTGACTCGATGCAGACAGACTTGTACGGGCTATACTTTTTTAGCCTTTTTGTGTCATTTTTGATGTCCTATGGCCATAAGTTTTCTCCCCTATAAAATGGGAAGCATTGGTGGCTTAAGGATTTTAATAAATCATCTATGACAACTACGTGAGAAGCGGTAGAGCTTTTGAGAGAGATCGGGTTCAAGAAGAAGGAGAGGAACATAAAGGAAGAAGAAGGAAGGAAGGAAGAATAGAGAAAGGAAAGGTTTATCTCTGGTCATTTCTCTTCGATTCTCTGGTCTTCATCAAGGTTCATCGACACATCGGTCTCGACATCTTCATCGGTTGATTATCTCTCGGTATCACTCGGTACTTAGAAGTTGCACTCCCATGGCTTATCTTCACTGTGGCATTATTCTGAGTGGAGGGTTGACGTGTGCAGAAGTCCGACAAACGGTGACCCACAATCTATGATTATAATCTCTTGGTAGTGGAAATCTTATTCCTTGATTGTTGATATCCCTTGTCTATTTGTTTGTGCCTTGCGTGGGGTGTTCATAGATTTTCTCGGTATTGTGTCATCTCCGAAAAACATCGACCTTTGACCCCTTGGAAGATCACGCTTCCATGAAAGACTTGGTGGCCAGTCAGAGAAAACCAGAGCCTTTGTCCCCAACATCCTTACCCAAGAATATATATAAGATTTTATCTTAGTATAATTTCTGCATATTCTCAATATTAAATGTACTCTTTATGCTATTTAATTTATTTAGCTTGCTATATAACTCAAATTATGATAGTTAGGTTCTTAAATTTATGTCTATAGTAGAACCCGAAACTCGGCCTTCATAAATGAACTTCTATTCAAAACTCTTTTTTTGTGCAATTTAATCTTGTGTATATGGGGGTTCATTCAGGGAGTGGACGATCGGTCGATCGACCGATCGCACCACCTCCTCGACAGTCGATAGGATAGACTGCTCCTGCTCCTGTTGAAGACCAGCCATCTACCTATCAAATCTCTGCGACCGACTTTCAACTGCTGCAATTGGCTAAGCAAAATGCTACCCTCACAGCTGAAAGAGATGCTCTCAAGAAGGCAGGCTCCGAGGCCGGAATTGCTCTCCCCATCCCTTCATTCGGCAAAAGATCGGATCTGCCACGACAAATCGATCCACTCTGAACCACGAAGGTCAATGGGCACCGCTGCCCTTGAGAGGATTCATCGCGACCCAACCCCCTCTGCTGCTCCATGGAAGCAGAGTGTCTGGGATTGCATAGATGATGAGTCCTCTCAGTCATCCTCGGGTCGCAACTGTGTCGGTTGGACACAGTCGAAGCCCAACTTGCAAAGGAGGCACCAGATGAAAAGGGCACCCTCAAAGAGTAGAGCTTCTCCGTCCCTCTCACTCCAACATGAAGCCGGAATGGATCTTCGCCACCGGCTCCATCCGACTGCTGCTCAAAGGCCCGGACAGGACCTCGCGATCTTGCCTCTCGATCTGTATCCAGGTCGAGGGCATGGTCGTAGGAAAGGATACTCCTTTGCTGGACCTCTCCATCGGAGTTTGTTCCAATCAATATTTCCAAGGGGATAGAGAACTCCCACTCTCCCCAAATTCAATTGCCTCAAGGAAGATCCGACTCTCCACATACTGGCCTTCAAGCAAGCTTTAACGCCCCACGAAGAAGAGAACAACGTGCTCTGCCGCACCTTCACTGGGAGCCTCGACGAGCCATCTCTCGATTGGTACCACAACCTTCGGACTGGATCCATCACCCAGTTCGGAGTCTTGGCTAACCACTTCGTACAATATTATCAACTCAACTTGAAGCCGGAGGAGAAGCTAGACTCCCTCTATAGACTAAGGATGGGTGCTGCGAGAGCCTTCGCAACTTCACGCGAAGATTCCGCAACGAGCACGCCGCTCTCTCGGGACGACATCTGAATGACGAGGCCATCATGCTAGCCTTCCAGAATGCTCTCCGTTTCGATCTGCACATCTATAATGACTTCATTCGCAATACCCCTCCTTCCCTGGGTTCAATATTTGATCGAATCTAAAGGGAAATCGAAGTTGAAGATGATCAAGTCGCTCGAAAGGGGCGAGAGACGAAGCGACGACCCACTGAAAGAGAAGCCCCGAATTATGCTGGCAAAGCTCATAATACGAAGGCAGTGGTTCCCCCTGCACCCAAGCGATCAAGGAACGACGGACGCAGATCCCCTCCGAAGAAGACTACTTTTACCGATTGGACTCTACCGATCGAGCAAATCCTCGATCGAATTCAGCATGAAGAATTCCTCCGAAGGCCTAACCCACTACAGCCTGACACCAAGGTCACAGCGGATAAAACAGTCTACTGTGATTTCCACCGCAGCCATGGCCATCCTATCGACCGATGCTATCGACTGAGATACCATCTCGAGGATCTGCTATGCGAAGGCCATCTTCAAGAGTTCGTCAAGTGCGGACAAGATCAACGCCGACCTTCAGCAAAGGGTAAAGAAGCTTGCTGGGTCCATCAAATCTCTACCGATCAAACACCTATCACCGTGCGTGCCAACGTCTTTGGCATTCATGGGTCATTGCACAATCAGGCATTGACCGGGAAAGAAGTTGATCACCAAGTACGGTGCATCTTCAACGTTCGCTCTGCTGCAAACAAAGAAGATACCTGGATCGAGAAGCCAGTCAAGGGCTTAACTTAGCCCTCCATCATCTTCAACGACTCCAACCTTCAAGGAGTCCATACTCCATATCGAGATCCTCTGGTACTGAAGATCATCATCGACGGGAGCACTGTCAACCGCATCCTCATCGACACCGGAAGCTCCATCGACATCATGTTCTCAGACTGCTTCAAGCGCCTGGGACATAAATATTCGAGTCTCGAAGTCGTCCCAATGGTGATCACGGGATTCAACGGGGAGCAGATCATAACAATGGGGGAATCAAGGTTCACCCTCAACCTCAACCGAGAGACACGAGTCTCGGTAAGGTTCGCCATCGTCGAAGGGACATCCAACTACAATATCATCCTTGGTCAACCATTCCTCCATCAGATCAATGCCATCTCCTCCTCCTATCATCAACTCCTCAAATTTGCAACGGGGGAGGGTATTGTCTGTATTCGAGTAGATCAACAAACTGGGCGATCCTGCGAAGCGGTTGCTGCAAAAATAGATCACAGAATAAGTCTCGCTCCCCCAAAGCGACCAAGAGATGAAGCAGGCCCTTCTTCAAGATAGCAACCAAAGGAGATCCCACTATCCGAACCCCCACCGATCGAGTGGGAGGCTTCACCCTCAATCGAAGAAATCAATCCAATCAACATCAGCAGTGAAGATCTCCCTCAGGAAACCTTCATCGGTACTAGTCTCAGCGACGCAGAAGTGCAAGACATGGTATCGTTCCTTCAATCCAACATCGACGTCTTCGCCTGGTGCTTTGAAGATATACCTGGGATCAGCCTAGATGATGCGTGTCATCGACTCACAATCAAAGAGGGAGTGAAGCCCATCAAGCAAAAACCACGCACAATCCGACCAAAAAGACAAGTCGCAGATCAAGAGGAGATCAGTAAACTACTCGCAACAGGCTTCATTCGTGAAGTAGAGTATCCTACTTGGATCTCCAATATAGTTGTTGTCCCAAAGAAGAATGGAAAGATCAGAGTGTACATCGACTTCACTAACCTCAACTAGGCTTGTCCCAAAGATCCATTCCCCATGCCAAGGATAGATAGACTCGTCGATGCCACTGCTGGTTACGAGCTCCTATCTTTCATGGACGGATACTCTGGGTACAATCAAATTCCGCTACATCCGGACGATCAAGAGAAGAATTGCTTTGTGACTGACCGAGGACTTTACTGCTATAACGTAATGCCCTTCGATCTCAAGAACGCTGGATCTACCTATCAAAGGCTGGTCACAAAGATGTTTGAAGATCAAATCGGGCACAACGTCGAAGTTTATATAGACGATCTCCTCACCAAAAGTTCCAATCGTGAGAGCCACCTCTCTGATCTGGCGGAAACATTTCAAATCCTCCGAAAGTACCGCATGAAGCTCAACCCAGCTAAATATGCCTTCGATGTTCAATCGGGCAAGTTCCTGGGACACCTTGTGACCAGGAGAGGAATTGAAGCCAACCCCGATCAAATTCGAGCTATCCTCGATATGCCATCGTTTACCAATCGGAAGGAAGTGTAGCGCCTTACCGGAAGATTAGCTACCCTCAATCGATTCATCTCGAAGTCTTCCGACAAGTGCTAACTGCTTTTCGACAAATTGCGAAAGACAGATACCTCTGGGTGGAGTCCAGCTTGCGAACAAGCTTTTGAAGACGTCAAGAGTTATCTTGTACGTGCTCCCATTTTAACAGCTCCGCTCCCAAAAGAAGGTCTCTGGCTCTACCTTGCCATCACCGATCAAGCAATCAGTGCGGTCCTGGTCAGCAGAAGAGAAGGCGTCGAACACCTAGTCTACTACATTAGTCATATACTTCTTCCAGCAGAGACTCGCTACTCAAAGATTGAGAAAGTCACACTAGCCTTGTTCACCGCATCACGACGTCTTCAACCCTATTTTATCTCACACCCGATCACAGTGATTTCAGAGCACCCACTCAAAGACATCCTTGACAAGGCAGGTCGAGCGAGTCGGATGACCAAATGGGTGATCGAGATGAGTGCTCTGGAGATTCAATTTGAACCTCGTACTTCACTCAAAGGGCAGACAGTTGCCGACTTCCTAGCTGACTTTCTTGTAGAATATCCCATAACTTGGGAAGAAGATATCGATATGCGCCTCGGAGACGAAGATGAACTCCAAAGACCAATCTGACCAATCCAAGCACTAAGGCTCCTGCTGCCTTGCCAGCTCGATGGAAGCTCTATACTGATGGAGCTTCAAGCACGATCGGTTCGGGAATTGGGATAGTCTTGGTATCCCCCGAACTTAATCATCTTCAAAAAGTCATTCTCCTCGGATTCAGCGCTACTAATAATGAAGCCGAGTACGAAGCACTCATCTCCGGGCTGGAGATGGCAAAATCGCTGGGGGTGGATCGACTCACCATCTACAGCGACTCCCAGCTAATTATAAGACAGATCAACGGGGAGTACACAGCGCGAGAATAAAGAATGCAGAATTACTTGACTCTAGTGCAATATCACCAACAACATTTTGCTAGCACCGAGTTTATCCAAGTCCCGAAAGCAGAAAATCGTGAGGCAGATGCATTGGCTAACACTGCCTCGGTTCTTGGAGACTCACTCGGGAAGAGGCGAATACAAATTGACTATCAAGAATCGCCCAAGATTACCCTCGAGCAGCAGGTCATCGCCGCTACAGAAAGATCCGGGGGTGGAGAACAGCCATCCTCCGATCATGCCACAACACATGAACTCAAAGATTGGAGACGACCAATCTTTGACTTCTTCAAACAAGGTAGAACACCAGAAGATCCAATTTAAGCCAGAAGACTTCAAAGGAAGCTTCCATGCTATAGCCTCCAAGGAAAAGATCTGTATTTCAGATCGCACAACGGGATGTTGCTCAAATGCATTGGTCCTTTACAAGCAAATGCAATCTTAATCGACATCCATTCCGGAGCCTGCGGGAATTATTCAGGAGGAAGATCTCTTGAAGCCAAGACAAAGCTTCAAGGTTACTATTGGCCAAAAATAGCAAGAGATGCTCACCAAGTGGTTCAAAGGTGCGAGCCTTGCCAGCGACACTCTTGAGCTATCCATCTCCCAGCAGATGAGCTCCATCAACTAACAAGTCCATGGCCCTTCCATCAATGGGGGTTGGACTTCTTGGGTCCTTTCCCATCAACGCCAAGCAAGAAGAAGTATCTGCTGTTGGCCACAAATTACTTCACCATGTGGGTTGAAGCAGTGCCACTCTTCCGAGAGACTGACGATGAAGTCAGTAAATTCATCAGACATAACATCTTCTCGAGATTTGGCACACCACAAGTTTTTATTGCTGACAATGAAGCTCAATTCGACTCCGACAAGTTCCAGGAGTTCTGCCTAAACAACGGAATTAAACTTTTCTATTCTAACACCAAGGTACCCTCAGTGCAATGGCCAAGCCGAAGCCTTTAACAGAGCCATCCTTGGCCTACTAAAGAAGAAGCTCGATGACAAGAAAGGATTGTGGGAGCAAGTCCTACCAGAAGTCTTGTGGGGCTATTAAACTACCCCGAGAAGGTCAACAGGGTTCTCACCCTTTCACCTAACCTACGGGTCAGAAGTAGTCCTCCCAACAGAGACCATCTCGAACACTTTAAAGACCAGAGCAATCGAAGAAGGGGTTAATGAAGAGCTTCGAGTCAATGACCTTGATCTCTCTGAAGAATTACGAGATCGAGCAACCGTTCATGTTGCCAAGTATCAATAGAGGATCAAACGAGCCTACGATCAGAAGGTCAACAAGAGACAGTTCCCAATCGGTAGCCTGATCCTCAGAGCAGTCTTCTATAACACAGAAGAGCACAGCAGCGAAAAACTAGCTCCCAATTGGGAAGGACCCTATATCATCGAATCAGTAGGAGGCAAAGGATCTTATCGACTGATTTCACCAGAAGGAGATAGACCACCACGAGCTTGGAATGCTAGACATCTCAAAATATTTTATCCTTGATGTAAGCTCCATGCTGAATAAAGATCATTTTCAAATGTTCATCTTGTCAACTCAAGTTCTGAAGCAGTTCCAAGTCATCTACATTCAAGTTCTAAGTCATCTACGTTCAAATTACCAGGTCTTTTAACAAGTTTGGGTGTTTGAGTTGCGACTCAACCCTTTACAGGCAGATATCAAACGGTTTCGGGTTATGAAACAAAACAACCTTCAAGTCACCAGGTCGATTTAACAAGTTTGGGAGCTCGTGTTGCGACACAACCCCTTACATGCCAATGTTAAAAAACCTTCAATTACTAGAACGTTTAACAAGTTTGGGTGCTTGAGTTGCGACTCAACCCCTTACAGGCAAATGTTAAACGGTTTTAAGTTACGATATAACGCAACCTTCAACTACCAAATTACTTAACACATTTGGGTGATCGAGTTGCGACTCAACCCCATACAAGCAAGTGTTAAGTATATTCAAGCATTCCATTCGAAACACAAACATTCAAAGAATTCAACACAAGAGACATTCAATCTCAGACACCAAAAAGAAGTCTTTATTTCTCAAAAATTTTCAAGTACAAGTGAGCTTTTATATGTGTGAGGCTTACAGATACAACAACAAAAGAAAAGATAGAATACATCAAGGCTTGGCCACACTTGGAGCGTGCGACTTATCTCCTTCAGATCCACCATGAGCCTTGCTCGCCGCAGATGCCTTGGAAGACTGGACGCCGCTAGCATGAACCCTGAGGGCTTCCACTGCCTTCTCCGTTGTTGATCTGAAAGACTCGCACTCGAGACGAGTTTGTTCAAGCTCCTTCTTTAAGGCCTCCTCCTTGACTGAAGAAGCAGCTTCCATTGCAGCAAGCTGCGCCTTCAGTTCCTTTATTTCAACCGCACGATCAACGGGCAAAAGTCTCCACTTTGAAGAATCTATTCTTCAACTCTTGGAGATCTTGACCCCGAGCCACGTAGTTCTCGAGCCATCTCTTACTCTCGATCCTCTCCTTACGAAGAGCTTCCTTCTTGGCATTCAGAGCCTCCTGCCTGGCAGTCAAAGCTTCCGTCAGCTTCTCCTTCTCCTCGTTAGCGGCCTTCAGTTCGATTATTAAACGAGAGACTTCTGCCGAAGCCCCCCGTTCTTCGGCCCTCCTGAAGAGCCTGCTAGCAAGCTTTAGGACCGCTGAGTTCTGCGAACAACCAAGGAAGTCAGAAATATCTTAGAAGATTCAACTCAAAAAACCAAGTCAAGCTGATGCACTTACCACAACTTCGAGCCTATTGTAGGCTTCGTCCAGGGCAGCGTCAGGAAGGTTACAGAGCTTCCTGATCACGCCCGTTGGGTGGTTGATATCAACCTCACCCAAATCTCTCAGCAACTGAGCGGAGCCAACAGGAATATCGGCCAACAATACAGAGGTTTGACAGTTAGAATCTCGAACGTCGAAAGCAATGAAGTCGAGAAGGGAAGTTAACAGTGATATACCTTCGTCGTTGGCTCGGGATGCTTCGATTTTACCCTTCCCTCGATCAGAACTCTTACCCCTGGGGGTCGACCTTTCCTTCGCAGGGGAAGCCACTGGCGGAGGTTGGGGTGTCCCAGCCTCCACGCGACTCCCTCCCTCATTGCGCAAAGGGGAAGGGACGTCACGCGGCGGAGTGATCTCCCCTTCCTCCGGGCCTTCACCAGTCTTCTGGAGCCTGGCCATGATGGCGGCTGTCTCCTCCGCCATTTGAGCGGCCGAAGGACGGGCAGTAGGTGGAGGTTGCTCAACCTCCAACCCACCGCTCGTCGAGGCACCCTCTAGGTGAGGGATGCTCGGGGGTACTTGGTCAAGGGGAGTGGGGTTGCTCGCAACCACATCACTCCCCGAGTACTTTATTTTGATGCGTGTTAGGCGCTTTAGTTCTTCGAAGTGATAGGTGGGCGACACCCTCTTGCCATCGCCCACCGTATCCATGACATCTTCCATCTGACGGGCCTTGGCCTCATCGATGGGGGTTGGCAGAACTTTCTCCTCGCCACCGTCGCCTCCTTCACCTCCTCCACCTTCCTCCTCGTCGTCCCCATCATCATCACCATCATCACCGCCGCCTTCGCCTTCGCCATCGTCATCGTCGTCTTCATCCTCCTCCCCTCCATCTCCTTATTCTTCTTCTTCTTCTTCTTTTTCTTCTTTCCTCTTCTTCTTCTTCTTCTTCTTCTCTATCTTTCTCCTTCTCCTCTTCTTCTCCTCCTCCTTGTAAACTCTTCTCTTCTTTACTTGACCCCTTCAGGTCATCACTAACTTCTCCTCCGTTGGCAAGCAGCGCCTTGCCCCGTAGGCCTTCTTCTCGACCCGAATGACTCTGACTATCTTGCCCGATTGAGGATCCTCCTCGTAATCGGAATATAAGACATCGTTGTCCTCGTACCTGGCCTGCAGCCGGTGGAGAAGATTGACATTGCCGTGCCTGACCGGGCAGTTCGAAAACTGCTTCCATGATCGTGTACCGCATGTTAACTCCAGGAAGAGGTTGTCGAGGGCCCCGACCTAATCCGACGACCAAGCGAAGACTCCTCCTGCCGAGTAAATCTCCACCTCTTTATGCACCTGAGAACGAGGAGTCTCAGGCACAGAGAGAGGAGTCCATGCTCCAGCAACAGAAATAGGCCAGTCGGTATACAGCTTGTCGGAGGGTACGGTGTCGATGATCGGACGGAGCGCGGAGACACCAGTCAAGTTGAAGAAAGGGCTGTCCTTCCTCGAAACCCACTTATAGTGGTAGAAGAAGTACCCCAACTCGATCCTAGCCACTTCATCTTCAGGGATGCTAGAGTAGCACGCCCTGAGCTCCTCCTGGAAGTCCGACTCCACCCGACAGAATTCATAGATTATCCTCCATGCATTCCCCGATATCTACCTCGGACAAAGTCCCGAAGTATTCAGCAACCGGGCAGCGAACAGCAGCAAAGGGAGGCGCAGCCCACAGTTTAGCTAGCCGATGGTGACCACCGTCCCCAGCACTTGCTCCTTACTGGTGACACTTGTGAAGACAGTCCGCTTGTCGATCCCGAAAGCGGATTGAACTCCTGCCAGAGCTGGTCGGTGTTTCCCCTCCGTGAAGCAGGCGAGCAACTTTTGCCACTTAGCCCTCTTCATATCAGTGAGCTTGCCTCCAGTGTTATATTCGTAGACGGGTTCCTCCAACAGCGGCATAAGAGGTCCCAGAACAAAGCTAGCCTTTGGAATGTGCTCGGGCCTTGACGGTGCAGAAGCGAACCCCACTCCCATGTGCCTCTTACCGGGCAAACCAAGAGCATCTTTGCCCTTGCCACGACCAATAGGCTTGGGCGACACCGGAGCCTTCTCCTTCCCAGCCCTCTTCGACGGGACCACGTTCTTGATCTTCATGCTGCTGGAAGATGCCATTTCGACTGATCGGGAGAGCACGGAGAATAAGAAACTTGGGAGCAAAAGGTTCTGGACTTGACAAATTTTTGGAAGCGTGAGGCAGAAATGAAATCCTGAAAAGGCTTATAAACTCCGGAGAAACTGGCAAGAAAACCAAAAAGACACGTGGCATCACCGGGTCAAAAGCCGTGTTTTTAGAAAGGACACATGGCGTCAATCCGAAAGAAGCGCTCTTCTAGGCGAACCGTCGGAACCAGACGAAACGTCAAAACCAGACGAACCGCCGGTCCAAGTGAACCGCTGGTCCATAAGATCACCTCAACTTCAATCACTGTTTGAAGACTTTACCAGTTCGACAGGCAGACGATCGGGTAATTTTCCAAAGGATCGGGCAGAAAACAGGCTCTTTTGCCCTATCACCTGAACCTCCACCGGTTGAATTTAATCGATCGATCAAATTTCTACTAGATCGGCCAAAAACCTAAGTTTTTTGATCGATCACCTCGAGCTCCACCGGTTGAATTTAATCGATCGGTCAACTTTGACCGATTCGGTCAAATTCAACCGATCGGTCAAATTTTTACTGGATCGGCCAAAAAACTAAGTTTTTTGACCGATCACCTTAACCTCCACCGGTTGATTTTAACCGATCGGTCAACTTTGACCGATCGGCTAAATTCAACCGATCGGTCAAATTTCTACTGGATCGGCTAAAAAACTAAGTTTTTTGACCGATCACCTCGACCTCCACCGGTTGAATTTAACCGATCGGTCAAGTTTGACCGATCGGTCAAATTTCTACTGGATCGACTAAAAAACTAAGTCTTTTGACCGATCACCTCGACCTCCACCGGTTGAATTTAATCGATCGGTCAACTTTGACTGATCGGTCAAATTCAACAGATCGGTCAAATTTCTACTAGATCGGCCAAAAAAACTAAGTTTTTTGATCGATCACCTCGACCTCCACCGGTTGAATTTAACCGATCGGTCAAGTTTGATCGATCTGTCAAAATCAACCGATCGGTCAAATTTCTGCTGGATCGGCCAAAAAACTAAGTTTTTTGATCGATTATCTCGACCTCCACTGGTTGAATTTAACCGAGCGGTCAAAATCAACCAATCGGTCAAATTTCTACTGGATCGGTCAGAAAACTATGTTTTTTGACCGATCACCTCGACCTCCACCAGTTGAATTTAACTGATCGGTCAACTTTGATCGATCGGTTAAATTCAACCGATCGGTCTAATTTTTGCTGTATCGGTCAAAAAATTATATTTTTTGACCGATCACCTCGACCTCCACCGGTTGAATTTAACCGATCGATCAACTTAGACCGATCGGTCAAATTCAACCGATTGGTCAAATTTTTGCTAGATCGGTCAAAAAACTATGTTTTTTGACCGATCACCTCGACCTCCACCAGTTGAATTTAACCAATCGGTCAACTTTGACCGATCGGTCAAATTCAACCGATCGATCAAATTTCTACTGGATCGGTTAAAAAACTAAGTTTTTTGATTGATCACCTCGACCTCCATCGGTTGAATTTAACCGATCGGTCAAGTATGACCGATCGGTCAAATTCAATCGATCGGTCAAATTTCTAGTGGATCGGTCAGAAAACTATATTTTTTCACCAATCACCTCGACCTCCACCGGTTGAATTTAACCGATCGGTCAAAATCGACCGATCGGTTGATTTAACCGATCGGTCAACTTTGACCGATCGGTCAAATTCAACCGATCGGTCGGAATTGACCGATCGGTCAATCAGCACCGACACTCAAGGAATTTTCTTTTTTATGCTTATAACAAGGGGTTATTACTTTTGCACCAAGAATCCAAGCCAGCCAGGATGACCTCTAGCTAACTTGGAGGGGATAACTGTGTGTGCAAATTTTAGCAGGAAGCCCCAAAGACTGCGGGACCCACCAGCCCTGCCTGGAGGGTCCACAGAGACTACTGCGGGACCCACAAGCCCTGCCTGGGGGTCCACAGAGACTACTGCGGGATCCACCAGCCCTGCCTGGGGGGTCCGCAGAGACTACTGCGGGACCCACCAGCCCTGCCTGGGGGGTCCGCAGAGACTACTGCGGGACCCACCAGCCCTGCCTGGGGGATCCACAGAGACTACTGCGGGACCCACCAGCCCTGCCGGGGGGTCCACAGAGACTACTGTGGAACCCACCAGCCCTGCCTGGGGGGTCCATAGAGACTACTGCGGAACCCACCAGCCCTGCCTGGGGGGTCCATAGAGACTACTGTGGGACCCACCAGCCCTGCCTAGGGGGTCCGTAGAGACTACTGCGGGACCCACCAGCCTTGCTTGGGGGATCCATAGAGACTACTGCGGGACCCACCAGCTTTGCCTGGGGGGTCCACAGAGACTACTGCAGGACCCACCAGCCCTGCCTGGAGGGTCCACAGAGACTACTGCGGGACCCACCAGCCCTGCCTGGGGGGTCCGCAGAGACTACTGCGGGACCCACCAGCCCTGCCTGGGGGGTCCGCAGAGACTACTGCAGGACCCACAAGCCCTGCCTGGGGGGTCCACAGAGACTACTGCGGGACCCACCAGCCCTGCCTTGGGGGTCCACAAAGACTAATGCGGGACCTAACGGCCCTGTCTGGGGGATCCCCAGAGACTACTGCGGGACCCAACGGCCCTGTCTATGGAATCCCCATAGACGACAGTGGGACCCACCAGCCCTGCCTGGAGGATCCCCCAGATACGACAGCAGAAACTGCCATTTGCCCCAGGATTTCCTTTCAGGAAATCCTATAAATAGCAGAGCCTTCAAGTAACAATGGAAGGGGGATCCCAGTTCAAGATCCAGAGCAAAAGACCAAAATCTGAATTCTAGTTTCAGAAGCCAGAGCCTCTGGAATTCCAGCTTTCAATCCTTCAATTCTCCTCGATCTTCTTCTTGTCTCTGAAGAGTTCTAAGAGGTCAGTGATACTTAGGGATGGCAACGGGTCAGGTTTGGGGCGGGTCGGCCTATCCCAAACCCGCCCCATTATATTTTATCCCGTCCATACCCGTCCTAAACCCGTGTCGGGTTTTGAGGGTAATTCCTAAACCCGTCCCAATTAGCATTGGAAAAACCCATGCCCGCCCCGTTTATGCATTGCGGGTCGGGTCGGCTTCACCAAAACTGCATATTTAGCTTCTTAGACCAACCTGATTGCAGTTCTACATAGAGAAGAGAATTGAGCAAAAATTATGATAAGCTAAGAGCAATAGTAAGCATACTCATCAAAGGTATGGAACACAACTCAACATGGAAGTCTCCATAAAAATATTAAGCAAACACTCTAATAAGCTAAGAGCAATTGTAAGCATACTCATCAAATATTAAAGCAATCACAAAGGAAAAAACTCATCGTTGAGTCGTCAGATGATCGAGATTCAGGACTCGAGACACTCGTCGTCGACTGATGATCACCGCCCGAGAATCACAAATTCGCGATGGAAATTATAGATCAGAGAAACTGAGAAAACGTCGGATCGTCGTAGGCATGCAACCACATCGTCAGACAGAACATCACATAAGGGGGCGGCGGGGCCAATGGAGAAATTAGGGGGAAAACTCTACTATGGCTGCACGTGCAGCACGTCCTTTCCAAAAAAATCAAAAGTCTGCATGAGGAGACCCGTGTCCTTCACAGCCGCACGATGGCATGATGAGGAGTTCAGATCTTCTTCAATCGGTCAGCCCGGTCGGTAGACTCGCGTACGTCACAGCCACACGATGGCATGAGATTTGGAGTTCAGATCTTCTCCAATTGGCAATTGATCGTCCCAATTTACCCGTGTGCATCACACCCGTGGTCAGATCTTCTCCAATCGGTTAGCCCGATCGGTAAACCTGTGTGCTGCCGTCCGTGCACTTGTGCGTTGTGGAGAATTCAAGACTCATATGATAGCCTGATAGGTTGTATATCCGGGTCGGGTCGGGGCGGGTTGGAGTAAAACCCGAACCCGACCGGGTTTTAAATTCAAATCCCAAACCCATCCCAAACCCGTTTTTGAGCATCCCAAACCCGTCCCAATAAGGTTGGGTCGGGTCGGGTAGCCCGATAAACCCGAATAATTGCCATCCCAAGTGATACTGATACTCGGCCTGTCGAGGTCACTTCAAGCAAAGTGTTAGTGAATTCGGGTTGCTCCCTATAGCACGGAGACGTAGGCTTCGGTTGACCTCCGAGATTACCTCTTGTGTCAATCTTCTCTGTTTGCATATTGAAAGTACTAACTCAAAGTGACCAGGACATCTGCCTTCAAACCTACCTTCCAATCAACAGATCGACTAAAGATCTCTGACTCAACTTCGATTGACTAGTGAGGTGAAGTCTTTGGATCGGCACGAAGATTTTTCCCCCACAATATCCATTTTTAAAATTAGTTATACAAGAATTAAAAGTAATAAATACTCTTTTAAAACTGTTATTATTATTAGTTTTAATTAAAATAAAATTATCAGGATATGTTTTAAAAATAGTTAAGCAGTAATGGTCTAGATTACTATAAGATTCTACATTATAATTATGAGTTTCTATATTTATTTTTTCTAATCTTTCCAAGCTTTATTATAAGATATAGATACACCAAACTCCTGAAGCATATTTTTTATTATAGAAAATAAAGAATATTTTAGATTATTTGATAAACGAGTTATAATTTTAGATTTATCCATTCAGAAGTAGCTTGTGGATGATTTCTAGGCACTATACTTGTACATGTATGAGTTAAAGTATATGTCCCAATAACAAATATATTACATTAACAAGATTTTTTTTGTATAAATACGCCATGTATATTCTGATATATCATATTTTACCATAATTTTACTCTTATAATTGTAATAATATACTAAAATAAATTTTTTTAATTACAATATCAAGCATGACTTTTCTAAATAATTTTACCGATGAATATGTTTTATTAATATAAATCTGGTCATTATCTTTCAAAGATGATGAACTAGACTCACTAATCTTTAAATCCATATCACTATCAGAGGTAATCGATGTTGGTGCTAGTGCTGGTACTAATGTTGGTACCAGTACTAGTGTCGGTACCGGTATAATAGATATGGATTGACTAATAATATCAATCATATCATGGTAATTTATTGGTGCCGATGAACTAGACTCATTAGCATGACTATAATATAATTGATAATTAAAATTAATATTTATATTACTACTTAAGGGATAATCTATAAAAATAGTTAGCCTAGTATCATGAGAAATATTATCTTATAATATCAATTCTCAATTAGTATTATCTTAAATTTTAATTAGATAAGATTGTGTTTCATTAAATATGTATGTTGACCTTAAAACGAATCTCGAAGGGAGGTTGCAATGAGTCGCTATCTTATGATGCACTTGTACTAACATCTAACCGAATTGAATGAAGATGACTCATATTTCGTCCAACGTAGGTATCAATCTCGTACCGACCTCTGTAAGGATAGATTATTAGAATCATTATCGCCATTCTACTGAATGTAAATCGAAGAGTTGAGAGAATGTAAAAGATAGAGTTTAAAGTTGAGAGAGAGATGAGCAGAGATTTGTTGTGATGAGGAAAGCTACTTTCTCATGGATTAGAGATGGTGATTGAAATAAAATGAGTAAATGAATGAAAGGCGAGTATGAGGAATTTTATAAAGATATAAAATATAACCGTTGCTCCTATGGTTGAGAAGGGTCGGGTGACAACGATAAAGAAATAACTGTTAAGGTTCGAGCATAGTTATAATATATAACCGTTGCTCTAGGTGAGAAGGATCGGGCGACAACAGTCAAAAAAATAATCGTTGCTCTGGGTGAGAAGGGTCGGGCGACAATGGTCAAAAAAATAATTATTGTTCTACGTCATTTCATTTGGTGTATTTATTCTATGCCATCTCATTTAGCATAAATAAGGGCATTTCAGACATTCATCTGAACTGACTATTTTTTACACGATCTAAGATGGTGAAAAAGCTTTATGCCATCTAAGATGGCGTACTGTTCTATTTTTTACAATTTAATAAGTTTTACTCTGTTTATTATAATATTAATATTTTCTATTTCGTTTTTGAAATTTTTTTAAAGATTTTTTCTTAGTACAATTTGTGCATATTCTCAATATTCTCAATATTAAATGTACTCTTTATGCTATTTGATTTATTTAGCTTGCTATATAACTCAAATTATAAAAGTCTTGAGGTTCTTAAATTTATGTCTATAGTAGAACCTGAAACTCGACTTCTATTCAAAAATAAATAATTAACAGAAAACTCTTTTTTTGTGTGGAATTTAATCTTGTGTATAAAATACTACCCGCGGGGTAGGTAGTTCACCCCATATGTTTATCAAGTTTGCTTTTGAAAGATATAATATGATATTTATATTTGCGAAGAAAATCTTATGGTGCTTCTGAATTTCATGTTGCAATTATAGCATTATAAAAATTAAAAGTTTGATTTAAGTTAATTGGAAGTTCTCTATGGGGAAAAGAAATTCTTGTAATAATTTCATAAATAATGAAATTATGTTTAAATTTTTATTAGTCATGTGGGTGTGAACTTGTGTTTCATTTTTGGGTCATCCTCCAACTAATGATTCTTCAATTTTCGCTGCCTAAAGAATCTGTTTGTATTAATTCTCCATTCAGCACTGCCATGGATGTGGTTTTTAAATAAGTTGAGCAATACTACTATACTTTCACTGTATCTGTACATTAATTATCTTCTGATAAAAATGGCTTTCTATCTGACATTAATCTCTTGCCCAGATTTTTAGTTGCTACTAAGTCCTAATATGATTTACTCCCTAACTAATAATTACTTAAAATTTTCTATATAATCCCTCAACTCTAGGGTCTGCTTATGACTCTCTTCTTGGCCTTCTTGACTCCTTAATCAGATTCCTCCATCTGGGTAAGATGAGCACTTCTTTGTTTGTGTTGATGGATAGTCGTACTTCGGTGAGGGAGGCATCCATCACCAACTTAATATACCCCCTGTGCACCTCCCCTTGACCCAGGTTTTGGGGTGTAAGGGTATCTAACATTGTATCAGAACTAGGGTTCACTATCTCCTGCTCTAGGTACTCCCCACCATTTGTGCCTAGCTTGCCATGTGTGTTCCATGTGAGGGGAAGTATTGATGATCGAATAATCCCACATCGATGAGGGAATCACCCATCGCCTGCTTAATATACCACCCCCTGTGGACCTTCTTTATGACCAGGGTTTTGGGATGTGAGGGTATCTAAGAGTTTGAGTTCACTAACTTTTTTATGCCAAATAGACATCTTCTTCCTTAATTTGTCGGTGAATCTTGTAAATCCATAGGGAGGCACCCATCACCTGCTTAATATACCACCCCCTGTGGACCTCCTTTACAACCAGGGTTTTGGGGTGTGAGGGTATCTAACCGTTTGAGTTCATTAACTTTTTAATGCCAAATAGATATCTTCTTACTTAATTTGTTGGTGAATCTTGAAAATCCATTCAACTCTATTGCTCCTATTTGGAGCTGTAAGATCGAAGGAAAATTTGAGGATTTTACATGCATATATCTCTAACTCTTCAAAATCATCTAAAATGCAGGTGAAATATTTCTTGGTTGATTGCATGGTAAACAAAAGGCCATGGGAGGCTCTTGACCTCCTAGACGTCAAATCGGGCTGCGGTAGAATTTTGGCAATTCTACTGATACTACTTAGTGTAGCAGGAGCAAGTACCCAATCTCCAAGAGATGTCGAGATAGAAAAACTTCTGAAGAAGCTCAACAAGCTACCAATCAAAACCATAGAGGTGGTTGATTCTTGATATTAGTACCTAGTATATTAGGAAGAGGTTAACATGAGCTTTTCAAAAATTTTACTCTATTAATCGCTTGCAGAGTCTGGATGGAGAGATAATTGATTGTGTTGATATCTACAAACAACCTGCGTTTGATCATCCTTTGCTGAAAAACCATACGATCGAGGTTCATATTTCTTAGCACTGGCAAATTTAGCTCCATTTTTTCTAGTAATCAAGACCTATTCATTTTATTTTCCGTAGATGAGGCCAAGCTTCGTTCCAGAAATTGTTGATAAGAGTAACTACTCATCGGAATATGTCGAGCCAATATGGCGATGGAACGAAAGCTGCCCTGAAGGAACAATCCCGATTCGAAGGGTTAGGAAAAGTGACATTCTTCGAGTTGAGTCTTTAGAGGGCTTTGGATTGGTGCATCCTAATCCTTTTAGACCGACAAATGTTAGAATAGAAGTGAGTATAATCCTTTTGAACCGTGGCGACCTTCATTCAACCCCTTAGTCCAAAGATTCTCACCAACCATTGCTTCAATGTTCAAAAATTTCAGGTTGCCATAGCGAGAATGACTAACCCCCCTCAGTTGTTTTACAACGGAGTCGGGGGAGATCTTTCAGTATGGAGGCCATTTGTCGAGAGGGTGGAGGCGACTTCTTCTGCGGTATTTATTGGGTATCAAGGGGACGCCATAAATGCTGGATGGACGGTGAGCTTTATTCAGTGATCCTAAATTGTTATTAACTAGGCGATATAACTGTCGGTCCTAGCCTCTATAAGACTATAACCAGCACAGGGAGGGGGTCTCTTGATTCCTGGGTTGCAGTTTTTTATGATCTTCACACATTTCATCATCTTTGGTCGCAGGTGACACATTCATTGTTTGGAGATGACGAGCCTCGGAGTTTTGTTGCGTGGAAGGTAAATAATTTCTTCTAGTACCGGCGATTTGTCAAGAAATATTGTGTTTAATGCACCCATTACTGAGATCATTTGGGCTCTCTTCCATCATAATATGTCCTGACTCATTCAAGATTGCATCTTGCTCATGAATTTATGTGGGCATGTAGTCAAGGCAAGGCGGAGGTTGCTACAACCATGTGTGCCCGGGATTCGTCCAAACTAACCGTGCAGTTGTGCTCGGATCACCACTACCCATATCGACCCATGGCGGCCCCCTATCGGTCCGCCGATTCCAAATCTACAAGGTGTGATGATCATTCCTTCTATTCTTTTGTTACTACGTACTGAGCTCCTATTCTTTTGTGTGGTTTTCACTTTCTTATCACTAGCTATTTATGGTAATTAAACATGGGATTTTTTATTTACACCCACATGACTATATGGTATTTGTATATACTGCCCAAACCAATCATAAGTTTAGACATACCCCCCAATAAATTTGGTATTTAGGAATGCCGCCCAATCAATTTTGACCTACACCTCCATAACTAAATATTATTTGGGCATAGTATCCTATTCCAAATACCAACCATATAGTAATGGAGGTGAAAGTAAAAAAAAGCCATTAATAAAGGGAAATTTTATTCAAACCCCAAAAATCTGTAATTAGCCCCCATTTAACACACCCCAATTTCTTTAATCATACCCCATTTCTATCTCAAAAATACCCTTTCCCCTTACACCCAACCTTGAATACACCCTTGTTAAATGACCCGCTATACCTTGATCATACCCCATTTCTTTCAGATGTTGAAGCCCCATGAGAGAGAGAGAGAGAGAGAGAGAGAGAGAGAGAGAGAGAGAGAGAGAGAGAGAGAGAGATTCTTCTTCCCCCATTGCTGAAGGGGTTTGATTTTCTTTGGAGGAATCCGATCGGGGAAGTGGGCCCTCGAGTCCCGTTGCCGTCTATGGAGGAATCAGACCAGGGGAAAGTAGGATTTTCGAGGCTCGTTATTGATGTCGCCACCATTGACACCACAACCAAGCCATCGTCATCGCTCAATTCCTTCTCAATTGCAGTCAATGTCCCTTTATTAAAAATGTTTTGTTTTAAGTTTCAGTTGTATTTGGGGTTTAAGATAAGAGTAAAAATGGTATTTAAAAAATCATGAGTAAGTTACTGTGAAACGGTTGGGAGCCGGGGGATAGTTACATATTTTTGGAGTATGAATAAAATTTCCCTTAATAAAATAGGACTTAGTCATAAGTCCTTTTAAGAAAATCATTTTGAGCTAAAGAAAAGACAAAATATCAGTTTTGCATTAGGTCCCACCTTGAAATACCCTATCACTACAAGTCCCCAACCACTGGTTTGACATTTTCAGATCATCCAAATGACAAAAATACCCTTATCTCATTAGGTCTCACCCTGAAATACCAAAGTTTTACCAAAAAAAGAAAATTAAGACCAGAGGGACAAAAATTTTAATAACCTCAATTAATTAAGGGATAAGGTGAAAAAACCCTAATCCTTTTTAGAAGTAAAATTATACTGTACCAACATGATGTGCACGATCACAACCGTCCGTTGCACCCAGGCCACTCTGAATGGCACTCATCCAAACTTGCCTGTCAATTGCACAAAAAAGAGAGCAAACACTGATCCCTGACTTATATTATAGTATAGATACTCTCTTTCTGAAACAAATAATTCTTATCAAACAAACATTAATCTCTCTCTCTCTCTCTCTCTCTCTCTCTCTCTCTCTCTCTTATAGACCAGCAACCATAAGTGGTGGGTGATGATCAACGGTGTGGAGGTGGGGTACTATCCCCCTGAGATATTTCACAACTTCATCATGGCTGATACAGTGGAATGGGGGGGATCCATCGTGAACACGATGAACTTGGGGCATCACGCCATCACCCAGATGGGGAGCGGCCGGTTCGCCGAAGAGCGCCACGGCAGAGCGGCCCATTTCGAGAACATGGTGTACTTGGATCATAATAGCCGCTACAGGCCGGCACATAATTTTCACCTGGAAGTGTCATTCCCCCGCTGCTACAATGCAATTCTTTCCCAACGGCCGACCGATTCCCATCCCGTCCTCTTTTACGGAGGTCCCGGCGGCATGCACTGTGATCGGGAATTAACCGGTTGACTTCAAATGTGTCGTCGTGCCATGAATCATGATGTATGTTGGCTACTTTAGCCTCAATTTATCCTGTCATACAAGTCATGTTTTACTAATAATAATAATAATTTTAATAAAGACCGATCTTACAAATTGTCTATACTCATACTGTCTCATTTCAATTAAATTTTCTTTCCTTTTTGTTTTAAAGGACGGATTGCCCGAGTATTAAAAAACAAAAGAAGAACCAAGCTTGTTCACTTGTTTGCCCGTGCGAATTCACCAGTTTATGTCATGTTCATGGGATTATGGAAATAATAAATAGCTGCGGCTAATTGCCTCCTCCGTTCCGATATCCGAACCTCATTGAGCCCTTGCTCTAACGCCCTGTTCTCTGACCGCTTGGCTGGTCCAGAAAAAAAAAAAAATTCCTTCCAAAAGTGAACTGATTGCCTAACGCATAGTTGCTATTATCAAGATCATCTTTATTTCTCCGCCAAATAAATGGAAATGGATGTTAGGTCCGTTGATGTCATGTTCATGGGATTATGGAAATAATAAATAGCCGCTGCTAACTGACTCCTCCGTTTCGATATCCAAACCTCATTGAGCCCTTGCTCTAGTGCCCTGTTCTCTGGCTGCTTGGCCGGTCGAGCAAAAAAAAAAAATCCCTTCCAAAAGTGAACGGATTGCCTAACGTATAGCTGCTATTATCAAGATCATCTTTAGTTCTCCCCCAAATAAATGGAAAATGGGTGTTAGGTCCCAGACAACAGATCGGTCTGATGAACATGACACTCATAAGATCCCTTTAAGGAAATGTCCCAGATTTATTTCATAAACCCGAAAATGCCCTCCTCCACTCTGTCGTTCTAAACGCCTGTGACGACCTCGGCATCCGCCACCTCCCACCCCCCAATGCCTCCTCCTTTCTCCTCAATAGAACGAGCAGCGGCGGTGTTAAGCAACTGAGACGAGCGGCGGGCAACAAACTGGGTTAAGTTAAGTTCAGATTAGGTTTAGAATTAGGTCTAGGGTTCATCTCATGGCCTATAGAACTTAGGTTTAGGATTTAGTTTAGTTTAAAAAGTAGTGGCATCTAAATGAAAATTTGAAGCACACTGAGGGGAATTTTCATCCTCTGTCCTTAGGCTAAAACTGATCTCTTGTTTCGGACCGTTCACCAAGTCCCCCCCCTAACCCCTCCAAAAAAAAAAGAGATCATCTTTCCATATCTTCAACTGAGTACCCTTCTAAGATTGATAGTATGCTAATTGATTTGACATATTTTGAGAATACCTCAACTGGGTGTATATTAAATTTGGTTTAATAGAATTACAAAAGAGAGTATTGTATACCAAATCAAGTTATGTTATGAAGAGGTGCCATTCTGTGAGACATGGATATTTTTATTATTTTACATGTACAGGTGTGTAATTGGTCTTTTTGATATGAAGAGGTGCCTACACACCTTTTTTAAACTACACATCCTGTGAAATGTGTCTATTCGAAGTTCTTAAACAAATGTTAAATTCACAGTTAAGGATATATGTACGATTTACTCTTCTACAAAGAAGATAACACTGGATCTATCTTCTGATCGATGCAGATTGGATTGATAATACATGTTGCCATGGGTGCGGATGATGTGAGAGAAATGGTGCCCGTGAGAGGAGATGCCGAAGCATGATCCTTCCGCTCATTACCCTAGTTCTCTGCTATATATATATATATATATATATATATATATATATATATATATATATATATATATATATATATATATATATATATATATATATATATATATATATATATATATAGGGGTATGCTAAAATGCGGCATGCGGTGCGTGCGGCATCGCACCGCAGCCGTCTGATGCACGCGTTGCGTGCATGCGATGCACTCAGCAGTGCATCAGACGGTTGCGGTGCGATGCCGCACGCACCGCATGCCGCATTCTAGCACTTCCCTATATATATATATATATATATATATATATATATATATATATAGGGAAATGAGTTCCTATGACATGTCATAGGGAGTACCCTATGACATATGGTGAGTTAGTAACCCTAGAATATTTAGAATGTTCTGAATTTTTATGAGGATGATCACCCTATATTAGATAGGACCCCCTCAAAAAATCGGCTCATTCTAAAACTTCTAGAGGCATCAAATATGATTTTCAATTTAACGGTTAAAATGGATGGCCGATAAAGCTTCTAGCATTTGATGCCCCAACAAGTTTTAGAATGCTTTGATTTTTTATGGACATTCTATCTAAGGTAAGGTTATCATCCTCAAAAAAATTCAACACATTCTAAACATTCTAGCATAACTAATTCACCATATGTCATAGGGTACTCCCTATGACATGTCATAGGAACCCAGCCCTCATATATGTATATATATATATATATATATATATATATATATATATATATATATATATATATATATATATATATATATATATATATATATATATATATATATATATATATATATATATATATATATATATAGGGGTATGCTATAATGCGGCATGAGGTGTGTGTGACATCGCACCGCAGCCGTCTGATGCACTGCTGCGTGCATCGCATGCATGCAGCACGTGCATCAGACGGCTGTGGTGCGATGCCGCACGCACCGCATGCCGCATTCTAGCACTTATATATATATATATATATATATATATATATATATATATATATATATATATATATATATATATATATATATATATATATATATATATATATATATATATATATATATATATATATATATATATGGGTCAGGTTCAATGGACACTGTTTTTGCACTTAAATTTTTACACCGATTTTCAAATCAACTAAATAGAGGTTTCATAATTTCTTGATTTTTTGTGAGCATAATCTCCTTGACTTAGATAGCACGTCCACAAAAAATCAGCACATTCTAAAGCTTCTAAGTACATCAAAACTAAAAGGCTTTATCAACCGTCCATTTTAATCGTTAATTTGAATATCACATTTAATAAGTCTATAGGCTTTAGAGTGTGCTGATATTTTGTAGATGTGTTATCTAAGACAAGATGATTAAGCTTACAAAAAATCAAGAAATTCTGAAACCTCTATTTAATGGTTTGAAAATCGGTGTAAAAAATTGAGTGCAAAAACAGTGTCCATTGAACCTGACCCTATATATATATATATATATATATATATATATATATATATATAGGATAACGATCCAGTGAGATAACTCTTCTATGAGATAACTTTGAGAAACCTATCTATAGGTTTTAGAATTTGATAAAAATTGATGAGCATGCTCTCTATGGCAAGTTGATCATCCTCACAAAAGATCATCAAATTCTAAAATCTCTAGAGGCATCAAATACACAATTCAAATTATTGGTTTTAATAGACGATCAATAAATCTTCTAACATTTGATGGGCTTGAGGTTTTAGAATTTGATGGTTTTTTGTGAGGATGATCAACTTGCCTTAGAGAGCATGCCCACCAATTTTCATCAAATTCTAAAACCTCTAAATAGGTTTTTCAAAGTTATCTCATATATCTCATGTCTCACTGGATCGCTACCCTATATATATATATATATATATATATATATATATATATATATATATATATATATATATATATATATATATATATATATATATATATATATATATACACACACACACACACACACACACAGAGAAAGAGAAAGAGAGAGAGAGAGAGAGAGAGAGGGGGGGGGGGGGGGGGGGGGGAACAACACCCGAGTATTTTTAAAACCAAGACCCTACTCAACCTATCGTAGAGATTAGGGTTATTCGGTTCAACCAACTCGAGCTCTACACATGTGGTTAGCCCACATTCTAACTACACCGCACCCTTTGGTGCAGGTGTGACTTGAGACGGTGTAACCCGACCAAACCATGATCACACTGGATTGGGTATACAATACTGGTCAATCCTTCAAGATGGTGTACATAACCTCTGAAACCCATGCAAGCCCAGTTTTTGGGACAAATTCTAACAATATTCCACTTGGGCCAAATGAGTCATACCTGATATAAATTGTGCAAACTTTATGGCATAAAACGTTAACCGTCAAAATGACCGACGTCTCCAAATAATCTAGTCTATCAAATACACCAATATTGAACATGGCGGTTGTCACCATGTCTAATCGTGACGGGACCTTCCATATCACAAGCGTCAATGTCTTCAACAACATATATCAAGTGTGGATGTGTACCCACCAGGTGATAGGCGAGTTGGCAAAGCAACTGATGCTTTGGTGATGAGGTTGTGGGTTCAACTCTTCCTCCCCTCGATTTACCCAGGAGTGAAGTGGGAATTGCCGAGTGGGTCGGGCTTCACTCCCGGAGGTATTAGTCCGAGCCTGAAGTGGGCCATTGCCCGAAAGATTTCGGGACACCCGCCGATCTCAAAAAAAAAAAGTGTGGATGTGTAGCATAAAAATTGCATATAAAAGTGATCTTTATATCTATTTCCAATCGGCTCAACTTTACGATTTCCAATAAGTCCAATAACTTATTATGCTAACTTTGAATCATATATGTTCAACAAAATATTAAAGTAAGCACAAACAACTTTGTTTAAGGATCATCAAATAACTAAATTTATACACATATGTTACCATACTAAGAATTGCCCAAATTCTCACTAAACAAGTACATCAGAAGGACTAGTCACACCCAACGAGCAAAATGCTCCAAAAAGACTTTAGGTGGCAAGTATTTTGTAAGGGGATCCATAACCATGAAGTTTGTGTTGATATGCTCTATAGATACCTAATGATCCTTAATTCTTTCTTTTATGAAAAGAAACTTTATGTTAATGTGCTTTGACTTTGATGAACTATTGTTACTCTTGGTATATAGCCCTGCAACTCGATTATCACAGTACAACTTTATGGGTCTCATAACTGTATCCGCTAACTCATTACGATAGGAAAAATCTTATTTTGGCGATTGAAAATGGCAACTCTGAGGTTTATCGGTAGTCTGGTCGTCAGATATATCAGCCGCATTTGCCGCCATGGCAAAAGTAATTCACGACGCCAGCCACCACCATTTTGATATATTGTCAAATTTAAATCAACTCTCCTATCTAGATTCCCAATTTCTGACCTTGAAGTGAACATTATCATAAGAAAAAGCCAAGCATTCGTAGACCTACAATGAGAGTATTTACTAGGACATCGGCAGATCAAATTCAGTAAGCAGACACCACTATTTGAGGTCATTTCACCATTAAAAGTTATCAAGATGTGAAGTATCAATACAAAATTCTACTTTATTACTTGCCTCGCAGAGGTTGTACATAATAAGTCATGGGTCAATTTGATTTACCCTCCACTGTGTTAATAGGTCAATTAGACTTACTGCCCTTCAATTAGAGTTACCCCAAATTTTGACTTAACCCCTAAAATTTCTATTTAATAATTAGATAAAATTGGGGGTATCTCAAAATACCATATAGGCAATGGGATTGGGGGGGGGGGGAGGTGGCATAAGTCATAGATTTTTGGTGTAACTCTAATTGAAACGAATGACTTAACCCGGTTCAGGGTCCAGCCATCGACACCTGTCCCCGCTCGTTTGATCACCCGGCCCTTATGATGAGAATTCCCTGGGGTTCACCCGATGCCCTGTAGATCTCCACAATCCGGAACCGTTCCATAGGAACGAAAATAACAGGTGTCGATGGCCGGACCCCGAACCACGGTGATACTGTGCCGTGGTTCGGGGAGACTAAGTTAAGGGCTTTATGATTGAAATCATTTCAGGGGGGCAAGTCTACTTGGCCTATTAACACAGGGTGGGTAAATCAAATTGACCCTAGAATCATATATAATATCAGGCCCATATATATCTAGTCACCATGGGCTGGGCCCATATAGTCACCAACACACTTTTCTCTCTAAGTTCTAATTGCATTTCTATCTCTAAAACTCGATTCCACTAGTCTAAAACCCCAAAATACTTTGCTCTGCATTACGTGTTTTCGTTTGTTTTTTGTTTCCAAAAATTGAGGCAACAAGAATTTTACGTTACCTTGATTTATGGAAATGTTTTCTTAATCTTTGAAAAAAGGCATATTTACCAAACAGGTTTTATGTTAGAAATTCCAAAATTGTAATCAAACATGCCTTGAGCTGTTAAACCTTGATTTCACTGATCCTTCATATATCTTGACAATTTCAGCTTTTAGAGAGAGAGAGAGAGAGAGACAGAGAGAGAGAGAGAGAGAGAGAGAGAGAGAGAGAACAATTAAATAAAAGGGAGAGAGATGAGAGAGAAATAGAGAGCAGAGGGAAGGGACCCCGTATACATAGCCACCCCGGCCACTCAACCCACAACAGCAGTAGCAAGGGGAAAGAGGAAAAAGAGAGGAGAGGAAGGAGAGAAGGGGAGGATGAAGAAGGTAAGAGAAAGGAAAGGAGAGGCGCACCGCACTTGCTGTAGCCGGGATTTTGTCACCGTCGGAGACCTGCGGCAAGGGTGAGGGGAAGAAAACTAGGGTTTTGGTGATAAAAGAGGGAAGCAACAGTATTTTTGGGGGTTATTTTGACTTTGCCCCAAAATTTTGCCTTAAATTAGACTTTACCCCCCGTCTTCTCATTTAATTAGACTTTACCCCCAAAACTGACTGTTCCGTCAGCTCAGCATCTAAGAGAAAGGGTGAGCTGACGGAAAAGAAATAAAGTTTTGGAGGGTGAGCTGACGGAAAAGAAATAAAGTTTTGGAGGGTGAGCTGACGGAACAGTTAGTTTTGGGGGGTAAAGTCTAATTAATGAAATATGGGGGGTAAAGTCTAATAAAGGAAAATTTGGGGGGTAAAGTCAAAGTAAGCCCTTTTTTTGGGGCCAACTGCGAATATGGTTTTTTTTTGGGAAATATTATTCATACCCCATAAATCTGTAATTAGCCCCCATTTCCAACAAACTTGAATACACCCCATTTTTTTTTTTCATACCCCATTCCTATCCCAAAAATACCCTTCCCCCTTACACCCCACCTTCAATACACCCCAGTTAAATGGTCCGCCCCAACTTGATTATACCCCAATCATACACATACCCCCCTTAAATATACCCCAATTATATGCACTTTTGAATACACCCCACCCTTAAATAAACCCCATGCAGTTGGCTGATACTTGAAGGCACAAGTAGAGCTGCAACTTGGCCGGGCCAACCTAAACCCAACCCGAGTCCAACCCGAACCCAACCCGAATTTGGGTGGGCTGATCCGAGCCCAACCCGAATCATTTCTCCTCGACCCGACAGGACCCGACACGAAGTTAGCGGGTCTGGGTCAAGGCTAAACGGGTTCGGGTCGTAAACGGGTCGACACGATAGACCCGTTTATTAAATGGGTCGGGTCCGGCTTTAGGGTCTGGACACGGTAGACCCAGGAAGACCCGTTTAGTATTCAATAGGTCATGCCGGGTCGGGTCGGGTCGGGTCTACCAGCAATCCGATACTATAATATATAAAACCAGTGGGTCTTTCGGGTCAGGTTGGGTCAAGTCGGATTGGGTCGGATCGGGTCAACTGAATAGATCCGGGTGGTAAACGGGTCTTATCGGGTCTTATCGTGTCTACCTGTTTATTAGCGAGTTAGGTATGGGTTTAGGATTTAGACACAATTAGTTAAACGGGTCGGGTCCGGGTCTAGGGGTTTTGGACACGACACGAAACTAGACACGACACGAACCCGACACGACACGACTCATTGCCACCCCTAGCTGCAAATTGGGCGGGCCAATCCGAACCGAACCCGACTTTGGGCGGGTTAACCCGAACCCACCCCGCACAACCCGACGGGTTGGGCGTGGGCTAAGTTTAAACGAACATTGGGTTGGGTTGGGGTACAAAAGACGCTGAGCAGGGGCTTTGGGGTTTGGCGTATAAAAAAAAGGGCATTGTTGGTATTAAACGATTGTTGAGTAAGTTATTGAGAAACGCTAGGGATCCGGGGGCTAATTACAGATTTTTGGGGTATGAATAAAATTTCCCTTTTTTTTTAAGGGTTTTATTTTAGGATAGGTCCCGACAAACTTTTCCTCTAAGTCAAGGTCCATATTTCATCAGATTAATTGTAACAGCTCTTTTGGTTAATGCAAAACTAAAATAGTCTTGTTTAAGTTGTCGAATTTACCAACCTACCATTGTTTGTATAACTTCACAGTTTCGAGACCTATTGTGGGACCACTATAGCTGCTACAGTGATTCCGCTGTTGCAGCTACAATGAAATCTCTGTAGCGCTATAGTGATTTCGTTGTAGCAACTATAGTGACATCACTGTGGCGCTATAGTTATTCCGCTGTAGTAGCTATAGTGAATTCACTGTATCGTTATAGTGATTCTGTCGTGGCTATTAAAAAACACATTACTATTGTAAAATCACTGTAATAATAGTACTCAATTTTATAGCAATAATACTCATTTCAATTGAGTATATTTGCTATAATGAAATCACTGTAGTTGCTATAATGATTTTTCATGACTGCTAAAAACACTTTGCTACAGTAAAATCACTATAGTACTCAATTTTAGTCACAATAATACTCAATAAAACTGAGTATTATTTGAATAAAATTAAGTACTTTACTACAGTGATTCACTATAGCCGCTATAATGAATTTTACTATAGCAGCTATAATGAAATCACTGTAGCAACCCGTGCATGGTACTCAAATATACAAAATTATACTAATTTATCAGAGTATTATTTGCATATAATTGAGTACTTTACTACAATAATTTTACTGTAGAAATATCTTTTTGACACCCACGATGAAATCACGGGTTGCTACAGTGATTTCGCTATAGCAACTACAGTGATTTAACTGTAGCAGCTACTGTGAAATCACTGTAGCAGCTATAGTAAAATCACGATTTGCTACAGTGGTTTCATTGTAGCATCTATAATGAAATCACTGTAGCTACAGTGCTACAATAATTTCACTACAGATGCTACAATGAAATCACTGTTGCATACCCGTGCCACTATTGCCTTAAAAAAAATATGCCATATATCATCTACCATTATTTAATGTGGGAGGATACTATGAGTATTTATGGTATTTTTAAAAAAATAATTATTAAAAACGGTTAAGATCAGATAATTTACAATCAAAACAATGGACAGAGGATCAGGCTTTATGGAATAGTCATACTGGTGGACATACTGTAAATAGGAACTTAAAATGGGACTAAATGTCATACACACTCTGTTTTTTGGACCTAACACTAATTTTTTTTATTGGAGGGTAAATTACACTTTGCCCCCTAAAGTTTAGCTAAAAACACTTAACCGCCTTTATTTATTTGGCTCCAAATCACTCCCTAAATTTGAAATGTTAGCGCAATACACCTTTTGTCAACTACTTATTTTCCTCATTTTTGGTAATTTTTATCTTATCAAAACTGAATTGAAGGGGGTAAAATGTAGTTTTTAAACTATATGGGGTTTAAGGAGCCAATGCTATTCAGCCCGAAGGTTTTCTCGATTTCGCTTAGCCCGATTGACGTTTCAGCCACTAGTTGCACGCTGCCATGTCAATCGGGCCGCCGAAATCGGGAAAACCTTCGGGCTGGGTAGCATTTCTTGGGGTTTTAGTGTTTTAGAGCTAAACATCAAGGGGGTAAAGTGTAATTTATCCTTTTTTTAGGGGGACTTAGTGAGTCATCCTCGACAAAGAGATCAGTTAAGTTGAAGGACTTTGAAATGCTGTGGACGAAATTGCACTCCACAACATTTTAAAATTTCTTTAGTCATGCCCAGTGGCGACCCAGAAACTCCAAAATTTTAACTTTTCCTCAGTCCCCTCTTGCTTTCGCCCCTGGCCATGCCTCTGAACTAGTGAAGCACCTCACCGCCATTTAAGCTACTCATCGCCACTAGGGCTGCTCGTCGCCACTAGTACTGCTCACCAAACCACCGAACACTGCTGCTAGAGTTGCTCGCCGCCGCTGAACTGAACCGAACCTAAACCTAACCCTAATCCTAACCATGAGATCTACAGGCCATGGGATGAACCCTAGACATAAGATCATCCACCGAACCGAACGCCGTCGCCGGAGCTGCTCGAGAGAGCTGGGAGAAGAATCCGGAGGGTAATTTTGGATTTATCAAAAAAGACAGGGACCTTAGACTAAATGGAACTTATGGTGTCCTATTCACAGGATGGATATGTTGTTAGGGACCTCTCACACATTAACCCTATTTTTTTATAGGGCCTTTCCTACTCGTCCTTTCTTCATCGGATGATCACTAAATTGTCCCAAATCTTCACACGTGGGAAGAGTGTGGTACCATGTCCAGCAGGTATGAAATTTGGGTTCAAGTTGGGTACAATTGATCGGGTTTGGATCCCAAGACAAACAACAAGAACCGTCAAACTTTAGAATATCAAAATATAAAAACCGATAATCAAAAAAATTCATAAAAATACCTGTTCGAAAAAGCTACGATGAGACGAATCCAAAAATATTAATTTTTTATATTTTTAAAAATCGACTAAACATCAGTTTACTAAATATGACCAAAGTGCCCTTTACAAAAAGGTAGTTACTTATATACTACTATTTGCACCAAAACGTATGAATAGTCCACATGTAGAGCTTACGATGAGGAACAAAACCATAATATATGATGACAATTTATGCCGATTAAAAATTATGAAATAAGTGCATCCGATAAATCTCGCAAAACTGACATTAGGGTAAAAATATAAGTTGCCACCTATTAAACATTAAAATAAGTCTAAAAAATTACGGGTCGTTATAGGACCCTCCTAGTTATGTGACACTATATTTTGCCCACAACATACGAGTGTTAATGTCATCACTTGACACATAGATGCACCTCCCATGATGTAGTCGGCCTTATCAACTGGAGTGGGTCTATGTACTGTCCAACATAAGTGGGGAGGAGTCATTGTTTCACTTGGACTCCTCTCATAATCTGTTACATGAATAAGGATCCAACAATAGTGGGACCCCTTTTAGTTATATGACTCTTTATATTTTGACCACACATATACGGGTGTTAAAGTTATCCCATTGACAAATAGATGTACTCTCCCCCATAATGTAGCCGGCCTCCTTTGACACATAGATGTCCCCACACCAGGATGTAGTCAGACCTATCAACTGGAGTGGCCCCCATGTGCAGGCCAATATAAGTAAGGAAGACTCCTTGTATTACCTGGACTACTCTCATAATCTGCTACATGAATAAGGATCTCACAATAGTAGGACCATTCCTAGCTATATAACTTTTTATATTTTGGCCACACACATGCGAGTGTTAAAGTCACCCCATTAACATATAGATGTACTTTCTCCCCATGATGTACTCAGTTTCTTTTGACACATAGATGTCCCCACCCGAGGATGTAGTTAGACTTATCAACTGGAATAGCCCCCAGTGCAGGCCGATATAAGTGGGGAGGAGTCCTTGTATCACTTGGACTCTTCTTATAATCTGCTACATGAATAAGAATCCTACTATAGTGGGACCCCTCCTAGCTATGTGGCTCTTTATATTTTGGTCACACGTATACTGGTGTTAAAGTCACCCCATTGACCTATAGATGTACTCTCCCCCATGATGTAGTCGGCCTCTTTTGACACATAGATATCCCCACCCTTAGGATATAGTCAGATTTATCAACTGGAGTGACCCCCATGTGCAGGCCAACATAAATGGGGAGGAGTTATTGTATCACTTGGACTTCTATCATAATCTGCTACATGAATAAGGATCGATCCTCCTAGCTATGTGACTCTATATTTTGGCTACACGCGTACAGGTGTTAAAGTAACTCCATTGATATATAGATGTACCCTCTACCCATGTTGTTGTCAGCCTTCTTTGATGCATAAATGTCTCCACCCACAGGATGTAGTCAAACTTATCAACTGGAGTGGCCCCTCATGTGCAGGCCAACAAAAATCGGGAGAAGTCCTTGTATCATTTAGACTCTTTCCATAATCTGCTACATGAATTAGGATCCCGCAATAGTCAGATCCATCTTAGCAATGAGACTATATTTTGGCCACACACATGCGAGTGTTAAATTCCTCCTTTGATACATATGTACCCCCCCATGATATAGTCGGCCTTATCAACTGGAGTGGGCCACTATATGCAGGCGAACATAAGCGGAGAAGAGTCCTTTATCACTTGGACTCCTTTTATAATCTGCTACATGAATAAGAATCCCATAATAGTGGGACCCCACTTTTTTGCTGTAGTGACTCGGTGCGAGCAGACTCGTACGGGCTATACATTTTGAGCCTTTTTCTGTCATTTTCGGTGTCTTATGGCAATAATTTTTCTCCTCAATGAAAGGGGAAGCATTGGTGGCTTAAAGATTTTAATAAATCATTTATGACAACTACGTGAGAAGTGATAGAGCTTTTGAGAGAGATCGGGTTCAAGAAGAAGAAAAGGAACATAAAGAAAGAAGAAGAAGGATGAAGAATAGAGAAAGGAAAGGTTTATCTCTGGTCATTTCTCTTGAATTCTCTGGTCTTCATCAAGGTTCATCGACGCATTAGTCTTGACATCTTCATCGGTTGATCATCTTTCAGTATCTCTCAGTACCTAGAAGTTACACTCCCGTGGCTTATCTTCAATGTGGCATTATTCTGAGTGGAGGGTTGATGTGTGTAGAGGTCCAACAAACGGTGACCCACCATCTATGATTGTAATCTCTTGGTAGGGGAAATCCTATTCCTTGATTGCTGGTATCCCTTGTCTATTTGTTTGTGCCTTGCGTGGTGTGTTCATACTTCTCGGTATTGTGTCATCCCCGAAAAACATCGACTTTTGACCCCTTGGAAGATCACGCTTCCATGAAAGACTTGGCAGCCAGTCAAAGACCACCAGAACCTTTGTCCCCACCATCCTTACCCAAGAATATATATAAGATTTTATCGTAGTATAATTCGTGCATATTCTCAATATTAAATGTACTCTTTATGCTATTTAATTTATTTAGCTTGCTATATAACTCAAAATATGATAGTTAGGTTCTTAAATTTATGTCTAGTGTAGAACCCGAAACTCAGCCTTCATAAATGAACTTTTATTCAAAACTCTTTTTTTTGTGCAATTTAATCTTGTGTATAGATTATTCCCTATGGGGTAAGTAGCTCACCCCATATGTTTATCAAGTTTTCCTTTAAAAGATAGAATATGATATTTGTGTTTGTGAAGGAAATCTTGTGGTGTTTCTGATTTTCATGTGTCAAGTATAGGATTGTAAAATTGAAAGTTCGATTTATGTTAGTTAGAAGTTCTCTATGGGGAAAAGAAATTCTTGTAATAATTTCATAAATAATAAAATTATGTTCAAATTTTGATCAATCATGTGGACATGAACTTGTGTTTCATTCTTGGATAATGCTCCAACTAAGAAATCTTCAATATATTTCCGCTGCCTACATAATTTGTTTGTATTAATTCTCCATTCAGCACTGCCATGGATATGGTTCTTTTACTGTATTTGCACATTTGTTATTTTCTGATAGAAATGGCTTTATGTATGAAATTAATCTCTTGCCCAGATTTTTAGTTGCTACTACGTACGGAAACGATTTACTCTCTAACTAATAGTTAGCTTTTCTATATAATCTCCCAACTTTAGGCTCTGCTTATGACCCTCTTCTAGGCTATCTTGACTCCTTACATTCCTCCAGCTAGGTAAGACATGCACTTCTTTGTTTTTGTCAACGGATAGTCCCACATCAATGAGGGAGGTACCCATCATCCGCTTAATATATCCCTTGTGCACCTCCCCTTAAGACCGAATTTTGAGGTGTGAGGATAGCTAGCATAATCTTAGAGCCAGGGCTCACCGTCTCCTGCTCCGGGTGCTCCGCACGTATCGTTCTTTACCACGCGTCCACCGCATGGGAGAATCCTTGCCATGCGTGCTTCGCATTAGGGGGGAGTGTTGACAGATAGTACCACATCGGTGAGAGAGGAACCCATCACCCACTTAATATACCCCATGTGGACCTACCCCTACGACTGAGTTTTGGGGTGTGAGGGTTTCTAACAATTCGAGTTCATTAACTTTTTAATGCCAAATAGACATCTTCTTCGTTAATTTGTAAATTGATTCGGTGCTAATGCCTCCTATTTGGAACCGTAAGATCAAAGGAAATTTTGAGCATTTTACATGCATGGATCTCTAATTCTTCAAAATCATCTAAAATGTAGGTGAAATCTCTCTTGGTTAATTGCATGGAAAACAAACGACCATGGGAGGCTCTTGACCTCATTGTCAAATCGGGCTACGGTAGAATTTTGACAATTCTACTAATACTAATTAGTGTAGCAGGATCAACATGGACTCAATCTCCAAGTGATGTGGAGATAGAGAAGCGTCCGAAGAAGCTCAACAAGCTACCAATCAAAACCATAAAGGTGGTTGATTCTTGATAATAGTACCTAGTATATTAGGAAGAGGTTAACAAACGTTTCAAAAAACTTATTCTAAGAATCATTTGTAGAGTCCGAATGGGGAGATAATTGAATGTGTTGATATCAATAAACAACCTGTGTTTGATCACCCTTTGCACCCTTTGCTGGAAATCCATACGATCGAGGTTCGTATTCCTTATCACTATCAAATTTAGCTCCATTTTTTCTAATGATAATGACCTATTCATTTTCTTTTCCGTAGATGAGACGAAGCTTCGATCTAGAAATGGTTGATACAAGTAACTACTCATTGGAATATGTCAAGCCAATATGGCGACATAACAGAAGCTACCCTGAAGGAACCATCCTGATTCGAAGGGTTAGGAAGAGTGACCTTCATCGAGCCGAGTCTTTAGAGAGCTTCAGAATGATGCATCCTAATCCTTATAGACCGATATCTGGTTGAGTTGAAGTGAGTCTAATCCTTTTGAACCATGGTAACCTTCATTCAACCCCTTAGTCCAAATATGCCCGCCAACCATTGATTCCATGTTCAAAAATTTCAGGTCCCCCTTAGTAGTTTTACAATGGAGTTGGGGGAGATCTCTCAGTATAGAGGTCATATGTCGAGAGGGTGGAGTCCTCTATTTCTTCGGTAAAGGTCTTGAATGAAGGAAGATGATCATAAATGCCGGATGGACGGTGAGCTCTATTCAGTGATCCTAAATTATCGTTCATTATCTAAAACTGGGCGACATAACTGTCGGTCTCGGGGCCCCTATAACCAGCAAAGGGAGGGGGTCTCTTAATGCCTGGGTTGCAGTTTTTTATGGTCTTCATACATTCATCTTCTTTGATTGTAGTTGACACATACTCTATTCGGGGACGGTGAGCCTCAGAGTTTCTTGGCATGGAGGGTAAATAAATTTCTACTATTTTTCGATGATTTGTCGGGAAAGAATATGTTCAATGTGCCCCTATTTCGGACGTCATATGGGCTTTCTTCCATCAATTTATTTCATGAACATTCAGGATTTCATCTTGCTCATGAATTCATGTGGGTAATTTTTTTTTGGTTACCGTCAGGTTATTACATCATGACCTGGAGATCTGATATAGCTAAAGGTTGGGCATCATCAGGAACACTACTAGGGTAAACGGTTGCAGCACCCTGATAGTGAGCATGCTTTGCCAATGCATCAACACATGAATTGCCTTCTCTAGGTATCCATTTGATTGTTGGACAGTCAGCCTTACACCATAAGGTCCTACAACGTTGGATCTACTCAGCATTCTCCACAGTTGGAGCTTTACCGTTGGCAATCAGGTCAACGAGCATCTCTGCATCTGTATAAAATGATCACCGATCACAATTGCCAATATATAAGATTGTCCAGTAATGACATTAATGCCATAATCTCCATTTGTAATGAAGACTTCACCAGACTAGTAAAGGTAGCCACCTTGCATGGAATTCCGTCGGAAGAAGCAATCCACCATGAGCCTATAACAACCATATTTTCCTAATAGAAGGATCCGTCCAACCAAGCCTGCCATGTAGTGCACCCTTGAGCCATACCCCCATCCACCTGGGACACAACCCTCAGATTAGGGGTGGCAATTCTTGACCCGACCCGCCAACCCGACCCGAAGTTAGCGGGTTTGGGTTTGGCCTAAACGGGTTTGGGTCATAAACGGGTCGACCCGATTGACCCGTTTATTTAATGGGTCGGGTTCGGGTTTGTACTTATAACCCGATTGACCCGACTTGACCCGTTTAACAAATGGGTCGTGTCAACCCGACCCGACCCGAGCCAACCCGAACCAACTCGACCCAACCCGATCAAAACCCGGCCCAATCCGACTTGTCTTGACCCAACCCAATAAGTTTACATGGGTTCTGTTGACCCAACCCGAGCCAACTCGAGCCAACCCGATCAAACCCGGCCCAATCCGACTTGTCTTGACCCAACCCGACAGGTTTACATGGGTTCTGTTGACCCAACCCGACCCAACCCGACCCGATTCGTTTAGTAAACGGGTTAAACGGGTCGGGTCGGGTCAACCGTTTATTAGACGGGTCGGGTTTGGGTTTAAATTTTTGACCCGTTTATTAAACGGGTCGGGTTCGGGTTAGGTGTTTTGCCCTTATACATATGTCTCAACCCGACCCGAACCCGACCCGACCCGACCCATTGCCACCCCTACCTCAGATACCTCCTTGCCTCCCCTACCGCTGCTCGTGGTGCAACAAGCCAATACTTTGCCGACGAGTTGAAAACTTTCGCGCACCTATTCCTCCATAATGACCACCGAGTCCAAACAACATATGTTGTGTGAACCTACGTAACATTCGTCTAGACATGAAACTCCCCAAAAGCTCTTCCCAAAATATAATATGTTGCGAAGTTATATTGCAAAAAGCATGCTAGAAAATTTGAGCCCTCTAGACAGGGCCAAAACAGATGGGCCACATCCTCCTCCTCGATCGTGCACCATGGGCAGCAAACAAAACCCCACTGAAGTCGTTTCTGAAACAAGGCGACAGTGGGGAGTCTACCATTCAATAATTTCCATAGGAAAACTTTTAACTTTGGGGGAACCAAACATTTCCAAATATATCGCCAAGGAGATACCCCACCAGCTGGATACCTACCGAGGGCGATGACTAAGTGAGGTCTCTAAGAAGGTCCACATACTTAGAGTATTTACCACTGAGATGCTCTGGGTGCTGGATCCCCCAGTGAATAACCTACCTCACATGCTTCATTAATGGTGACACTACACCAAAACAGACTATTAGGAACGGTTATGGACCGTTATAAATAGCTTTTGTAACACTTAAAAACCGTTCTATAAACGTGTGTTCTTCTTCAATTGGAACGGTTCGTAACTGTTCCTGTTTGGAAAAATAGGAATGGTTCATAACTGTTCCTGTTGTGAAAAACTGGAATGGTCTATAACTGTTTCTGAATAAAAACAAGAACGTTTTAAACTGTGCCAGTCAATTTTTATACAAAGTTTTTTTAATTACAGAAACGTTTATGAACCGTTTCTATTGCTAAAATAGGAACACGTAAGAACCGTTCTGTTTTATATATAGGAACAACAATAAACTGTTCTAGTATTTTAATTTATAGTAAAAAAAATTAGATGAAATTTATTTTGGATTGTTACTTCTTTTGAAAGATTTTGAATAATTAACCTGGGATAACCTTATTGTATAAGAACTACTGTACACAATTAGACAGAGATCTAAAAAACTTGATTTCTCATAAGTAATACCAAAATATACCTAATTAAGTACTAATTTATTGGGGAAAAACCCTGATGAGATGCAATTTTAGTTAATCATATGCCACCAAACAACTTTAGAACCAAAAATAAGAAAACAACTTGATATAGAATATCATTTATCTTTCATCTATTAAATAAACATGAATCCAACATCAATGTCTTAATTAATTGGATCCATCAACAATGACATGGAATTAAGATCAATGAAATGGTTGATGCAAAGCTGTCTTGCTCTCCGCATTCGATCGTTTGAAATTGGTCTGGGAGTTCACATGCATCCGTTGTCTCTTCAGATTTGAGCTCTTCATATCGTTCATGAAGGCTAAGTTCTATCAGCATGAAGACGAATGAGAAGAAGGACTTCCACCACCTCTCGTATTCAAGATCTCTATCAGTTTGAGGTTCTTTACATGAACTGTTTGAAGGTTAAGTTTGGATTCTTCAAAAGATCCTTCACTATCATGGAGAATTATACATCCATCTGTAAATAAGAAAAAATAGAACTAGAGTTACATATTACAGTGTGTTTAAATACGGCCAATTGATTTTCATACTCAAAGAAAAGCTTAGGACTTGCCTAAACTATGATGGTTATATCGAGAGAGGGACCAGTGAAGGGAATGTCGTTTTGTTGATGATGGTGAGGTGGAGGCTCTTGATCACAAAGAGTGGCTTCTCAAGTACGCTTTCACTTTTGCAGTTCTCGCAGTGGATACTCGTGAGGATGGTCTTTTCGAACATCTTAACATCAATTTTTGGTAGAGACTCACTAGAGAGGTTATTGTCAAAGATCTTATCACAGGAGGAATTATCATCGTCAGTAGAGAGACGAGATTTCTTCTTGAGAATTGCCGACTCAACCGCCCTCTTGGTGTCCTGGTCTTTCAGGATCTTCACCTTCTCTTAAAGTTGTTGCAGCTACTTGATTGCATCTCCAAGAACCGAAGCCTTGTCCATCTTCACCTTCTCTCTCTCTAGTTGTTGCAGCTACTTGATTGCATCTCCAAGAACCGAAGGCATAAAACGTTAACCGTCAAAATGACCGACGTCTCCAAATAATCTAGTCTATCAAATACACCAATATTGAACATGGCGGTTGTCACCATCTCTAATCGTGACGGGACCTTCCATATCACAAGCGTCAATGTCTTCAACAACATATATCAAGTGTGGATGTGTACCCACCAGGTGATAGGAGAGTTGGCAAAGCAACTGATGCTTTGGTGATGAGGTTGTGGGTTCAACTCTTCCTCCCCTCGATTTACCCAGGAGTGAAGTGGGAATTGCCGAGTGGGTCGGGCTTCGTTCCCGGAGGGATTAGTCCGAGCCTGAAGTGGGCCATTGCCCGAAAGATTTCGGGACACCCGCCGATCTCAAAAAAAAAAAAGTGTGGATGTGTAGCATAAAAATTGCATATAAAAGTGATCTTTATATCTATTTCCAATCGGCTCAATTTTACGATTTCCAATAAGTCCAATAACTTATTATGCTAACTTTGAATCATATATGTTCAACAAAATATTAAAGTAAGCACAAACAACTTTATTTAAGGATCATCAAATAACTAAAGTGATTCCTATCCCAAAAAAATGAAATCACGAAAAAATGATTTTCTTAGTAGTTGCTGATTCCTATCCCAAAAAAATCCTTTCCCCTTACACCCCACCTTGAATATACCCCAGTTAAATGACCCACTATATCTTGATCATACCCCATTTGTTTAAGATATTGAAACCCCATGAGGAGAGAGAGAGAGAGAGAGAGAGAGAGAGAGAGAGAGAGAGAGAGAGAGAGAGAGAGAGAGAGAGAGAATCCGATCGGGGGAAGTGGGCCTTCGAGCCCCGTTGCCGCTATGGAGGAATCAGATCGGGGGAAAGTAGGATTTTCGAGGCTTTTTGTCGATGTCGCCGTCACTGGCACCACAACCAAGCCATCGTCATCGCTCAATTTCTTCTCAATTGCAGTCGATGTCCCTTTATTAAAAATATTTTGTTTTAAATTTTAGTTGTATGTGGGATATAAGATAAGGGTAAAAATGATATTTAAAAAATAATGAGTAAGTTACTGTGAAACGGTTGGGAGCCGGGGGTTAGTTATAGATTTTTGGGATATGAATGAAATTTTCCTTAATAAAATAGGACTTAGTCATAAGTTCTTTTAAGAAAATCATTTAGAGCTAAAGAAAAGACAAAATATCAGTTTTGCATCAGGTCCCATCCTGAAATAATCTATTACTACAAGTCCCCAACCACTGGTTAGACATTTTTAGATCATCCAAATGACAAAAATACTCCTATCCTATTTGCAAAGGTATTATGCAGGTTTTCTTATACAGTGATTCATGGTAGCAAAGGGTAACAATCAATTGTTACTATTTGCTACAATCAATAACTGTTTAAAAAGGTAAAGATAGTCCTCGCTTAATAATACCCATCTAAAAAGTTGGATGGGTGGTTTGTTCATTTCACACAAATACTTCACACACATACTGCATATTGAATTTTTTTTCAAAGGAAGATAAGACAAAAAAATTAAGATCAGAGTTTTACCAAAAAAAAAAAATTAAGAACAGAGGGATAAAAATTTTAATAACCTCAATTAATAAAGGGATAAGGTAGGGGTGGCAACGGGTCGTGTCGGGTCAGGTTCGTGTCGTGTCTAATTTTGGGTTGTGTCCAAAACCCCTATCCGGACCTGATCCGTTTAACTAATCGTGTCTAGATCCTAAACCCGTACCCGACCCGCTAATAAACGGGTAGATCGATAAGACCCAGTAAGATCCGTTTACCACCCAGGTCTATTCAGTTGACCCAATCCGACTCGTCCCGACCTGACCCGAAAGACCCGCTGGTATTATATATTACAGTATCAGATTGCGAGTAGACCCAAACCGACCCGACACGACCCGTTGAATACTAAACGGGTCTTCCCGAGTCTACCGTGTCCAGACCCTAAACCCGGACCCGATCCGTTTATTAAACAGGTCTATCGTGTCGACCCGTTTATGACCCGAACCCGTTTAGCCCTGACCTAGACCCGCTAACTTCGTGTCAGGTCGTGTCGGGTCTGAAATTGCCAGCTCTAGGATAAGCTGAAAAAACCCTAATCCTTTTTAGAAGTAAAATTATACTGTACCAACATGATGTGCACGATCACAGTCGTTCGTTGCACCCAGGCCACTCTGAATCGCACTCAGTCAAACTTGCCGGTCGACTGCACAAAAAAGAGAGGAAACACTGATCCCTGACTTATATTATAGCATAGATACTCATCATACTCTCTTTCTGAAACAAATAATTCTTATCAAACAAACATTAATCTCTCTCTCTCTCTCTCTCTCTCTCTTATAGAGCAGCAACCATCCGTCATGAACACGATGACCTTCAGGCATCACGCCAACACCCAGATGGGGAGCGGCCAGTTCGCGGAAGAGCGCTACGACAGAGCGGACCATTTCGAGAACATGGTGTACTTGGATTATAATAGCCGCTACAGGCCGGCGCATAATCTTCACCTGGAAGTGTCGTTCCCCCGCTGCTACAATGCCATTCTTTCCCAACGGCCGAGCAATCTCCCCATCCCGTCCTCTTTTACGGAGGTCCGGGCGGCATGCACTGTGATCCGGAATTGAGCGGTTGACTTGAAATTGTCGTCGTGCCATGAATCATGATGTATGTTGGCTATTTTAACCTCAATTTATCTTGTCATACAACTCATGTTTTACTAAAATTAATAATAATAATAATTTTAATAAAGACCGATCTTACAGATTGTCTATACTCATACACTCTCATTTCAATTAAATATTCTTTTCTTTTTGTTTTAAAGGACAGATTGCTCGAGTATTAAAAAACAAAAGAAGAACCAAGCTTATTCACTTGTTTGCCCGTGTGAATTCAGCCGTTGTTGTCATGTTCATGGGATTATGGAAATAATAAATAGCCGCTGCTAACTGTCTCCTCCGTTTCGATATCCGAACCTCATTGAGCCCTTGCTCTAGCGCCCTGTTCTCTAACCGCTTGGCTGGTCTAGCAAAAAGAAAAATTTCTTCCAAAAGTGAACGGATTGCCTAACGTATAGTTGCTATTACCAAGATCATCTTTAATATTCCCCCAAATAAATGGAAAATGGGTGTTAGGTCCCAGACAACAGATTGGTCTAATGAACATGATACTCCTAAGATCCCTTTAAGGAAATGCCCAGATTTATTTCGTAAACCCGAAAATGCCATGCCCTCCTCCACTCCGTCGTTCTAAATGCCCGCGACGACCTCGGCATCCACCACCTCCCACCCCCCAATGTCTCCTCCTTTCTCCTCAATAGCACGAGCAGCGACGGTGTTAAGTAGCTGAGACGAGAGGCGGGCAACAAACTGGGTTAAGTTCAGTTCAAATTAGGTTTAGAATTAGGTCTAGGGTTCATCCCATGACCTATAGAACTTAGGTTTAGGATTTAGTTTAGTTTAAAAAGTAGTGGCATCTAAATGAAAATTTGAAGCACACTGAGGGAAATTTTCATCCTCTGTCCTTTGGCTAAAACTGATCTCTTGTTTCGGATCGTTCACCAAGTCCACCCCCCCCCCCCCCCCCCCCCCCCCCCTCCAAAAAAAAAAGGGATCATCTTTTCATATCTGCAACTGAGTACCCTTCCAAGATTAATAATATGCTAATTGATTTGACATATATTGAGAATACCTCAACGTGGGTGTATATTAAATTTGGTTTAATAGAATTATAGAAGAGAGTATTGTATACCAAGCCAAGTTATGTTATGAAGAGGTGCCATTATGTGAGACATGGATATTTTTATTATTTTACATGTACATGTTTGTAATTGGTCCTTTGATACGAAGAGGTGCCTACACACCTTTTAAAAATACACATCCTGTGAAATATGTCCATTCGAAGTTCTTAAACAAACATTAAATTCACAGTTATGGATATATGTAAGATTTACTCTTTTACAGAGAAGATAACGATGGATCCATCTTCGGATTGATGCAGATTGGATTGATAATACATGTCGTCATGGGTGCGGATTATGTGAGAGAAATGGTGCCCATGAGAGGAGATGCCGAGGCATGATCCTTCCGCTCATTGCCCTAGTTCTCTGCTAGGGGATATATATATATATATATATATATATATATATATATATATATATATATATATATATATATATATATATATATATATATATATATATATATATATATATATATATATATATATATATATATATACAGCGCCACTCATGATTACCTACGGGACGTCCCGGACGAACAGAATGCGGGACAACCTCGTGAGCCGTTTGATTTCATAAAAACGGTTAGATCTGAAAGACAACAAAATGATCGCTCATCGCCCGACACCTCACTGCATTCCGGTCGGCTTCGAGATCCCGATCAGATCTCGCCGTCGAAATCGAGAATCACAAACCTAAGGATCTCAGTAATGGAGGTCTGGTGCTCGAGGTGAGAGGAGAAGAGAGGCTTCGAGATCCCGATCAGATCTCGCCGTCGAAATCGAGAATCACAAACCTAAGGATCTCAGCAATGGAGGTCTGGTGCTCGACGTGAGAGGAGAAGAGAGGCTTTGAGATCCCGATCAGATCTCACCGTCGAAATCGAGAATGACAAACCTAAGGATCTCAGCAATGGAGGTCAGGTGCTCGAGGTGAGAGGGGAACAGATGCTCAAGGTGAGAGGAGAAGAGATCGGCTCTCAATGCTTTTGTCGCTACGCTTCGTCCGACGGAACGTGAGCTGTCAGCGGAATGTCCCGTCGATTCTGTTGGACGAAAAACCTCCCGATCGAATCCAAAGGCTGAAAACGTTACACGACCGGAATGCGGTGACGTGTCGGGCGATGAGCGATCATTTTGTTGCCTTTCAGATCTGACCGTTTTTATGAAATCGAACGGCTCACGAGTTTGTCCTGTATTCTGTTCGTCCGGGACGTCCCGTAGGTGAGCGGCGCTGTATATATATATATATATATATATATATATATATATATATATATATATATATATATATATAGAGAGAGAGAGAGAGAGAGAGAGAGAGAGAGAGAGAGAAAACGGGAAATGAGCTGCCAGCCTATTTCGAAAAAAATGGGCAGCCACCCATTTGATGCCCTTAGGAGTCTTAGAATGTGCTGATTTTTTGTGAGCATAAGTATCTTATCTTGGATAGAACACCCACAAAAAATCAGCACATTCTAAAACTCCTAGAGGCATCAAATGTTAGAAGTTTTATCGAGCGTTCGTTGTCACCGTTAATCTGAAATAATACATTTGATGCCTCCAAAAGTTTTAGAATTTGCTGATTTTTTGTGGGTGTTCTATCTAAGATAAGATGCTTATGCTCACAAAAAATCAGCACATTCTAAGACTCCTAGGGGCATCGAATGGGTGGCTGCCCATTTCGTTGAAATAGACCGCCAGCCTATACCCCGTATCCTCTCTCTCTCCCTCTCTCTCTCTATCTATCTATATATATATATATATATATATATATATATATATATATATATATATATATATATATATATATATATATATATATATATATATATATATATATATATATATATATATATATATATATATATATATATATATATATATATATATGAGAAACAAGATGCTACCTTTGAAAGCAGCGTTCTTTGCTACTTTGACATGTCGCCGGTAGCTATTAAAGCCATAAACGATGACATAGGTCATCGGAACTCACAATCGGAAGGTGTTAGAAGTCACCGGAGGTGGTCGCTGACGGTGGATGTCATTGGAGGTTGCTGGATGAGGTGAGGTGATGAATGGACGGCTCACAATGGACGTAGTCACCATAATCCTCTATCGGTGAACACCGACAGGTGGTGTCAGAGAAGATCATCGGTGGAGGTAATCGGAGGTTGTTGATGTTGATTCTGGCCGGAGATCACATGTGGCACGGCCGTGGTGGGTTGTCAAAGCAGCAAAAATGCTGCTTTGAGAGGCAGCGTCCCGGCCCTATATATATATATATATATATATATATATATATATATATATATATATATATATATATATATATATATATATATATATATATATATATATATATATATATATATATATATATATATATATAGATAGATAGATAGATAGATAGATAGAGAGAGAGAGAGAGTGAAAAAGTGAGAGAGAGGGAGAGAATGATATAGGGTTGGAGAGGGGAACCACACCCGAGTATTTATATAACCAAGACCCTACTCAACCTATCGTAGAGATTAGGGTTATTCTGTTCAACCAACTCAAGCTCTACACATGTGCTTAGCCCACATTCTAACTACACCGCACCCTTCGGTGTAGGTGTGACTTGAGACGATGTAGCCCAGCCAAACCATGATCAAACTGGATTGGGTATACGATACTGGTCAATCCTTCAAGATAATGTACATAACCTCTGTGACCCATGCAAGCCTAGTTTTTGGGACAAATTCTAACAATATTCCACTTGGGCCAAATGAGTCATACCTAATATAGATTGTGCAAACGTTATGGCATAAAGTCTTAACCGTCAAAATGACCGACGTAATAATCTAGTCCATCAAAGACACCAGCATCGAACATGGCGGTTGTCACCATTTCTTATCGTGATGGGACCTTATATATCACAAACATTAATGTCTTCAATGCCATATATTAAGTGTGGATGTGTAGCATGAAAATTGTATATAAAAGTGATCTTTATGTCTATTTCCAATCGGCCCAACTTTACGGTTTCCAATAAGTCCAATAACTTATTATGCTAACTTTGAACCATATATGTTCAACAAAATATTAAAGTAAGCACAAACAACTTTATTTAAGGATCATCAAATAACTAAATTTATACAAATATATTACGAAAGAACCCAAAATTGCACAAATTCTCACTAAACAAGTACATCAGGACTAGTCACACCCAACGGACAAAATGCTCCAAAAAGACTTTAGGTGGCAAGTATTTTGTGAGGGGATCCATAACCATGAGGTTTGTGTTGATATGCTCTATAGATACCTAATGATCCTTAATTCTTTCTTTTATGAAAAGAAACTTTATGTTAATGTGCTTTGACATCAATGAGCTCTTGTTGCTCTTGGCAAAGAGCCCTGCAACTCTATTATTACAGTACAACTTTAAGGGTCTCACAACTATATCCACTAACTCATTACAATAGAAAAAACCTTATTTGGCGACTGAAAATGACAGCTCTGAGGTTTATCGGTGGTCTGGTCGTCAGATATATCAGCCGCATTTGCCTCCATGGAAAAAGCAATTCGCGACGCCAACCACTGATAATGGAAAGCATACACAACGATTGTTCCCCATTTTTTATTCCTTTTATGCGACGGCTGACCCCCTTATTTGCAGGAATTGTTGCATCCAATTAAAACATCACCGGATATGTTTGTAGAGTGTCCTGATTTGATTCCTTAAATGCGGCGGCCAGCCCCATAATTATCGGATATTACAGTCAATTTAAAACGTCGCCAAATTTGAGTGATGCATGGAACGACCAAAAGAAAGTGAATGAGTTGAGAAATCATATATGCATGATGACTAATACTCAAAGGATCATAAAATTATGTCATTTATGAATACTACTAAAAGAAAGCATATAAGAAAAAAATAGAAAGCATACAAGAGAGAGAAACCATACCCAATAAAGAGGAAGACATACCTAGCCTACGAACCATATTAGTACATAGATCAATGATTAATATATTGTAATTTTCTTTTATTTTGAGATTTAGCTTGTAGGCACTTAAACTCATTTGCATGAACAAGAACTAATCCAAATATATACGGCGGGATATTGTTCTTGTGGATACTTCTAACTAGTGAATCAAGTATACATCTAAAGAATTCTATAGAGGTAGCTTGTGAAGCTTTTCACCCCTTTTATGATTGTGTTACAAACTGCACTAAGATTTTTAACAATTGGATATGAAGATGGTTTCTCGTATAAAATTAGGTTATCTCAATAGAGAATAGAGAAGAAGAGATAGTTGATCGGAATAAAAAGAGAAGCTAGTATCTGATTTTATCTTTCCAAGCACACATAAATTCTAGTTCTCACTCCTTGGTGATGTTCCATTCCGCTCCCACAAACAATCCTTCTAATTGCGAGGAGATGATGTGTAGGAGTCACCGGTTGGTACTGTCCTTATCACTAAAGGTGCGGGAGTTTCTCTCCATCCATAACACATAGACTGTGCATTCTAAGGAGGCTCGAATAATCTTGCCCTTCACATGCTTCAGCCCTCCCTTCTTGCTGATTCTTTGTAGTAGATCATTGAATTTCTCGTATGGGGTGAATTGAATCCTCATGCATCCAAGTGCTTCTTTAACTTTAGTTCAAACCCTTGTGCTTGAACCTCCGTAAATATTTTCCTCAAAGACACCATGAATAAATATCTAACTGATCAAGTTCAATATCCATGGTGTGATATACCAAAGCCATATGAAGGCAATTTCAACTTCGGAAAATGTATCATCTAAATTAAATTTCCTTCTACTCGCTATATCGTTCTACTTGTGCTTTATGCTTCATTTTCTTCAAGCAGACCCAACTATTATTTAATGAAGTTTGGCCTCGGGATTCTCTACCAACTCATAAATCTCGTTCTTTTGGGTTGAAACAATCTTTTTTACATAGCCTTTATCCAAATTGTGTGTACCATTCCCTCTTGGAGCCGGCAAAGCAACAGTCGGAGAAAAGGAAGGGGGGGATCGGCCATGCAACAAACACCCCCCCCCTCTCTCTGGGTCGGCATGTAGCCAGAAGGAGGGAGGGGGGGTCGGCCGGTCACCAAGGAGGCAGCCCCCTCCCCCCAGGTCGGCATGTATACAGAGAGGGGGGGGGGTCGGCCGGTTGGTTCACAAGGAGGCAGCCCCCCCCCCAGGTCGGCATGTATACAGAGAGGGGGGGGGGGGGGGGGGGGTCGGCCGGTTGGTTCACCAAGGAGGCACCCCCCCCTGGGTCGGCATGTAGCCAGAGGGGGTCGGCCGGTTGGTTCACAAGGAGGCAGCCCCCCCCCCCCCCCCCCCCCCAGGTCGGCATGTATACAGAGAGGGGGGGGGGTCGGCCGGTTGGTTCACAAGGAGGCAGCCCCCCCCCCCCAGGTCGGCATGTATACAAAGAGAGGGGGGGGCGGTCGGTTGGTCCACAAAGAGGGCAGCAGCCCCCCCTCTCTTTGTGGGTCGGCATGTAGCCAAAAGGGGGGGGGGGGCGGTCGGCTGATCACCAAGGAAGCACCCCCCCTCCTTTACGGGATGTGCAACGAAATGAGGAGTGAAGTAGCAGTCAGACACGGCCCGTAGTGCTGACAACGCTCCGCATTTCCGGGCCAACGTGATCAGGTGTCAACCGCGCGCCACGTCACCGCGGCGGTTGAGCTCATTGCAGGGACACGTCACTCGCCCGATTTTCGCGGAGTGTAACCGTCACCCCGCCACTATAAAAGGGGACCTACCCCTTCAGCGAGAGGAGGAAGAATTCTGGAGGAGACGTCGGTCGGCAGACAGATACTGTCTGCATGCGACCGGTAGGCAGACACTGTCTGCAGCGGTCGGTAGCCAGAGACTGTCTGTGGAGGTCGGCCGGCAGACATATACTGTCTGCACACGACTGGTAGTCAGACACTGTCCGCAGCGATCGGTAGCCAGAGACTGTCTGCGGAGGTCGGTCGGCAGATAGATACTGTCTGCACGCGACCGGTAGACAGACACTGTCTGCAGCGGTCGGTAGCCAGAGACTGTCTGCGGAGGTCGGTCGGCAGACATATACTGTCTGCACGCGACCGGTAGTCAGACACTGTCTGCAGCGGTCAGCACCCAGAGGTTGTCTGCGGAGGTCGGTCGGTCGGCAGCCAGACACTGTCTGCAGCGACCGGTAGACAGACCAGACACTGTCTGCAGCGACTTGTAGACAGACGCTGTCTGCAGCGGTCGGTAGTCTGAGTGAAATTGCAGAGGTCAGTAGTTTGGGAGACCGGTCCTTGGGGTTTGTAATTGGGGTTAAGGTGAGAGATTGTACCCGAAAAGATAGTTCTAGTGCATTCTCACCCCACCCGTGGTTTTTTCCCCTTCGACGTTGAGAAGGGGTTTTCCACGTAATTCCCGGTTTGTTTTAATTTGGCTTGTTGGATTGTGCTCGCCACCCGAACCGCCCGGTTCGACTAAAAACCCCCCACAACCTTGGCGCCGTCTGTGGGATAGTCTTCGAGACTTCCTACTAGAGCTTTCGACTGTTGACCCGTGGGTGTCGACCAGTCCGAGGCTACCTGCAACCAGCAGTCCACGACCACATGGTTGAAGAACGATGGCCGGTGGACCGTATCGTACCCGCTCGACGTCGCAGCTCCCGTCCGAAGCCGCACCACTCGGAGATGCTAGTGACGTCGGGCATCTTGTTCAACCATCAGCGGACACGAAGCGCGCAGTCCTGCTGGTGAGTCCCATACTGGGGGTCGGGGACTCCAGTCAAGCTCCGGTAGCAACCCTGGCTCCACTAACTGGGGGTCTGTCGGAAGCTTTTCTGGCCACAATGATGATGACCCAGCAAGCTCTCACCACCCAGCTCCAAACGATGCAGCGCAACTACGAGGAGTTGCGTGACTTCGTGCGGGCCACACCGACGGGTGGTCTACTCAACCAGGGCATGTTGGCCCAAGCGGGACAGAGCCTCCCCACTCAAGCTGCCCCACCAGTGCAAATGCAGCCGCAACCAGTGCCTCAGGTGGAGGTCAGGGTTAATCGCTCGGTGGAGGTCCAAAGTGCGAATCCCGACGGGCGAGACTCGAGTAGCCCGGAGCCTGCGGAAAGAAACAAACACGCCCGAGTTGCGTCGGCACGCTCGGATGTCTGGTCCCGGCTCGGGGCACACCCCCGACAGCCGCATGCCTCCAAGCATCACATAAAGACGTACTCGGCACAAGTGCATCGCCCGAAGCGAGACGAAGAACATCATCGTCAACCGAGTGATAGTCATCACACTCGGATGACGCCAGCCAGTCGGCAGCCGGCTCATACTACTGACCGGAGGAGCGTACACGAACGCATTCGGGTACATGCGTCAGAGCGACTCGGGGATCGAGAGGAGATCCAGCGAGACTGACCGGGGGTCCGAGCTCCCGCCCGGTTGGAGGAAGTCGCCATCCAAGGAGCCGCACGGTCGCCGCTTGTCGAGAAGCTGCTCCGGGAGTCATTCCCACGCGGATGGAATCCTCCACGCCTTCCCAAGTTTGACGGATCGAAAGACCCGGTGGAGCATGTACTGGCTTTCCGGGATGCTCTGGTCCCGCACGAGGATGATCATATCCTCTGCCGGACCTTCGCCAACAGCTTGTCGGGAACCCCCCTCGAATGGTTCCACAAGCTTAGGCCCTCGTCCATCTCCTCCTTCTCGGAGCTGAGCACGCAGTTCATCGACCAGTACCGATGTAATCGCCGGGAGCTGAAGACTCTGGAGTCACTCTTCGGGATGAGTATGACCCAGAATGAAACGCTCCGACAATTCTACCATAGGTTCAGGTCCGAGTACCTGAGCTTGGCGGACGCAGATGAACAAGATCGTATGGTGATCGCGACCTTCAAAAATGCCATCCAGCCTACCCAACTCGTCAACGCATCGCTCATCAAGCGAACCCCGGAGACGATCGACGAGTTATCGCGGCGTGTTGAGAAGTACATCAAGATTGAAGACGCGGACCGCAAGAGGAAGGCGGTGGAAACCAGGGTCCCGCACCAAGGCTACGCCAAACCAGCTGCCGTGAAGAACGTCAATAAGCAACAGGGCGAGTCGACGCGGCACGAGGCGAAGCGACAAAGGCAAGACAGGCCAGCAAGGCCGCAGTGGAACAGAGAGTTCACAGTACTGAACGCCCCCATAGACCAGATCCTGGAAGCCATCGAAGGTGAACCGTACTTCAAGTGGGCGCAACCGCTTGAGCCCGGGGAGAGGGGAGCCAGAGATGCATCAAGGTACTGTGAGTACCATCAAGGCCAAGGTCACACCACCCTGCAGTGCCGGGCGCTCAAGCATCATATTGAGGATCTCATTGAGGCCGGCCACCTTGGCTGCTTCATTGACATCCCTCAACGTAAGGAAACCAAGGCTGTAGGGGAAGTCCAGCGAGGAGCGATGGCACAGTGCTTACCGGGTCCTCCGCCAGAAAGACGCCAACTCCGAGAGGTAGACGCCATCTACGGGTACTATGGCCCTGTACCGTCGTCAAATGTCGTCGACCGACAGGTGCGGCGTATTGAACAAGCAAGGCAAGTCCACCATGTGGTGCTCGACCCTGTCATCCGTCCCGAGCCAAGAGTGGAAGCTGCAGTACAGTTTTCAGCGGCTGATCTGGTCGGAATAGAGAGGCCTCACAACCATCCCCTGGTCATACGGCTGCAGATAGCCAATTGCCTAGTGAAGAGAATTCTGGTCGACGTTGGAAGCTCGGTAGATGTGCTCTTCCTCAGCGCCTTCGACGCCATGCAGCTAGATCGCGGGCAGATGACTGAGTCGTCGTCGACGATAACAGGCTTCACGGGAGAGGCTGCAAGGGTGGTTGGTGAGATCACCCTCCCGATCACAACAGGGCATCTCACTAATCTTACCCGGTTCATTGTGATCGAAGCTCACTCGGCATACAACATCATCCTCGGAAGGCCGTGGCTCCACCACTTGGATGCGGTCCCCTCGTCGGCCCACCAAGTAGTGAAGTTTTGGACCGACAAGGGCGTGATGAGCATTCGAGGTGACCAGTCTTCGGCTGCCAAGTGCGAGCTCAGCGCCATCCATCTGAAGACAACATGCCAAATTAAGGGAGGGGAACCAGGTGGAGGCAGCACTGAGTTGGGCATCCTCAACCTCTGGACTGCGAAGCGGAGTCAAGAAGCTCCAACGTTCCAACGGACCTCGGCTCGGTCAAGCGTAGGAGCGCGAGGAAGCCAAGCCCTTCGGAAGACCGACCTGTCAGCTGAACTCCAAGAGCTGACAGTGTCGGGGAACCTACTGAAGACCGACTTGTCAGCTGAATGTAAAGAGCTGACAGAGTCGGAGGACCTGCTGAAGACCGACCCGTCAGCTGAATGTAAAAAGCTGACAGAGTCGGAGGGACTGCTGAAGACCGACCTGTCAGTTGAACGTAAAGAACCGACAGTGTCGGGGGACCTGATGAAGACCGACCTGTCAGTTGAACGTAAAGAACTGACAGTTTTGTAACACCGGATCTATTCAATAAAAATGCACTTGCTCAGAGTTCTTGTTCATGCGTGAGAATAATGGTTACCTGAGGCAACCTAAACCAAGTGGTACATAACACTCCGAGTGAGTTCTGCCACTTGGCCGACCGGTCGACAGGACCCTGCGAAGGGCGAGACCGGCCGGTGAACACCTTGGAAGATCGGTCGACAGACCCCGCTGGGGTACGACCGGTCGACCAACCTAAACCAAGTGGTACATAACACTCCGAGCGAGTTCTACCACTTGGCCGACCGGTCGACAGAACCCTGCGAAGGGCGAGACCGGCCGGTGAACACCTTGAAAGATCGGTCGACAGACCCCGCCGGGGTATGACCGGTCGACCAACCTAAACCAAGTGGTACATAACACTCCGAGCGAGTTCTACCACTTGGCCGACCGGTCGACAGGACCCTGCGAAGGGCGGGACCGGCCGGTGAACACCTTGGAAGATCGGTCGACAGACCCCGCTGGGGTACGACCGGTCGACCAACCTAAACCAAGTGGTACATAACACTCCGAGCGAGTTCTACCACTTGGCCGACCGGTCGATAGGACCCTGCGAAGGGCGGGACCGGCCGGTGAACACCTTGGAAGATCGGTCGACAGACCCCGCCGGGGTACGACCGGTTGACCAACCTAAACCAAGTGGTGCATACCTTCCGAGCGAGTTCTACCACTTGGCCGACCGGTCGACAGGTCCCTGCGAAGGGCGTGACCGGCCGGTGAACACCTGGGAAGATCAGTCGACAGACCCCTCGGGGGTACGACCGATCGACCAACGCAAACAAAGAAGGGTATATCACCCCTGAAGGAAGTACTGGATAATTCTACTCGGGCAGGTCGGCTGAGCAAGTGGGCTGCAGAGCTGCAAGAGTTTGGTCCTCGGTATGTGCCTCGGAAAGCAGTCAAGGGCCAAGCACTTGCGGACGTCCTCAGCGATTTCCCGGCGGAAGACACTGCACCGGTGCCAGAGACGTTAGAAGACCTGTCGGTAGCTGTCGGTCGACCCGTGGGAGTCGGTGCGGCAGCAGGACAGGAGGACGAAGGAAAAGGCTGGAGATTGTTCGTGGATGGCTCGTCGTGCGCAGTCGGGAGTGGTGTGGGGGTAGTCCTGGTAACCCCCGATCACACGAAGCTCGAAAAGTCAGTGCGGCTACTTTTTCCGATGACGAACAACGAAGCTGAGTACGAGGCGATGCTGACAGGACTGAAGATGGCAACAGCGCTGGGGGTGACCAGCCTACAGGTCTACGGCGACTCCCAACTGGTAATCAATCAGATTACCGGTAGGTACGAAGCCCGCGACGCAAGGATGCAAACTTACCTGAAGCTAGCCCGGGAGTTGATCGCTAAGTTCGAAGACATAAGCTTCCACCAGTTCCCCAGAGCGGAAAACAAGCAGGCAGATGCCCTTGCTAATCTAGCATCGGTACTCGGAGAAGACAGAGAGAAGCGGGTCTTCATCGAGGTGCAAGCTGACCCACGAATAGTCGGCCCTACAGAAGACAGTTGCCTGACGAGGAGGACACAAGCCATTGATGCGGTCCATACTATTGCGGTCAGAGCTGACTGGGTAAGCAACATGAAGAAGTACCTACTTAATGGGATACTACCGGAGGACGTCGATGATGCCCGAAGAACTAAGACGGGCACACAAACCGAGATGGGTACGCATGTCGAGGTGGCACATGCAAACCAGGGCAGGTACGCAAACCAAGGCGGGCACGCAAACCGAGGCGGGCATGCAAGTCGAGGGTGACACGCAGAATGAAGCTGTACGTAAATCGAGGCAGAGTGATCCTGACCGGGCGGGACCGAAGACCGTCCGGTCAGGAGGGGGTATTGTGTGTACCATTCCCTCTTGGAGCCGGCAAAGCAACAGTCGGAGAAAAGGAAGGGGGGGATCGGCCATGCAACAAACACCCCCCCCCTCTCTCTGGGTCGGCATGTAGCCAGAAGGAGGGAGGGGGGGTCGGCCGGTCACCAAGGAGGCAGCCCCCTCCCCCCAGGTCGGCATGTATACAGAGAGGGGGGGGGTCGGCCGGTTGGTTCACAAGGAGGCAGCCCCCCCCCCAGGTCGGCATGTATACAGAGAGGGGGGGGGGGGGGGGTCGGCCGGTTGGTTCACTAAGGAGGCACCCCCCCCTGGGTCGGTATGTAGCCAGAGGGGGTCGGCCGGTTGGTTCACAAGGAGGCAGCCCCCCCCCCAGGTCGGCATGTATACAGAGAGGGGGGGGGGGGGGGTCGGCCGGTTGGTTCACCAAGGAGGCACCCCCCCCTGGGTCGGCATGTAGCCAGAGGGGGTCGGCCGGTTGGTTCACAAGGAGGCAGCCCCCCCCCCCCCCCCAGGTCGGCATGTATACAGAGAGGGGGGGGGGGTCGGCCGGTTGGTTCACAAGGAGGCAGCCCCCCCCCCAGGTCGGCATGTATACAAAGAGAGGGGGGGGGGCGGTCGGTTGGTCCACAAAGAGGGCAGCAGCCCCCCCTCTCTTTGTGGGTCGGCATGTAGCCAAAAGGGGGGGGGGGCGGTCGGCTGATCACCAAGGAAGCACCCCCCCTCCTCGACGGGATGTGCAACGAAATGAGGAGTGAAGTAGCAGTCAGACACGGCCCGTAGTGCTGACAACGCTCCGCATTTCCGGGCCAACGTGATCAGGTGTCAACCGCGCGCCACGTCACCGCGGCGGTTGAGCTCATTGCAGGGACACGTCACTCGCCCGATTTTCGCGGAGTGTAACCGTCACCCCGCCACTATAAAAGGGGACCTACCCCTTCAGCGAGAGGAGGAAGAATTCTGGAGGAGACGTCGGTCGGCAGACAGATACTGTCTGCATGCGACCGGTAGGCAGACACTGTCTGCAGCGGTCGGTAGCCAGAGACTGTCTGTGGAGGTCGGCCGGCAGACATATACTGTCTGCACACGACTGGTAGTCAGACACTGTCCGCAGCGATCGGTAGCCAGAGACTGTCTGCGGAGGTCGGTCGGCAGATAGATACTGTCTGCACGCGACCGGTAGACAGACACTGTCTGCAGCGGTCGGTAGCCAGAGACTGTCTGCGGAGGTCGGTCGGCAGACATATACTGTCTGCACGCGACCGGTAGTCAGACACTGTCTGCAGCGGTCAGCACCCAGAGGTTGTCTGCGGAGGTCGGTCGGTCGGCAGCCAGACACTGTCTGCAGCGACCGGTAGACAGACCAGACACTGTCTGCAGCGACTTGTAGACAGACGCTGTCTGCAGCGGTCGGTAGTCTGAGTGAAATTGCAGAGGTCAGTAGTTTGGGAGACCGGTCCTTGGGGTTTGTAATTGGGGTTAAGGTGAGAGATTGTACCCGAAAAGATAGTTCTAGTGCATTCTCGCCCCACCCGTGGTTTTTTCCCCTTCGACGTTGAGAAGGGGTTTTCCACGTAATTCCCGGTTTGTTTTAATTTGGCTTGTTGGATTGTGCTCGCCACCCGAACCGCCCGGTTCGACTAAAAACCCCCCACACAAATATTAGTTCTTCTTATAAAATTGTGCCTCGTAGGAGTGGGTGCCTTTTATGCACACACCTCGAGTATAATTTCTTTCTTCAAACTCCTTCTGCTCTGACTTCTAACAAGATTCAGGCTCACTGCAAACCATGGTCCCTCATGTTGTATGGGTGGCGGAAGTATGGTAGGCCTTTGTACAAGTGGAAGATAAATGGAGAGAAGTGAAAGAGAAATGAGGAGATCGAACTAGAGGCACGTCATCCACTAGAATCTTAATTTTCTTTTGCTTGTACAAGAAATTGCTTGATATTTAATCTATTTATAGATACTCATGGACTCTTCTAGATTTCTTCCAATCTAACTCTATTTAATACAACCCCTATCAACTTTTATTAATTTCAACTCCCAAATACTATGTTATTTTACGAGAAATACAATATCTAGAAAGGATTTTGCTTGTACAAATCTTTTCATCTTCTAATCATTTGACCATTTAACTAGCCAAATAGGATGCCATGATGATGCCAATTGCACATGGAAGGAAGTTTACCTTCCAACATCCCCCTTAAACTTGATTCTCCAAAAGCTAGTACTCCTAGTATTCCCCAAAGCCTTTGAAAACTTTTAGCCTTGAGAGGTTTAGTGAAGATGCCCACGATTTGATCCTCTCAGCGAGCTATTAATTGAACTTCATTCACCTTGAAGCAATCTTGAATAAAGTGAATCCTCTTGAGGTACTTGGAGCTCCATTAGCAATCTCCTTAGCCATAAAGCATGACTTATACATGATGCAGTCGCCACATCACTTAGCAAGTAGAGAGGGTAACAATAAATTGCATCTTTAATGACCAATTTAAAATTATATCTCCAAAATAAAAAACGAATCCGGAAGTACTTATGTGATCATCCATATCTGCGGCCCAATCATTATCACTATAACCAAAAAGTTTTGGATTGTCAATAACACGACTTGAACCCAATTTACTCTGTGATTGGTAAGTTCTTTCATCCACTTCAACCGCGTTCTATAATTACCAACAGTCAGAAGATAGATAAAATAGCCCAAAATCAAGAGTACGTATGTAACGAATGATCCTCTTTACGGTCTTCAAGCGCGTCATCTTTGGTTTCTTTATATAGAGGCTAATTAACCCAACTCCGTAGAAAATATATCGGCGAGTGCATGTGAGACATTGGATACTTCTAACCATAATATTATGGTACGTTGGATTCACATCTTTTTCCTCTAACTTTGTTTAACATGATGCCGCTTTCAACCGGTGTGCCCACAAGATAACATCCTTCAATGCCAATTTCTTTAATATCTTCTTTGCATAGTTCATTTGGGAGATGAAAATGCCTTCACTTTTTTGCTTCATTTTAATGCCTAATAAGAAAGCCATATGACCCATGTCAAACATCTCGAATTCGTTCATCATGTTCTCTTTGAACTCTTTAATCATAGTAGGGTTATTTTGTGACGACCAAGATCCAATAGCCAAGAGCCAAGACTTGTGGAGGAGGATTTCGGCTATCGTACGTGACCCTTCTCCAACAGTCGATTGAAGGTTTTACCCTTCGAGATGTGGCGCGCTTCGAAACGCTTGTGGGTGCAAAATCTGGCTAACTCCTAACGGTGGGACCCACAGCCCTGCCTGGGGCCTACGAGTTCGACAGTGGGACCCACAGCCCTGCCTGGGGCCCATGAGTACGATGGTGGGACCCGCAGCCTCGCCTAGGGCCTACTTGCACTATCTGGAGAAATTTACTAAACCCCGGATACACTAAGGAATATTCTTGGAATATTCCTTATATGAACCAAACTACTATAAATAGCAAACCCTGTAAATGATTCCAGATCTGAAATTCCAGACCTGAAACCCACTTTCTGTTTTCTAGAGCTCCCTGAGTTTTCTAGTTTTCACTCCTTTTCCACCATCTGATTACTTGTAAGAAGCACTCCTCGGCATGTCGAGAGTAGCTCTACTGTTTACTCAGAGATAGTGGATTCCAAGGTTGCGTCTTACCGCACGGAGACGTAGGCTCCGGCCGAACTTCATCACCACATCCTGTGTCATCTCTCCCTCTACCTTTCTGCTCTACAGTGCTTTTGTGACAGCCCAGCAAGTCACCACTCAGCGCTTCGAAGCACGCCACATCCCAAAGGGTAAAACCTTCAATCGACTGTTGGAGGAGGGTCACGTACGACGGCCGAAATCCTCCCCCACAGTTTGGCGCCGTTTGTGGGATTTGATCCTAATCCTATCAACTTACAACGTCCAAGTTTCCTAACCCCTCCTGTAGTAGATATCGGTTGCCCGAGTACTCCGTCTGCCTTCATCGCTGCACCTAGATGGCGAAGACACTGATGGACCAGCCATAAGAAAGCATCATGCACCCAGATGCTCAGCATCCGATGACTCGCTCAATGAGTCGTCAATTCGCAATGAGCCAACACCCGGAACAACAGCTCACCATTAATTCAAGGGGTCACCCGTTGGTTGATCGCGCCGTCCAGGCTCAACCTCGACAGTCACCTCAACTCACCAACCAAATTCCTCAGCGCTTGGGGAAAGCACACGTCTCTCCCGGTACCGGTGCTCAAGCATCATATCAAATCACAGCAGAGGACTATCAACTCCTCACCCTCATGAAGCAGAACGCTGCTCTAATGGTGGAAAGAGACTCCCTCCGACAGATTGCCGTCGAAGCAGGAACTAACCTCCCATGGTCTGTCGCCGGAATCAAAGACAGAGCAGACGTCTGTCGGTCGATTAACAAATCTCCCGCTCCTTCCAGACGATCCGTCGTCGACATCCCTCGATGTTCTCTCAAATCCCACTCAAGAGAACCCTCGCCTATTCCTCCTAGGCCGACTGTCTGGGAGCGTCTCAGTGAGTCTGCACGCCATCCCAAGCCTCTCTCCTCTGAGTCATCCTCCGAGCCCTGTATCGTGAGGGATGTTCGAAATAATGGGGATCGCTCCAAAGTTCGGCAACATTACAATGGTGATCGAACCCCAGTTGGGCATCGGACGACGAGATGGACTCCAACGCCCTCTTTGCCTCCTCTTCCTCCGAGACGTCTCTCCGACCAACGAGGTAATCGTCGGAACAATCATGCCTCTGAAGGGCCACTTCATCAGTACATTCTCCGAGCCCAGTTTCCTCGAAGCTGGAAAGCCCCCTCACTCCCCAGGTTCAACTGTTTAAAGGGAGATCCGACACTGCACGTCCTCGCTTTCAAACAAGCACTGACACCGCACGACCACAATAACCAGGTTCTATGCCGCACCTTCGCTGGCAGTCTAGATGACATGTCGCTGGACTGGTATCACAACCTCCCTACGGCCCCTATAAGTCAATTCAGGAATCTGGCAGACCTCTTTGTTCAACACTATCGGCTAAACCTCAAGCCGAAGAAAAAGCTAGACTCCCTCTACCGGCTCAGGATGGGATCAGACGAAACCCTCCGAGAGTTCTCTCGGAGGTTCCGTAACGAGCTTGCTGCGCTCTCTGGACATCACCTCGACGATGAATCCATCATGCTCGCGTTCCAGAATGCCCTACGCTTTGACCTCCACATCTACAATGACCTCATCCGAAATCCTCATGCCTCCCTCGGGGTGCTATTCAATCGAATTCAAAAAGAGATCGAGGTGGAGGATGATCAAGTCGCTCACAAGAAACGTGACCTCGAGAAGCGCCTTTCTGATAAGGCACCAATGAGACCAACAGCTCAAGCTCGCAACGCTCAGGCTGAGGAAGATGGAACCTCTAAGAGGCCGAGGCAGGCAGACGATAGACCCGAAGAGCCTCAGAAGACCACGAACACCAAAGGAAAGCACCCCATCAACTGATCAGAGTAAAAGACCGCCGACTATCAATAACTCGAAAATTCTCTCATCTGAAATCCATGATGTAACATCTTCAAAGTTATCAATGAAATGACAGTTGCTTCAAGTTCTATCAAAGACTATCAAATTCTATCTCAACTTCTACTCAATGCCACAGTTAGTTTGATTCGCGTTGCGACACGGTCGACTAACCTACAACGGTACATAGCTACGTGCCTCGATACGTAGGTTCGACCGAAACGGCGCTTCGCCTAAGTCCAACCGATACAAGGGTGCTACGCTGAGTACTCCGCATCATTGGCATCGCGCATGCTCCCGTTGTCACGTAAGGACGCATGCACTAGAGCCTCGCCACAGTTAGTTCGGTTCGTGTTGCAACACGGCCGGCTAACCTGCAACGGTACAAAGCTACGTGTCCCGATATGTAAGTTCGACTGAAACGGTGCTTTGCCTGAGTCCAACCGATACAAGGGCACTACGCTAAGTACTCCGAATCATTGGCGTTGCATATGCTCCCGTTGTCACGTAAGGACACATGCACTAGTGCCTCGCCACAGTTAGTTCGGTTCGTGTTGCGACACGGCCGGCTAACCTGCAACGGTACAAAAGCTACGTGTCCCCATACGTAAGTTTGACTGAAACGGCGCTTCGCCTGAGTCCAACCGATACAAGGACACTACGCTAAGTACTCCGAATCATTGGCGTCGCACATGCTCCCGTTGTCACGTAAGGACACATGCATTAGTGCCTCGCCACAGTTAGTTCGATTCGCATTGCGACACGGTCAACTAACCTGCAACGGTACAAAGCTACGTGCCCCGATACGTAGGTTCGACTGAAACGGCGCTTCGCCTAAGTCCAACCGATACAAGGGTGCTACGCTGAGTACTCCGAATCATTGACGTCGCACATGCTCCCGTTATCACGTAAGGACACATGCACTAGTGCCTCGCCACAGTTAGTTCAGTTCGCGTTGCGACACGGCCGACTAACCTGCAATGGTACAAAGCTACGTGCCCCGATACGTAGGTTCGACTGAAACGGTGCTTCGCCTAAGTCTAACCGATACGAAGGCACCACGCTGAGTACTCCGAATTCTTACCCCATCGACCAATGAGTACAAGGTCCCGCCCTTGGCATTCAAAGGCAAAGCCCGAGACGGCGACGTCACCTCGGCCCAAGGTGACAGCCTTGGCATTCAAAAGCAAAGCTCAAGGCAGGCTTCGCCCTCCTCGGCACCTGCCAAAGATCGAGACGGTGACATTGCCTTGGCCCAAGGTGACATCCTTGGCATTCAAAAGCAAAGCCCGAGGCAGGCTTCACCCTCCTCGGCACCTGCCAAAGACCGAGACAGTAACATTGCCTCGGCCCAAGGTGATAGCCTTGGCATTCAAAAGCAGAACCCGAGCCAATCTTCACCGCCTTAGCACTTGACGAAGCCCGAGACGTCGGCAACGTCTTGGCACGACGCGACCTTTTGCCTCGGCATTCAAAAACAAAGTCCGAGGCAGGCTTCACTGCCTTGGCACCTGACGAAGCCCGAGACGTCAGCAACGTCTTGGCACGAGGCGACCTTCGCCTCGACACTCGAAGACAAAGTCCGAGACAGGCTTCACCGCCTCGGCACCGGACGAAGCCCGAGACGTCGGCACCGTCTCGGCCCGAGGCGACCTTCGTCTCGGCATTCGAAAACAAAGTCTGAGGCAAGCTTACTGCCCCGGCACCTGACGAAGCCCGAGACATCGGCAATGACTCGGCCCGAGGCGACCTTCGCCTCAGCATTCGAGGACAAAGTCCGAGGCAGGCTTCACCGCCTCGGCACCTGACGAAGCCCGAGACGTCAGCATCGTCTCGGCCCGAGGTGACCTTCGCCTCGACATTCGACAACGCAGTCCGAGGCAGGCTTCACCGCCTCGGCACCTGACGAAGCCCGAGACGTCAGCATCGTCTCGGCCCGAGGCGACCTTCGCCTCGGCATTCGACAACGCAGTCCGAGGTAGGCTTCACCGCCTCGACACCTGACAAAGCCCGAGACGTCGGCATCGTCTCGGCCCGAGGTGACCTTCGCCTCGGCATTCGACAACGAAGTCCGAGGCAAAACTTTGCCACCTCGGCACCTGACGAAGCCCGAGACATCGGCAATGACTCGGCCCGAGATGACCTTCGCCTCGGCATTCGAAGACAAAGTCCGAGGCAAGCTTCACTGCCCCGGCACCTGACGAAGCCCGAGACATCGGCAACGACTCGGCCCGAGGCGACCTTCGCCTCAGCATTCGAGGACAAAGTCCGAGGCAGGCTTCACCGCCTTGGCACCTGACGAAGCCCGAGACATCGGCATCGTCTCGGCCCGAGGCGACCTTCGCCTTGGCATTCGATAACGAAGTCCGAGGCAAAACTTTGCCACCTCGGCACCTGACGAAACCCGAGACATTCGCACCATCTCTGCCCGAGGCGACCTCCATCTCGGCATTCAAAGACAAAGTCCGAGGCTGCCATCGCCGCCTCGGTTCCCGATAAAGAATGCACCGGTCAATACAACGACGAGCTTGACAGCCGATGCTGGACAACGCGGAGGCAGCCGTATTGCCCGTCGTCGGGCAATACATCGGCGAGCGCGACCCGTCGACTCTGAACAACATGCGCCGACAAGTTCTGTAACACCTGTGGTGTTAAATTTGAGAATAATAAAAGTTCACCTTGGGTATTTTCGTCATTCTTAGTCTGACTTTTTTCTTTGGGCTTTTTCTGGAAGAATAAGTCGTAAATCCATAAAATATTTTACGTTCACTTTTGCTATGGCTTCGAACAGGTCGCAATGGCGCATCCCGTACAGTAATCGGGTGTATGCGCAGCTAGTTTCGGCAGTTTGGTAGTTATACCCTAGAATATCGATAAATTAACTGACATTTGATATTGTTTGACTTACCACGGAAGTTCGGGTAATCGAATCATAGCAAGGCTGGATACGTTGGGTGGGGATCTGAGAGACCTTTACAACGAGCCTGAGCTGGGGTCGATCCGATACCTGGGTGATGAGTAACTGTTATTTTAAATTTTTAAGTATTTCTTTCTTTTCAAGAGATCCATACGTCAGAAAATTGTGTATCAAGTGCCGACGCGTTCATGTCGACGAGAGCTTTCCAATGAATCCTCTTAGGCCCAATTCTGACATCCTATTTATAAGTTACGACTAATTATCCTTTTCAGCCCAGTAGGTACTCGAATCGCACCCGGGTTCCTACCGAGCCCACTTCAGGGCGCGGGACCGAGCTCGACCAACCCAAGGAACTGACTTCTAACCTCCTAGCTGGCTTTAAGGCTCATAATTATCCCTCCCCAAGATAATTAAATGTTAAAATTCAGATGGGAAGGATCGAGCAAGATTTGGAGTAATAAGCTCAAAGTCTTCCGTTCCTTTATTCATTCCTCTTCATTAGGAATTAAGGGGTTAACAACTGATCTTTTAAACCTTCTTTAATTACCATCATTAACAACCTACTTCTATACTTGTGTCTTCATGAAGAATCTAGAGAGAAAGAGAACGGTAGAACCAAGAGAGAGAGAGAGAGTTATATAGAGAGAGAAGAGAGAGAGAGAGAGAGATAAGAGAGAAGGGGAAGGAGTTGCAGCGGCCCGACGATCCACGCAGCGGCGAGCCACTCCGAAACCGAACCCGAGCCCATCAGGTAGTCCTCCCCTCCTCCTCCTTTCTCTTCTTCGTTGTAACCACCGGCGACCCATCGGCACTCCGCGACCCAAACCCATCCACGGTCCTCTCCTACCTTAGCCGCGGCCCACTCGGGTGAACGCCACCGCGACCCCATCTCCGGTCCTCGTCGGGAGGACAAAACCCCAGGCTCGACCGGCGATCGCCGGAGCAAAACCAAACCCAAACCCAAAACCCGCGGAACCCTCCGGCCAAAGCCTTCTCGGGCTTCGATGGAACGCATGTTACCTTCTCCCGCGTCTTCCCCGCGGGGGAGACCGGCCGGGCACCGCCGGCGCCACCCCAAGCCACCGGAGCCGAGCACCCCGCGGCCATGCATGGCTTCCCTTCCTCTTCCACGAGTTGGGTGGGGATCCCATAATGGTCACAAGCGGACTCTAACGAATCCGAAGGTGTCGGGGTGTCTGGGAGACCACAATCCCATGTCCGAGCGGCATGGAGTGGTCGAGAAAATGGTGCCGTAGTGATGGGTTCACAGTGAACCCATTCCTCTGTTTTCCTTTGTTGAAGAAGAAGAGGACAAGGGTGGCATTTCTTGAATTGTTATTAACCCAAACTTAACCCATTAATAACTCAACCCTGAATCCAGACCCGACCCGACTGCACAGCAACCCGACCCGCCTAAGTGCACATCAGACCTGCAGACCCGGCCCAACAGTCAACCGGTCTGGTTCACCTGAACCAGACCCGTAAACCGTCTAAATTTGGTTCAGCCGCCATTTCTTCGTCCGATCTCGGAATCGAACGAAACCAGCGGCATTACGACCGGCTCAAAAAATCCTACATGTTAGATATAGTTAGGTACAGTAATTATACCATTTAGTATCCCATTTTATTCATAAAACCGAACTAATTGGTGCACTGTGGTTTGACCGCCAATTCTCCGTCCGATCTCGGAATTGGACGAAACCAGTGGCATCGTGCTCAGATCATCGATGCCGATGTTTGAACCTAGTTTGGGACCCTAGAGACCCCTTTACCCTATTGAACCGATCGTAGACCGGTTTTCACCGGTTCGACCCTAAAACCTCCGACCGAAGTCGGATTCGAGCGAGACCGGATCCCATGGGTCTCTCATCCCTAAACCAACCTTTTTATAACCCTAGTTTGACTAATTTATGGATATAACAACTTATACATTTCAAACCATGGTGGTCAGTTCCTCCTTCGACGGTACACCGGACCGATAGGCGTAAGGAGCGTGGACTACCGAGCTATTCTCCAGGTGAACATGATTAATTCTATTCTAGTTAGAGTAGATTGTAGTTGTATCTGTAAAATAATAAATAAAACCGTATGTGGCATAGTATGTCCAATGCATGCAGGCGGGAAACCGGTACTGCATGTGGGAGGTGGGCATACTATCCCTTGCCTCTGAATAGTCATGCATGTAATATTTTGATAGCTGTAATGGTGATTGACTCAACCTAGATTCACACTAGGATGCATGCAAACAAGTAGATACTTGTACTGATTATTTATTAATATTCTATTGAATGACTGTGTTTGGTGACTATGGATCGCATGGAGCAGTCCAGTTGCTATTGAGCAACGAAGACTGGTGGTCTCGATAGAGAGACCGGTGGTCTCAATGGAGAGACTGGTGATTGTACTTCCTCAGTTGAGGTTCTCTTCCCAGAGGGAAGACTCACTACTCACGGGCATGGGTAGGGGACCCGAGTGCATAGGATGGGAGGTGAACCACCGCCTGTGCATAATCCGAATCAAGTAGGTAGGGTCACAGGGTTGGGCACGCGGTAAAGCCCCTAGTGGCCTAGTAGTCCACCCCTGGGTAATGACCCCGAAAAGCAAGGTGGGCGGGAGTGCCCCGTGGTGAAAGACCAAGCCCCCTTATGGCCATATGGGTATTTCTGGCTCTCCAAGGACACTTGGACCCAGGTTTCTGTTGGCAGACTCAGTTAGAAAACTGCCGGTTCACTTTAGGAGTAGGTAGAACTAACCTTCGGTAATTAGTTACATACTTTTGATCTGGATGATTATTTGTCTTATATATACTAGTTGTAGTTGTAATATAGTAGAATTGCCATGTGTAACTAGTTCATTTCACTTACTTGTAATATATGTATGTGTATGTTGTCGCCCTCGTAGACTTCTAGAAGGGCAGGGTATGACTATGGTTTACCTTAGCTAGTTTAGGGTTAACTGTTCACTGAGTTTACCTAGTAAACTCACCCCGTTATTGCACACTCTTTTCAGGTACCGTAGATCTTTCTCAGACGCTTCCTAGAGGATCTTAAATAACTATCGAGAGAGGACACTAGAGCTATTAGCTAGTTTTTATTACTTCCAGTTGGTTATGTAATAATTATGGAACTATGTTTTAGATGCTCTGAATAATGCCAGAATTAGTAATGTTTCCCTTGGTAAGCTTCTTCTCAAAGCTTCCTGCCCGGTAGGCCTTTCCTCAAGGCCAAGCTATTGGTAGGCTTCTCCTCAAAGCCATTCCCTATCAACTAGTAAATAGTTAATGATAAATTAATAATAAATAACTAAATAATAAAATCAACCTCGCAACCTTACAACATCGACTTACCCTTATAACCCCATCACCCCCGGGTTTGACGGGTTTACCCATGTAGTCAGATCCGGGGCGTGACAACTGGTATCAGAGCTTAGGGATATGATCTTAGGGTTATCTTTAGGTTGTTAGTCATTGTATTAGGATTTGTTGTAAGAGTTCCCAGTGAATAGTGGGGTCTATCTTTATGGCTTTAGTTTTGAGGATTTAATTACCTTCCTACCCTACTGATGGGGACTCCTTTCAGTAGAAATAGTTAAGAGGGACGCTTTTTAGCTTGGTAAGGTGAGTAATTGGATCCCCAACCCTATAGATGTGTTAGATTATTGCAATCTCTGGACAGTTTCTGTGTAAGGTGTGTAGTTTACAGCCTCTTCCTTTGTTGTTTGGTAAGTTCTCTAGTTTAGGATCTAGTCTAAGAGTCTGTAATGTATGAGACTTACCATGATAATACCCACTTGTACTAAGCGCTCTTGCTTTACCTTTTAGTTTAAAATTTTTATCAGTGGATACTTTTGGGATTGTAACTATAGGAAATGATGTGATCATTGAGAGGTATACTCATTGAGTTGTTCTGTATCCCTCTTACGATTGTGGCTTAATATTATAGTGTGTTTTGTGTTTATCGTGGATACTTTATCCTGCATGTATATATTTCTCATAGATTCTATAGTTCTTGGATTAGTAGATGTTGTGAGTCATAGGAGAGAATTCTGTTATAGGCTTGACAGAAGGATATTAGAGCTTTTAGATATGCCATAGAAATTACCCTAGACCCATTCCTCGTAGTATAGTTTTACCTTGCATAGTTCAGTAGTTCATACTTCTAGTTCGCATAGTGAGAATAGGCATACCCTTATAGCTATTATACTATTGTCTTAGGTATTGTACTTGTATTTATTACCTTGCACGAGTTTTGTTCGACACTGGATTGACGCACTCTAACATAGTCCCAAGATTTGTGGCTACCTTGGGGCTAGCACCGATGTGGACCGAGTATGTAAGAGATGTGTGCTTTCCATTGGAGGTAATGAACTCGTGGCCGACTTGATCATCCTTGACTTAGAAGGGTTGGATGTCTTATTGGGGATGGACTGGATGACGGCATACCATACTTTACTAAACTGCTTCTCCAAGACGATCTCCTTCTGTCCACCCAGTAACTCGGAGTTCTTCTTTGCGGGAGCTAAGCTGGCTATTTTATATCCGACGCCCCGGCAAGGGTCCTATCTTAGCCTCCTAGCACAGTTGGCCAACGAGATTGAGGGCAAGAATCCATTAGAGCGCTCCCCAATAGTTCGAGACTTTCCTGATGTATTCCCTGACCAGCTCCCAGGTCTTCCTCCTATTCGAGATGTAGAGTTCAGCATCAAACTAGTTCCGGGTACGGCACCGATCTCAGTGGCCCCGTATCGGATGGCACCAGCGGAGCTATGGGAGTTAAGTACTCAGCTAGAAGAATTGCGGAGTCTCGGGTATATTCGCCCCAGTGTCTCTCCATGGGGTGCCCCTGTTTTGTTTGCCCAGAAGAAGGACGGTTCAAAGCGGCTCTGCATTGATTATAGGAAACTTAATGCAGTTACTGTGAAGAACCGATATCCTCTTCCAAGGATCGAGGATCTATTTGATCAGCTGAAGGGTGCTCAGTTCTTCTCTAAGATTGATTTGAGGACTGGGTACCATCAGCTCAGAGTGAAGGATGATGATATCCAGAAGACAGCATTTCGGACGCGGTACGGGCACTACGAGTTTCTAGTGATGCCGTTCGGTCTGACGAATGCTCCAGCAGCTTTTATGGACTTGATGAATCGGGTCTTCAGGCCTTACCTTGACCGGTTCATCGTAGTCTTCGTTGATGACGTATTGATCTTCTCGAAGTCAAAAGAGGAGCATGCAGAGCATCTGAGGATTGCCCTACAGACATTGCGAGATCACCAGCTCTATGCCAAACTCAGCAAGTGTGAGTTTTGGATGAGAGAAGTAAAGTTCTTAGGGCATGTGGTTTCAGAAGGAGGCATCTCGGTGGACCCAGCAAAAATCGAGGCAGTACTGAGTTGGGAGTCACCGAGGAAGGTTTTTGAGATCCGGAGTTTCCTGGGTCTAGCGGGATACTACCGGAGGTTCGTAGAGGGTTTCTCGAGACTGGCATTGCCTCTGACTCGGTTAACAAAGAAGGGGGTGAAGTTTGAGTGGTCGGATGCTTGCGAGCAGTCCTTCCAGGAGCTGAAGCGACGACTCATCACTGCCCCTGTTCTTATAGTGCCAATTGGTGGGAAGGGATACGTGGTCTATACAGATGCGTCTCAGTCTGGACTTGGAGGTGTGTTGATGCAAGATGGAAAAGTGGTAGCCTATGCATCGAGACAATTGAAGCCTCATGAGCAGAACTACCCGACCCATGATCTGGAGCTTGCAGCGGTGGTGTTTGTGCTCAAGATTTGGCGGCACTACCTGTATGGAGAAGACTTCGAGATGTATTGTGATCATAAGAGTCTGAGGTATATCTGTACCCAGAAGGACCTGAATCTCCGATAGAGGAGGTGGATTGAGGTCTTGAAGGACTTCAACTACAACTTCTTTTATCACCCTGGGAAGGCTAATGCAGTGGCAGATGCGCTCAGCAGGAAGTTCAAGAGCAAGATGTCTCGACTGATTGCAGATAGATAGAGCTTTATTGTAGCAGTTGAAGGGTATGACCTGTTGGTGCGAGAGGATCCCGCTAGTACTCGATTATTCAGTGTGCGGGTGCAGCCTACGTTGGTCAAACAAGTGATAGCCTCCCAGGCAGATGATGAGGAGTTGGAGGAGATGCGTTCTCGAATGATAAGGGGAGAGGCAGTAGAGGACTGGTCGCTTGATTCTGATGGCGGACTGAGGTATAAGAGGAGGCTATGTCTACCGAAGAACCTGGAGATTCGAGAGGAGGTTCTAACAGCGGCGCATCGCTCTCGATACATGGTACACCCTAGCAGTACCAAAATGTACCGATACTTGAAGAGCCAATTCTGGTGGAACGGCATGAAGAGAGATGTAGCTGAGTTCGTGGCCAAGTGTCTGACCTGTCAGCAGGTTAAGGCAGAACACCAGAAGCCTGCGGGACCCCTTCATCCCCTTCCTGTCGCAGAGTCGAAGTGGGAGCACATCACGATGGACTTCGTCTCGGGGTTGCCACTAACCAGGAGCAAGCATGATTCAGTATGGGTGATTGTGGACAGACTGACCAAGTCTGCCCACTTCCTTCCAGTCCGAACGACTTCCTCTTTATCGGAGCTGAGCAGACTCTACATTGCAGAGATAGTCAGATTGCATGGGATTCCAGTAACCATTGTCTCTGATCGAGATCCCAGGTTTGTCTCAGGGTTCTGGAAGAGTTTGCAGACCGCGTTGGGGACACAGCTCAGCTTTAGCACATCCTTCCATCCCCAGACAGACGGTCAATCAGAGCGGACCATCCAGATATTGGAAGACATGCTTCGGGCATGTTCTATAGACTTCGGAGGTAGCTGGGATGAGCACTTGACCTTGGTGGAGTTCTCGTACAACAATAGCTATCAAGCGAGCATTGGCATGGCTCCCTATGAGGCTCTGTATGGGAGGCCTTGTTGATCCCCCATCTGTTGGGCAGAGGTCGGAGAGCGTAGTCTTCTGGGACCAGACTTAGTGCAGGAGACTACAGAGAAGATACAGGTTATCAGAGAAAGGCTCCGCACAGCTCAAAGCAGACAGAAGAGTTATGCGGATATTCGTAGACGGCCCCTTGAGTTTGAGGTCGGTGACCATGTTTTTCTGCGAGTTTTCCCTAAGCGTGGCGTCTTTCGGTTCGGAAAGAAGGGAAAACTAGCACCGAGGTTTACGGGACCGTTCGAGATTCTAGATCGAGTCGGAGAGGTGGCGTATCGTTTGGCGTTGCCACCTCGACTCTCAGCAGTGCACCCAGTGTTCCACGTGTCGATGCTCCGGAGGTACATGCCAGACCCGACACATGTACTAGATTGGCAAGACTTGGAGCTAAATGCCGATGCCACTTTTGAGGAGCGGCCGATCCGTGTTTTAGCTTCCGGAGATAGGGTGCTTCGCACCAAGACCATCAAGATGGTCAAGATTTTATGGATGAGGCCACTTGGGAAGTGGAGTCCGATATATTGCGATTGTACCCTGATCTCTTTGATGTTTGATTTCTAATTCTAACTAATTTTCGAGGACGAAAATTTCTTTAAGGTGTGTAGGTTGTAACACCTGTGGTGTTAAATTTGGGAATAATAAAAGTTCACCTTGGGTATTTTCGTCATTCTTAGTCTGACTTTTTTCTTTGGGCTTTTTCTGGAAGAATAAGTCGTAAATCCATAAAATATTTTACGTTCACTTTTGCTATGGCTTCGAACAGGTCGCAATGGCGCATCCCGTACAGTAATCGGGTGTATGCGCAGCTAGTTTCGGCAGTTTGGTAGTTATACCCTAGAATATCGATAAATTAACTGACATTTGATATTGTTTGACTTACCACGGAAGTTCGGGTAATCGAATCATAGCAAGGCTGGATACGTTGGGTGGGGATCTGAGAGACCTTTACAACGAGCCTGAGCTGGGGTCGATCCGATACCTGGGTGATGAGTAACTGTTATTTTAAATTTTTAAGTATTTCTTTCTTTTCAAGAGATCCATACGTCAGAAAATTGTGTATCAAGTGCCGACGCGTTCATGTCGACGAGAGCTTTCCAATGAATCCTCTTAGGCCCAATTCTGACATCCTATTTATAAGTTACGACTAATTATCCTTTTCAGCCCAGTAGGTACTCGAATCGCACCCGGGTTCCTACCGAGCCCACTTCAGGGCGCGGGACCGAGCTCGACCAACCCAAGGAACTGACTTCTAACCTCCTAGCTGGCTTTAAGGCTCATAATTATCCCTCCCCAAGATAATTAAATGTTAAAATTCAGATGGGAAGGATCGAGCAAGATTTGGAGTAATAAGCTCAAAGTCTTCCGTTCCTTTATTCATTCCTCTTCATTAGGAATTAAGGGGTTAACAACTGATCTTTTAAACCTTCTTTAATTACCATCATTAACAACCTACTTCTATACTTGTGTCTTCATGAAGAATCTAGAGAGAAAGAGAACGGTAGAACCAAGAGAGAGAGAGAGAGTTATATAGAGAGAGAAGAGAGAGAGAGAGAGAGAGATAAGAGAGAAGGGGAAGGAGTTGCAGCGGCCCGACGATCCACGCAGCGGCGAGCCACTCCGAAACCGAACCCGAGCCCATCAGGTAGTCCTCCCCTCCTCCTCCTTTCTCTTCTTCGTTGTAACCACCGGCGACCCATCGGCACTCCGCGACCCAAACCCATCCACGGTCCTCTCCTACCTTAGCCGCGGCCCACTCGGGTGAACGCCACCGCGACCCCATCTCCGGTCCTCGTCGGGAGGACAAAACCCCAGGCTCGACCGGCGATCGCCGGAGCAAAACCAAACCCAAACCCAAAACCCGCGGAACCCTCCGGCCAAAGCCTTCTCGGGCTTCGATGGAACGCATGTTACCTTCTCCCGCGTCTTCCCCGCGGGGGAGACCGGCCGGGCACCGCCGGCGCCACCCCAAGCCACCGGAGCCGAGCACCCCGCGGCCATGCATGGCTTCCCTTCCTCTTCCACGAGTTGGGTGGGGATCCCATAATGGTCACAAGCGGACTCTAACGAATCCGAAGGTGTCGGGGTGTCTGGGAGACCACAATCCCATGTCCGAGCGGCATGGAGTGGTCGAGAAAATGGTGCCGTAGTGATGGGTTCACAGTGAACCCATTCCTCTGTTTTCCTTTGTTGAAGAAGAAGAGGACAAGGGTGGCATTTCTTGAATTGTTATTAACCCAAACTTAACCCATTAATAACTCAACCCTGAATCCAGACCCGACCCGACTGCACAGCAACCCGACCCGCCTAAGTGCACATCAGACCTGCAGACCCGGCCCAACAGTCAACCGGTCTGGTTCACCTGAACCAGACCCGTAAACCGTCTAAATTTGGTTCAGCCGCCATTTCTTCGTCCGATCTCGGAATCGAACGAAACCAGCGGCATTACGACCGGCTCAAAAAATCCTACATGTTAGATATAGTTAGGTACAGTAATTATACCATTTAGTATCCCATTTTATTCATAAAACCGAACTAATTGGTGCACTGTGGTTTGACCGCCAATTCTCCGTCCGATCTCGGAATTGGACGAAACCAGTGGCATCGTGCTCAGATCATCGATGCCGATGTTTGAACCTAGTTTGGGACCCTAGAGACCCCTTTACCCTATTGAACCGATCGTAGACCGGTTTTCACCGGTTCGACCCTAAAACCTCCGACCGAAGTCGGATTCGAGCGAGACCGGATCCCATGGGTCTCTCATCCCTAAACCAACCTTTTTATAACCCTAGTTTGACTAATTTATGGATATAACAACTTATACATTTCAAACCATGGTGGTCAGTTCCTCCTTCGACGGTACACCGGACCGATAGGCGTAAGGAGCGTGGACTACCGAGCTATTCTCCAGGTGAACATGATTAATTCTATTCTAGTTAGAGTAGATTGTAGTTGTATCTGTAAAATAATAAATAAAACCGTATGTGGCATAGTATGTCCAATGCATGCAGGCGGGAAACCGGTACTGCATGTGGGAGGTGGGCATACTATCCCTTGCCTCTGAATAGTCATGCATGTAATATTTTGATAGCTGTAATGGTGATTGACTCAACCTAGATTCACACTAGGATGCATGCAAACAAGTAGATACTTGTACTGATTATTTATTAATATTCTATTGAATGACTGTGTTTGGTGACTATGGATCGCATGGAGCAGTCCAGTTGCTATTGAGCAACGAAGACTGGTGGTCTCGATAGAGAGACCGGTGGTCTCAATGGAGAGACTGGTGATTGTACTTCCTCAGTTGAGGTTCTCTTCCCAGAGGGAAGACTCACTACTCACGGGCATGGGTAGGGGACCCGAGTGCATAGGATGGGAGGTGAACCACCGCCTGTGCATAATCCGAATCAAGTAGGTAGGGTCACAGGGTTGGGCACGCGGTAAAGCCCCTAGTGGCCTAGTAGTCCACCCCTGGGTAATGACCCCGAAAAGCAAGGTGGGCGGGAGTGCCCCGTGGTGAAAGACCAAGCCCCCTTATGGCCATATGGGTATTTCTGGCTCTCCAAGGACACTTGGACCCAGGTTTCTGTTGGCAGACTCAATTAGAAAACTGCCGGTTCACTTTAGGAGTAGGTAGAACTAACCTTCGGTAATTAGTTACATACTTTTGATCTGGATGATTATTTGTCTTATATATACTAGTTGTAGTTGTAATATAGTAGAATTGCCATGTGTAACTAGTTCATTTCACTTACTTGTAATATATGTATGTGTATGTTGTCGCCCTCGTAGACTTCTAGAAGGGCAGGGTATGACTATGGTTTACCTTAGCTAGTTTAGGGTTAACTGTTCACTGAGTTTACCTAGTAAACTCACCCCGTTATTGCACACTCTTTTCAGGTACCGTAGATCTTTCTCAGACGCTTCCTAGAGGATCTTAAATAACTATCGAGAGAGGACACTAGAGCTATTAGCTAGTTTTTATTACTTCCAGTTGGTTATGTAATAATTATGGAACTATGTTTTAGATGCTCTGAATAATGCCAGAATTAGTAATGTTTCCCTTGGTAAGCTTCTTCTCAAAGCTTCCTGCCCGGTAGGCCTTTCCTCAAGGCCAAGCTATTGGTAGGCTTCTCCTCAAAGCCATTCCCTATCAACTAGTAAATAGTTAATGATAAATTAATAATAAATAACTAAATAATAAAATCAACCTCGCAACCTTACAACATCGACTTACCCTTATAACCCCATCACCCCCGGGTTTGACGGGTTTACCCATGTAGTCAGATCCGGGGCGTGACAAGTTCGTTTGCGTTTGTTGGGTTACAAGACAAGCTCAAGCATGCCAAAGCTATGCTTGGCTCGGCTTGTGTCGACTCCATTCAGTCTCAACTGTGCAGCCCCTTCTCTTGGATTTTTGAGTAGGGTGTGAAAGAGGGCTTGAGTGTGAGAGGGTGGCAAAAAAAAAAATGATGAAGTGTGACACTTGGGTTCGATGCATGCGCCATACAGCGGCCCGTTGTTCTTCCATCGTTGCAAGCAAGAGGTAGTGCCGCTCCACGAACCAAACCACTTGCAAGACCCCCCCCCCCCCCCCTCTTGCAAGACCCCCCCTCCCCCCCTCTTACAAGACCCCCCCTCTTGCAAGACCCCCCCCCCCCCCTCTCTTGCAAGACCCCCCCTCTTGCAAGACCCCCCCCCCCCCCCCCCCCCCTTTGCAAGATCTCGCCTTAACACATACACCAAAATAGACCCCCCCCTCTTCCCCATCTCCGGCGACTCCCGCCACCCGGCGCTACCTCCACCATCACCATTGCCACCACCACTACCACAATCCCCACCATCACCACCACCATAGCACCATCCCCACCACCTTCACCACTCACCATTACCACCACTACCACCATCCCCACCACCACCACCCACCACCACCATCACCACCACCACGGCACCATCCCCACCACCTTCACCACTCACCATCACCACCACTACCACCATCTCCACCATCACCACCACCACCATGGCATCATCCCCATCCACCATCACCACCACCACAACCACCACCCGGCCACCGCCGCTGCCACCGCCCCCGCGTGCCCGAACCCCCCTTCCCCGAGCCCGGCGCCCGAGCCACCACCCTGCGCCGCCGCCGCCACCCCCCCTTCCCCGAGCCCGGCGCCCGAGCCACCCCCATTCCCCCGCCCCCGGCCGGCGCCGCCACCCCTGTGCGCTCGAGCCCGAACCCGAGCCCGAGCCCGAGCCCCTACGCCGCCGCCGCTGCGCCCCGCAGTCGCTGCCGCCCCCCCCGAGCCGCCGCCGCCCGACCTTCTTCCCTCCCCCGTTCAATGAAACCTGCGACCCTTTTTTTTTTCATTTTTTGCAAAAAACCCCCCCATCCATTACAAATTTGTGTAAAACCCTTCGGCCGCCAATTTTGACTGTTCAGGATTTTTTACATAAAAAACCCTGTATCCCGGAATATTTGACCGAACCCCCTTCCACCTGACTTTTTTAGTCAAAAACCCCTCTGCCCCCTATTCTTTGCATAGAACCCCCTACCCCTAATATTTTTGGCATGAACCGCCCTACACGTGACTATTTCTGTGATCCCAGTCAACCAGGTTGCCACCTACCCAACTGGGAGGGGGTAACACACATGCAGTCGACCACGCGCAATGGGTCGACAGATACACACCCGATCAACCCCTAGTAGGGGGTCGACGGGCGCAACGGTCGGCCCCGGGCAGAGGGTTGGCAGACACACGCGGTTAGCCCCGCGCAACGGGTCGGCAGACAGACTATGATCGGCCCCATGCAACGGATCGGCAGACACACAGTAGTCGGCCCCGGACAGGGGGTCGGCAGACTGACGACGGTCGGCCCCGCGCAACGGATCGACAGACAGACTATGGTCGGCCCCGTGCAACGGGTCAGTAGACACACAGTAGTCAGCCCCGGACAGGGGGTCGACAGACTGACGACGGTCGGCCCCGCGCAACGGGACGGCAGACAGATGACAGTCGGCCCCGCGTAACGGGTCGGCAGACACACAGTAGTCGGCCCCGGACAGGGGGTCGGCAGACTGATGACGGTCGGCCCCGCGCAGGGGGTCAGCAGACTGACGACGGTAGGCCCCGCACAACGGGACGGCAGACAGACGACGGTCGGCCCCGCGCAACGGGTCAGCAGACACACAGTAGTCGGCCCCGCTAGGGGGTCGGCAGACTGACGACGGACGGCCCCGCGTAACGGGTCGGTAGACAGACGATAGTCGGCCCAGCGTAATGGGTCGGCAGACACACAGCAGTCAGACCCGGACAGGGGGTCGGCAGACTGACGAGGGTCGGCCCCGCGCAATGGGTCAGCAGATAGACGATGGTCGGCCCCGTGCAACGGGTTGACAGACGCACACCCGGCCGACCCCTAGCAAGGGGTCGGCGAGTCCAACGGGCTAACCACGGATAGAGGGTCGATAGACGAGCGACCGGCTTTGCACCAGGAAATCCTAGCCAGCTAGGTTAACACCTATCTTGCTGGGAGGGGGTAACTGTGGGTGCAAAATCTGGCTAATGCCCAACGGTGGGACCCACAGCCCTGCCTGGGGCCTACGAGTTCGACAGTGGGACCCGTAGCCCTGCCTGGGGCCCATGAGTACGACGGTGGGACCCGCAGCCTCGCCTAGGGCCTACTTGCACTATCTGGAGAAATTTACTAAACCCCGGATACACTAAGGAATATTCTTGGAATATTCCTTATATGAACCAAACTACTATAAATAGCAAACCCTGTAAATGATTCTAGATCTGAAATTCCAGACCTGAAACCCACTTTCTGTTTTCCAGAGCTCCCTGAGTTTTCTAGTTTTCAGTCCTTTTCCACCATCTGATTACTTGTAAGAAGCACTCCTCGGCATGTCGAGAGTAGCTCTACTGTTTACTCAGAGATAGTGGATTCCAAGGTTGCGTCTTACCGCACGGAGACGTAGGCTCCGGCCGAACTTCATCACCACATCCTGTGTCATCTCTCCCTCTACCTTTCTACTCTACAGTGCTTTTGTGACAGCCCAGCAAGTCACCACTCAGCGCTTCGAAGCGCGCCACATCCCGAAGGGTAAAACCTTCAATCGACTGTTGGAGGAGGGTCACGTACGACGGCCGAAATCCTCCCCCACAGCGCTGAGCTGTAAATTGTTAGGCTGCCACACAAGCTCTGTAGGGTAAAGAGAGAGAGTTGACACTAGATATGGTGACGAAGTTAGGCCAAAGCCTACGTCACTGTGCGGTAAGATGCTGTGAGTGCAAAAATTGTATCGGATCGGACCAGACCCACATGGGCCCACGCAATGGCCCAAATAGGCAAACACAAGCCCAGGATCGGTGCCACCCCAGCATCGCCATGTCAACAATGCCACCTCAGATTTGCCATGTCATCACTGCCATATCAGTACAGGCTTCAGCTATAAAAGGACCCCCATGGTATTCAGAAAATGGGTTGGTCATTCGATCAGAGGAAGAGAGGATTCCAAAGTTAGAGCTTTCTTCTCTCTTTCTAGTTTCCTTCTAGTTACTCCGTGCAACCCTCATTGTAAAAAGCTTCTTTTGGCCTGTCGAGAGAATGTTCCCTTCATACATTATAGTGCAAACTAGGTGGCACCTCTCGCCCAGAGACGTAGGTCGTAATACCGAACTCCAACAATAATTCCACGTGTCATCCCTCTCTCTCTACTCTCTAATCACTATCTCTATCTCTACAAACCATCATATTAAATCAAGAATTATGGGGCGAGATCTCCGATCAAGATGGCACAAAAATTTTCCCCACAATCTTTGGCACCGTCTGTGGGATATTGTTAGAGGTCTTACCCACACCTCTACCAACTCCTGTTCAACTTGTGGTGACGAGCCACAAGTCCTCCTTTAAGTCAACCTTAATGCCTTTATCACACCGACATCAACATGCTTGATGGTGAAGGCCAGCACTAACCCACCGAAGGTGGGTGCCGAACGAACAAACGATGTGCTGATCAAAGAAGAATAAGAAGTCTCGGTTGCAACCAACCAAATAAATGTTTGAAAGCGGCTGGGACCGCAAGGCAGCCATCCAGAAAGGCACAGTGATTGACAGGACCCGTCGTCCCCGAGGCGTCGATCTGGCAAAGAACCCGCTACTCAAGGAAGCGAGCCTCAGGCTACATACGAGATCTCGACTGCTGACTTCCAGCTGCTTAATCTCCTCAACAAGAATGCAGTCCTCGAACAAGAGAGAGTCTCCTTGAAGAAGGCGGCTAAAAGGCCGGGGGTTATGATCCATAACTCTCCCATTGAGAATGAAGACTCACTAAAGACTAGCCCAGCTACGAGTCATCACTTTGAAGAACCAAGGAGGGGTCGTACCAAAAGGCGTCAGGTATCTATACAAGCACCTAAGCAAATGGTGTGGGATTGTTTTGACATCGAAGGCGCGCTAGACCACCGTCGAGAAAGGTCACCTGAATCAACAGGGTCCACTGGATGCTCCATTCACTCGCATGCGAGAACACCAAATGCACATGAGCTACTCAACTGACGAAGGCAAACCACCAATGTGGGACGCCGCCATCAAGATCACAGGCTATTAATTGCCTCAATGAGACCTCTTCATCCCGAGGTGCTCGTAACCCCTTTCCCTGTGGGTTGGCGAACACCGAGCCTGCTCAAGTTCAACTGCATCATGGGAGACCCAGCTCTCCACATCCTAGCCTATAAGCAGGCCATGACGCCATACGAGTATGAGAACCATGTTCTTTGCCGTATGTTTACGGAAAGCCTCGAGGGACCTTCCCTCGATTGGTACCACACACTACCAATCGATGCGGTGGCCACTTTTGAAGATTTGGCAAAACTCTTCATGGATCATTATCTGCTCAACCTGAAGCCAGAAAGAAGCTAGATAATCTTTACCGGCTGTAGATGGGCTCTGACAAATCCCTAAGGAGCTTCACAACCAGGTTTTGCAATAAGCACTCTAAGCTCACTGGCCGATCTCAAAATAAGGAGGCCATTATGATGGTGTTCCAAAATGCTATCCGGCCAGAGCTCCATGCCTACACTGACTTCATTCGACATTCTCCCAGCTTCTTGGAGGCGATGTTCAAACGCGTACAGCAAGAGATAGAGGTGGAAGACAATCAGCGGGCTAGAAGGCAGTGTGAGTCCCATGACTCTCGACACAAGAAGGAAGCCCAGAATGAACCTCACAATAAGAAGCATGCCAACGCCACGTCTGATCAGAAGGGACCGGCCAAGAGACGAAATGAAGAACCAAAAGCTTCTCCAGCAGGGAAAAGGAGAGATCCGAGGGAGCAGAAGGTGTTCACCAAGTTGAACACCTCGATCGAAAATATACTCACCTATATACAAAATGAACCATTCTACAAATAGCTACAACCTCTTCTTCTAAACTCAGAGCAGACCAAGGACACTAAAGTCTATTATGAATTTCATCACAGCCACGGGCACCCAACTCAACCTGTTGGCGAGACTGAAGGACCACATCGAAGACTTGGTTCAAGAAGGACGACTCAATGGCTACCTCGCTAATAAGGAACCAGGTCAAAAGTAGGAAAGGCAGTAGCAGTGGAGGAAGAAAGTCAACGTAATACGTAGAGGCATAATTATAATGTAAGTCGGGTGAATTTTGAAAATTGTAACCACAACTTTGCGTTATCAATAAAGTGCCTCTTTTTCTTGAAATCAAATCCCTCGAAGTTTGATTCTACCAGTTTAAGGCATAAAAAAAAGGCTCCTGATAACTCAGGTCAACTACAGACCTTCGATTCTGCCCTTTCAAGTTGGAAGTTCGAAGGCAATTCGGCTATGCTATCTCGAGGCTAAAGTCCAATAAAAAGGCTCCTAGCAACCCAGGTCAATCAAAGACCTTCGACTCCGCCCATTCAAGTCGAAAGCTCAAAGGCAATTCGGCTACGCCCTATCAAGGCTAAAGTCCGATAAAAAGGCTTCTGACAACCCAGGTTAACCAAAGAGCTTCGATTCCGCCCATTCAAGTCGGAAGCTCGAAGGCAATTCGACTACGCCCTCTCGAGGCTAAAGTCCAATAAAAAGGCTCATGGCAACCCAGGTCAACCACAGACCTTCGATTTCCCCCGTTCAAATTGGAAGCTCAAAGGCAATTTGGCTATGCCCTCTCGAGGCTAAAGTCTGATAAAAAGGCTTCTAGCAACCCAGGTTAACCAAAGACCTTTGGTTCTGCCCATTCAAGTCGGAAGCTCAAAGGCAATTCGGCTATGCCCTCTCGAGATTAAAGTTCGATAAAAAGGCTCCTGGCAATCCGAGTTAACCAAAGACCTTCGATTTTGCCCATTCAAGTCGGAAGCTCGAATGCAATTCGGATATGCCCTCTCAAGGCTAAAGTCCGATAAAAAGGCTCCTGGCAACCCAGGTCAACCAAAGACCCTAAAGACCTTTGATTCCGCCTGTTCAAGTCGGAAGCTCGAAGGTAATTCGGCTATGCCCTTTTAAGGCTAAAGTTCGATAAAAAGGCTCCTGACAACCTAGGTCAATCAAAGACCTTCGATTCTGCCCATTCAAGTCAGAATCTCGAAGACAATTCAGCTACGCCCTCTTGAGGCTAAAGTCTGATAAAAAGGCTCCTGGCAACCCAGGTCAACCAAAGACCTTCGATTCTGCCCATTCAAGTCGGAAGCTCCAAGGCAATTCGGCTATGCTCTTTTAAGGCTAAAGTCCAATAAAAAGGCTCCTACCAACCCAGGTCAGCCAAAGACCTTCGATTCCGCTCATTCAATTCGAAAGCTCAAAGGCAATTCGGCTACGCCCTTTCGAGGCTAAAGTCTGATAAAAAGGCTCCTAGCAACCCAGGTCAATCGAAGACTTCGATTCCTCCCATTCAAGTCAGAAGCTCGGAGCAAAATCGGCTACGCTTTCTTAAGGCTAAAGTCTAATAAAAGGCTCTTGGCAATCCAGGTCAATCTAAGCTATCAACTGGACTCATCTAAGGCGATGAGAATAAGCCCAAGCCCTTCCCTAGGCACTCGAAGACAAAGCCCGATGCAATCAATGCCTCGGTACTCTACAAGACCAAGGCCCTGCCCTTGGCACTCTAAAGACAAAGTCTGAGGCAACCAATGCCTTGGCACTCTACAAGCCCAAGGCCCTACCCTTAGCACTCAAAGATAAAGACCGAGGCGACCAACACCTCGGCACTCTACAAGCCCAAGGCCCTGTCCTTGGCACTCGAAGATAAAGTATAAGGTGACCAACGCCTCGGTACTCTACAAACCCAAGGCCCTACTCTTGGCACTCAAAGACAAAGTCCTAGGCGACAAACGCCTCGGCACTCTACAAGCTCAAGGCCCTGCCCGTGGCACTCAAAGACAAAGTCCGAGGAAGACATCGACGCCTCGACATACACCAAGTTCAAGAAGACAGCCTTGGCCCTCGAAGACAAAATCCGAGGTAGCCGTCGCCGCCTTGGCATGCAGCAAGTCCAAGGATCCATCCTTGGCACTTAAAGATAAAGTCTGAGACATCACGATCGACATCTTGGCACTCGAGCAAAAGTCCAATCTTACTGTCTTGGCACGCAACGACAAGGTTCGATACCAACGTATCAGCATTCGATCAAAAGTCCAAGCTTAGTCTTGTCACTAAGGTCCATGCATCAGATGGTCACCAGTCATCACATTCTCTCGACGGCTGACAACTCCAAACTGGGCAGGGGGTGGTCGATCCAACTCCGTCGGCGTGCACTACTCTTCGTGCTGTGGCATTCAAAGCAACGAACAGTTGATAATCATTTGATCTTTTGGCAACAACCGGAATTCTGGCAATGACCAATCGACCAAAGTTTAATATTTTATAAACAAAAATAGTCAATCTTTTGTATCGTCATCGACTAGAAGCGACCGATCGATTGATCATTGGCCGGAGGTCGCACATGTCCACCCAAGCACTCGACGCCTGGTAAATACCATCAGATTTTGATATTTACCAATCAAAGGCGACTATATAGATCTGTCAAATCGTACTCAAGTACAATAAGAGAATCGCACTTGTAAACAAGGTACATGGCTATATAATTTCAATATATGGAACCAAAATCCTCCTCCTGCTAGGGGGGAGAACGTCTACAACCTCTCGGGATGACCTATGACGCTTCCTAGAGCCGCTCGTGCCCGCATCGACCTCCATCGTGGAAACGGACAAGTAAAAGATAACCTTATGTACAACAACGAGTAATAGGCTGTAAGCACAAGTCAAAGAAAATCAAGCATGAAGATCCCCCTCTCATCTGGGGGTGGGCCCACGGTAACCATCGCGTCATCACTAGGACCCGACTGCAGTTCCTAGTGAACAAAGTAACTAGGTGCAATTGGATGTCGGACAGAGACGGGTGAGTTACCACGTGTCAATGCATCTTCAAGACACGCGTAGGAAACTCGGCCGACGCGTTCCTTAGAGTCATCTCTTTATGAAGGTGAATACCAGAAAAGTCACTCGTCAAGGTGTACGATGTTTTACATCCACTTTGACAGGTTTTTTGGCACCGACACAATGGTACCTTATATGCATTGATCTGATGCACATATAAAAAGTTACGACTGTCGAAAGTTTTCAATGCCATTTTCTCTGAAAATAGGTACTAGAAAGGTCACACGTCAAGGTGCACGATGTTCTGCATCCACTTTGATCGGTTTTTCAACGCCAATACAATGACACCTTATATGCATTAATCAAACGCGTGTATGAAAAGTTACGGGTTTCGAAAGGTTCTCGAGGCCTTTTTCTCCGAAGACAGGCTTCGGAAAGATTACACGGCAAGGTGTGTGACGTTTCATGTCCACTTTGACAAATTTTTTGACGCCAACATAACGGTACCTTATACGCATTCATCCGAAGTACGTATGAAAAGTTATGGCTACCGAAAGTATTCAAAGCCTTTTTCTCCGAAGACAGACGTTCGAGATGGGGGAAGAGCGGTCCGAGTGTTTCACGACTTATACAGGGTCCCCTCTGACCACCGGATCACCCTTGTCACTCGGGATCGAAGACAAGATAACATCGCACGCGTGCACAACTTTGTTGGTGAAGAAGGCTCAGAAGGAAAAGATAAAAATATGTTTGTCAAGTCATCCGACCTTCATCTAAACTAAAGGGGTGAGTTGTTGTACCACCGAGCATCATACTCAATCATCCATACAAGCATAAGGGACACCGAAAACCCAAGACAGGGTTGATAACATAATACCTAAATCGTCTGCAAGTTGGACACTGAAATTCTAGAACTCCTCCAACACCACCTACGTCTCCCTCTCGGATCACGATGTGGACGTCGTACGCTGCAACCGCCCCCAGCTAGGCCAACTCGTCCATGTCAACCACCCCTGATCCGACTCCAACCTCACCCCCGTGTGATCTCGTCAGTCGTCACCCATCAGCTGCACCTCAACCGACTCGCCCCCCACGCATGCCCTCGTCGCGCGCAGCAGTCGGACCGACCCTAACTCCCCTGCGTGTGCCCTCGTCGCGCGTAATAGGAGGATCCTGTTCTAGCTCGTATGTCCTGAGCGTGGATTTTCTATATTAATATTAATAAAGATGACTTTGGTTATTAATTTAATTAGAATACTACTTTGGAGTATGATTATTCATATATATAATAAAGGACCCTAGGGAACACAGTAGGCCACTGAGGTGCATGGTAGACCCATGTTGGGAAGACCCAGTAGACCGGTTCTGCGTAGACCTAGAACTAGTTTACAGCTTTGGTGATGCCAGTCACTTCACCGAGAATAAGCTGTTGACAGGTAGAGAATATGGAGAAGTCTCCACCATGGGAACGTGGGATTCTCATTCACCTGACTAAGCACGATGATCGTGTTGAACATGAACCAAGACAATGCACAGTTTAGTGATTCAGACACTAGTGTATAAATCGTCTTATTACTATAGATAATATGTCCTTAACTCTGAGGGACCATGTACACTGAGCCAACTAGTTGAGTGGTGCTTTGATGTGCCAATGTGTGCGAACATTCCTTAATCCAATACCACGGTATGTTGGGCTACCCGGCTAACACTAGAGTGGTATGCAATCCTTACAGGTTATCCGACGTCTCATGTTGGATGGGTGTGTTTTGATGAGTCAATCTATCCACATAATTAACCCAGTCCTAGTGGTTGTTAGTATGACTGACGACATTCCGAATACTAGGCATAGCATCGAAAGGTGTGTGGTGTTGTAGATGACAAGTCGTCAAATCCTAGTCAGATGATCGATCGGGGTCTGACGGTGCTCCCCACCAAAGTCGAATCATGGTACCAGTAATATGAGGGACTAAGGATTATCAAGGTATAGTAGAGAACAGGGTTACGAGGGAGTAACATAAGTTTAGGATCACTAGAGTTCAACTCACGTCATACTCTTGGTGGCTACGCGGGTTAATGGATTAGGGCTGATTAGCAAAACTATCGGTGTGTCACTGGAGCAATTAATCAGGGATCCGGTTGGAGCTAAAGATCCTGAACCCTGAAAGTTCCACCCTATCGTTGCGTATAGGAATTGTTCCTCGACCTGGTTGGTTATATTGAATGCAAAGTAGCACGATGGAGTGCAAGCCCGAAGCCTAAGAAACTAATTCACATATGTTAAGGGCCATAGGGGTATTTTGGTAAATACTGAAATATTACTCAGAACATATTGAATATAGATCTTAAAATAAGCAAAATAGATCTAGGAGCTCATAGGCGCTGATGGAACTCGATTCCGACAAGCTAACCTCTCTTTATCTCTTTATCAGCGGTATGCCGATACATGGGCGTTTTTCGTCCGAAGTGTCAAAGGGATAGACGAAACCCTAATTGCATGGCTTTATCCTCTTGAAAACCGACCCCTATCATTCCCCCCTTTGGAGGGGCCGGCCACAAGTGGCTTACGCTTGTGTATGCCACCGTGTGACTGGCCCTATACATAGACAAGAGGGGGAAGGACCGGCCCTATGTTACTCTCCCCTCTCCCTCTCTAAAATTCGACCCTCTCTCTCTCCCTATGTGGTTTCGGCCAAGGCAAAAGAGGAGAAAGAAAGAGGAAGAAAGGAGGAAGGAAAAGAGAAGGAAGAAGAAGAGAGAAAGAGAAGGAGGAGAACTTGCGGCTCACAATCGTCTTCGTAACTAATTCCCCGTCGGCTCGTAATCCTTGTACTCAGAGACGGGTCTACACAGAAAGCTATGAATTAGTTCTAGGTCTACACAGAATTGGTACACTAGGTCTCCCAAGTATAGACCCACCATGCATTTCAGTGGCCTACTGTGCTCCCTAGGATCCTTTATTACATATGAATTAATATATACCAAAGTAGTATTCTAATTAAAGGAATAACCAAAGTCATCTTTATTAATGTTAATATAGAAAATCCACGCTCAGGACACACGAGCTAAAACATAAATCATATTCTTTGATTGTTGGTATCCCTTGTCTATTTGTTTGTGCCTTGTGTGGTGTGTTCATAGATCTTCTCTGTATTGTGCCATCTCCGGAAAACGTTGACCTTTGACCTCTCTGTAGATCACGCTTTCGTGAAAGACTTGACGGCCAGTCAGAGACCACCAGAGTCTTTGTCCCCAACATCCTTACCCAAGAATATATATAAGATTTTATCTTAGTATAATTCATGCATATTATTAATAGTAAATTTACTCATTATGCTATTTAATTTATTTAGCTTGCTATATATAACTCAAAATATGAAAGTTAAGTTCTTAAATTTATGTCTATAGTAGAACCCAAAACTTGGCCTTCATAAATGAACTTCTATTCAAAACACTTTCTTTTGTGCAATTTAATCTTGTGTATAGATTGCTCTCTACGGGGCAAGTAGCTCACCCCATATGTTTATCATGTTTTCCTTTGAAAGATAGAACATGATATTTATGTTTTCGAAGGACATTTTTTGGTGCTTATGATATTCATGTGTCAAGTATAGCATTGTAAAAATTGAAAGTTCAATTTATTTTAGTTAGAAGTTCTCTATGGGGAAAAGAAATTCTTGTAATAATTTCATAAATAATAAATTATGTTCAAATTTTGATTAGTCATGTGGACGTGAACTTGTGTTTCATTCTTAGGTAATGCTCCAACTAATGAATCTTCAATTTTCGCTGCCTACAGAATTTGTTTGTATTAATTCTCCATTTAGCACTGCCATGGATATGGTTCATTTACTGTATCTGCACATATGTTATCTTCTGATAGAAATGGTTTTCTATCTGACATTAATCTCTTGCCCAGATTTTTAGTTGCTACTATGTACATAAACGATTTACTCCCTAACTAATAGTTAGCTTTTCTATATAATCCTCCAACTTTAGGCTCAACTTATGACCCTCTTCTAAGCTATCTTGACTCCTTATATTCCTCCATCTGGGTAAGACGAGCACTTCTTTGTTTCTGTTAACGAATAGTCCCATATCGGTGATGGAGGCACCCATCACCCGCTTATTATATCCCCTGTGCACCTCCCCTTACGATCGAGTTTTGAGGTGTAAGGATAGCTAGCATAATATTAGAGCTAGGGCTCACTGTCCTTTGCTCCGGGTGCAGGTCCCATTATTGTCTCCATGGGTCCCAAGCAGAGTTGTGGGTCCCACTATTGGACTTTAGTTACATTTTGCACCCATAATCGTTACCCCCTTGAGAGTGAGAGAGAGAGATGCACTCATCGCTACTCCCCTAGAAAGAAAGAAAGAGATAGACACTCACTGCTACCCTCTGAGAGCGAGAGAGAGAGAGAGACACACTCATCGCTACCTTGTGAGAGCGAGAGAGAGAGAGAGAAAGAGAGAGAGAGGAACTTATCGCTACCCCCCTTGAGAGAAAGAGAGAGAGAGAGACACTTATCGCTACCCCCCTTGATTGCGAGAGAGGGAGGTGTTGAAATTAAATCCTATTATCAGAGTCACAGAGGAAGCAAAAGTTAGATCGGAGGATCTCATAGTGTATGTTTCATTACAATTAATTCTATAAAATAATATATGTAAATCTATGAACCTAGCATATGTGCGAACACCCTAGAGGCATACTACAATCTACAAAAGATATGCATGCATCTAGTTAGGAGTTTAGAATCATAATAACTTATGGAACTTAGATCCGAAGAGAACGGAATGATGGTTGATGATGAGCCACACGTGAATTGATAGGGAAGCTGTTAAATAGCACATTGTCCTTTTCGAAGGAAGGAATCTTTGAAGTCCTATCTCTGAGTACAATGACTATGAGCCGACGGATAATCGCACGTAGCGAAGACGATGCTGCTCCAAAGCCTTCTCTTCTCTTTCTCTCTTCTTCCTTCTCCTTCCTTCCTCCTTCTTCTTCCTCTTTCTTCCTTGGCCAAAACCATGAAGAGGGAGAGAGGAGAGGGGAACGATTTTCTTAGAGAAAGGAGAGGCTTATTGTCGGCCTCTTGTCTCCCTTTTTCTCTTATAAGGCCGTCCCCCTAGTGCTTTACGCAAGGTAGGGTAGGCTCCCTAGAGATAGAGATGAAGGGGGGCGGTTAGGGCTTCCCATTATTTTCCGTGATGCCCTGGACGAAAACGCCTTTCACGAAGGGGGGGTACTGTAAGAGAGATAGAGTAAGGTACGCTTTATTTCGCTCATTTTAAGATTCATATTCAATATGTTTTGTCCCATATTTTAGTATTTACCAAAATACCCCTATGACTCCTTAACATATATGAATTTGGTTCTTAGGCTTCGGGTTTGCGCTCCATCGTGCCACTTCGCATCTAATGTGTCCAACCAGATCGAAAAATAATTCCTATATACAATGACAGGGTGGAACCTTCAGGGTTTAGGATTTATAGCCCCAATCGGATCCCTGATTAACTGTTTCAGTGACACATCGAAAGGTTTGCTAATAAGCCCTAATCCGATTAACCCTCGTAGCCACCCAGAGTGCGACGCGAGTTGAACTCTAGTGATCCTAAATTTATGTTACTCCTTCGTAACCCTATTTTTTATTATACTCTGATAATATTTAGTCTCTCCTATTACTGGTGCCATGATTCGACTCGGGCGATGGGGAGTACCGTCAGAACCCGATCGATCATCTGACTAGGATTTGATGAATTATCATCTATAAATATACTATTGAAAGCATCCCACCATTAGTATGTGGGTAATAGCAGTAAACATTATATCTTGATTTTTTTTAAAAATATATATATATATATATATCTATGACTATAATCGATAAATATCCATTTTTAAAATTAGTTATACAAGAATTAAAGTAATAAAAACTCTTTTAAAACTGTTATTATTATTAGTTTTAATTAAAATAAAACTATCATGATATGTTTTAAAAATAGTTAAGTAGTAATGGTCTAGATTACTATAAGATTCTACATTACAATTATGAGTTTCTATATTTGTTTTTTCCTAATCTTTCCAAGCTTTATTATAAGATACAGATACACCAAACTCCTGAAACATATTTTTTATTATAGAAAATAAAGAATAGTTTAGATTATTTGATAAACGAGTTATAATTTTAGATTTATCCATTCAGAAGTAGCTTGTGGATGATTTCTAGGCACTATCTTACTTGTACAAGTATGAGTTAAAGTATATGTCACAATAATAAATATATTACATTTACAAGTTTTTTTTGCATAAATATACTATGTATATTCTGATATATCATACTTTACCATAATTTTACTTTTATAATTATAATAATATACTAAAATAAATTTTTTTAATTATATACAATATCAAGCATGACTTTTCTAAATAATTTTACCGATGAATATGTTTTATTAATATAAATCTGGTCATTATCTTCCAAAGGTGATGAACTAGACTTACTAATCTTTAAATCCATATCACTATCAGAGGTAATCGATGCTGGTGCTAGCGCTGGTACTAATGTTGATACCAGTACTAGTGTTGGTACCGGTATAATAGATAAGGATTGACTAATATTATCAATCATATCATGGTAATTTATTGGTGCCGATGAACTAGACTCATTAGCATGACCATAATATGATTGATAATTAAAATTAATATTTATATTACTATTTAGGGGATAATCTATAAAAACAGTTAGCCTAGTATCATGAGAAATATTATCTTATAATATCAATTCTCAATTAGTATTGTCATAAATTTTAATTAGATAAAATTGTGTTTCATTAAATATGTATGTTGACCTTAATACAAATCCCGAAGGGAGGTTGCAATGAGTTGCTATCTCATGTTGCACATGTACTAACATCTAACCGAATTGAATGAAGATGACTTATATTTCGTCCAACGTAAGTATCAATCTCGTACCGACCTTTGTAAGGATAGATTATTATAATCATTATCACCATTCTACCGATTGTAAATCGAAGAGTTGAGAGAATGTAAAAGATAGAGTTTAAAGTTGAGAGAGAGATGAGTAGAGATTTGTTGTGACGAGGAAAGCTACTTTCTTATGGATTAGAGATGGTGATTGAAATAAAATGAGTAAATAAATGAAAGGCGAGTATGAGGAAGTTTATAAAGATATAAAATATAATCGTTGCTCCTATGGTTGAGAAGGGTCGGGCTACAACGATAAAGAAATAACTGTTAATAATATATAATCGTTGCTCTAGGTGAGAAGGGTCGGGCGACAACAGTCAAAAAGATAATCGTTGCTCTGGGTGAGAAGGGTCGGGCGACAATGGTCAAAAAAATAATTATTGTTCTATGCCATTTCATTTGGTGTATTTATTCTATGTCATCTCATTCGGCATAAATAAGGGCATTTCAGGTATTCATCTGAACTGATTAATTTTTACACGATCTAAGATGGTGAAAAAGCTTTACGTCATCTAAGATGGCGTACTGTTCTAATTTTTACAATTTAATAAGTTTTACTCTGTTTATTATAATATTAATATTTTCTGTTTTGTTTTTGAAATTTTTTTAAAGATTTTATCTTAGTACAATTTGTGCATATTCTCAATATTAAATGTACTCTTTATGCTATTTGATTGATTTAGCTTGCTATATAACTCAAATTATGAAAGTCGTGAGGTTCTTAAATTTATGTCTATAGTAGAACCTGAAACTCGACTTCTATTCAAAAATAAATAATTAACTGAAAACTCTTTTTTTGTGTGGAATTTAATCTTGTGTATAAAATACTACCCGCGGGGTAGGTAGTTCACCCCATATGTTTATCAAGTTTGCTTTTGAAAGATAGAATATGATATTTATATTTGCGAAGGAAATCTTATGGTGCTTCTGAATTTCATGTGTCAAGTATAGCATTATAAAAATTGAAAGTTTGATTTAAGTTAATTGGAAGTTCTCTATGGGGAAAAGACATTCTTGTAATAATTTTATAAATAATGAAATTATGTTCAAATTTTGATTAGTCATGTGGGTGTGAACTTGTGTTTCATTTTTGGGTAATCCTCTAACTAATGATTCTTCAATTTCCGCTGCCTAAAGAATCTGTTTGTATTAATTCTCCATTCAGCACTGCCATGGATGTGGTTTTTAAATAAGTTGAGCAATACTACTATACTTTCACTGTATCTGTACATTAATTATCTTCTGATAGAAATGGCTTTCTATCTGACATTAATCTCTTGCCCAGATTTTTAGTTGCTACTAGGTCCGAATACGATTTACTCCCTAACTAATAATTACTTAAAATTTTCTATATAATCCCTCAACTCTAGGGTCGGCTTATGACTCTCTTCTTGGCCTTCTTGACTCCTTAATCAAATTCCTCCATCTGGGTAAGATGAGCACTTCTTTGTTTGTATTGATGGATAGTCGTACTTCGGTGAGGGAGGCATCCATCACCAGCTAATATACCCCCTGTGCACCTCCCCTTGACCCAAGTTTTAGGGTGTAAGGGTATCTAACATTGTATCAGAACTAGGGTTCACTAACTCCTACTCTAGGTACTCCCCACCAATTGTGCCTAGCTTGCCATGTGTGTTCCATGTGAAGGGGAGTATTGATGATCGAATAATCCCACATCGATGAGGGAAGCACCCATCGCCTGCTTAATATACCACCCCCTGTGGACCTTCTTTATGAACAGGGTTTTGGGATGTGAGGGTATCTAAGAGTTTGAGTTCATGAACTTTTTTATGCCAAATAGACATCTTCCATAATTTGTCGGTGAATCTTGTAAATCCATTGGGAGGCACCCATCACCTGCTTAATATACCACCACCTGTGGACCTCCTTTACAACCAGGGTTTTGGGGTGTAAGGGTATCTAACAGTTTGAGTTCATTAACTTTTTAATGCCAAATAGCCATCTTCTTCCTTAATTTGTCGGTGAATCTTGAAAATCCATTCAACACTATTGCTCCTATTTGGAGCTGTAACATCGAAGGAAAAATTGAGGATTTTACATGCGTAGATCTCTAACTCTTCAAAACCATCTAAAATGTAGGTGAAATATTTCTTGGTTGATTGCATGGCAAACAAAAGGTCATGGGAGGCTCTTGACCTCCTTGACGTCAAATCGGGCTGCAGTAGAATTTTGGCAATTCTACTGATACTACTTAGTGTAGCAGGAGCAAGTACCCAATCTCCAAGAGATGTCGAGATAGAAAAACTTCTGAAGAAGCTCAACAAGCTACCAATCAAAACCATAGAGGTGGTTGATTCTTGATATTAGTACCTAGTATATTAGGAAGAGGTTAACATGAGCTTTTAAAAAAAATTACTCTATTAATTGCTTGCAGAGTCCGGATGGGGAGATAATTGATTGTGTTGATATCTACAAACAACCTGCGTTTGATCACCCTTTGCTGAAAAACCATACGATCGAGGTTCATATTTCTTAGCACTGGCAAATTTAGCTCCATTTTTTCTAGTAATCATGACCTATTCATTTTATTTTCCGTAGATGAGGTCAAGCTTCGATCCGGAAATGGTTGATACGAGTAACTACTCATCGGAATATGTCGAGCCAATATGGCGACAGAACGGAAGCTGCCCTGAAGGAACCATCCCGATTCGAAGGGTTAGGAAAAGTGACATTCTTCGAGTCGAGTATTTAGAGGGCTTTGAAATGGTGCATCCTAATCCTTTTAGACCGACAAATGGTAGACTAGAAGTGAGTATGATCCTTATGAACCGTGGCGACCTTCATTCAACCCCTTAGTCCAAAGATGCCCACCAACCTTTTCTTCAATGTTAAAAAATTTCAGGTTGCCGCAGCGAGAATGAATAGCCTCCCTCAGTTGTTTTACAACGGAGTCGGAGGAGATCTTTCAGTATGGAGGCCATTTGTCGAGAGGGTGGAGGCGACTACTTCTGCAGTAAAAATCGCGTATCAAGGGGACATCATAAATGTCGGATGGATGGTGAGCTTTATTCAGTGATCCTAAATTATTATTCATTAGCTAGAACTAGGCGAAAACTGTTGGTCCTGGCCTCTATAAGACTATAACTAGCACAGGGAGGGGGTCTCTTGATTCCTGGGTTGCAGTTTTTTATGGTCTTCACACCTTTCATCATCTTTGCTTGCAGGTGAAACATTCATTGTTTGGAGATGATGAGCCTCGGAGTTTTGTCGCATGGAATGTAAATAATTTCTTCTACTACTGGCGATTTGTCAAGAAATATTGTGCTTAATGCATCCATTTCTGAGATCATATGGGCTCTCTTCCATCATAATATGAATTCATGTGGGCATGCAGTCGAGGCAAGGCAGAGGTTGCTACAACTTCGAGTGCCCGGGATTCGTCCAAACTAACCGTGCAGTTGTGCTCGGATCACGACTGCCCATTTCGAGGCATGGCGGCCCCCTATCGGTCTGCCGATTCCAAATCTACAAGGTGTGATGATCATTCCTTCTTGAGCATTGTCCCCTCGTTGAGGCATTGTTGGTGAATTGACGACTCTACTTCTATTACTACGTACTTAGCTCCTATTCTTGTGTGATTTTCAACTATTTGTATATACTGCCCCCAAACCAATCATGAATTTAGACATACCCCCCCAAAAAATATGGTATTTGGGAATGCCGCCCAATCAATTTGACCTACACCCCAATAACTAAATGTTATTTGGGCATAGTACCCTATTCCATCTAAAGATAGGTGGGGGGGGGGGGGGGGGGGTGTGTTAATTTTAGAGGGTATATCTGAGTACAATTAATTTAGGGGGTATATCCATAGTAATGGAGGTGAAAGCAATAAAAAGCCTTTAATAAAGGGAAATTTTATTCATACCCCAAATATCTGTAATTAGCCTCCACTTCTAACAAACTTGAACACACCTAAATTTCTTTAATCATACCTCATTCCTATCCCAAAAACATCATTTCCCCTTACTCCCTACCTTGAATACACCCCAGTTAAATGACCCGCTATACCTTGATCATACTCCATTTCTTTCAGATGTTGAAGCCCCATGAAGAAAGAAAGAGAGAGAGAGAGAGAGAGAGAGAGAGAGAGAGAGAGAGAGAGAGAGAGAGAGAGAGAGAGAGGAGAGAGAGAGAGAGAGAGAGAGAGATTCTTCTTCCCCCATTGCTGAAGGGGTTTGATTTCCTTTGGAGGAATCCGATCGAGGGATGTGGGCCTTCGTAGCCCCGTTGCCGCCTATGGAGGAATCAGATCGGGAGAAAGTAGGATTTTCGAGGCTCGTTGTCGATGTCGTCGTCACTACGCCACAACCAAGCCATCGCCATTGCTCAATTCCTTCTCAATTGCAGTCATGTCCCTTTATTAAAAATGTTTTATTTAAGTTTTAGTTGCATGTCGGATATAAGATAAGGTAAAAATGATATTTAAAAATGATACTCTCTTTCTTAAGAAAATAATTCTTATCAAACAAACATTAATCTCTCTCTCTCTCTCTCTTAATCTTATAGACCAGCAACCATAAGTGGTGGGTGAAGATCAACGGTGTGGAGGTGGGGTACTATCCTCCTGAGATATTTCACAACTTCAACATGGCTCGTATTGTGGAATGGGGGGGATCCGTCGTGAACACGATTGAACTTGGGGCATCACGCTATCACCCAGATGGGGAGCGGCCAGTTCGCCGAAGAGCGCTATGGCAGAGCGGCCCATTTCGAGAACATGGTGTACTTGGATCACAATAGCCACTACAGGCCGGCACATACTCTTCACCTGCTAGTGTCGTTCCCGCCGCTGCTACAATGCCATTCTTCCCAACGGCCGAGCGATCCCAATCCCGTCCTCTTTTACGGAGGTCCCGGCGGCATGCACTGTGATCGGGAATTAACCGGCTGACTTGAAATGTGTCGTCGTGCCGTGAATCATGATGTATGTTGGCTACTTTAGCCTCAATTTATCTTGTCAGACAACTCATGTTTTACTACTACTACTACTACTAATAATAATAATAATAAGTTTAATAAAGACCAATCTTACAAATAGTCTATACTCATACTCTCTCATTTCAATTTTTTTTTTTTTATGTTTTAAAGGACGGATTGCTCGAGTACTTAAAAAACAAAACAAGAACCAAGCTTCTTTTGCCTTCACGGGATTATGAAAATAATAAATCACCGCTTGGCTCGTCCAGCAAAAAAAAAAATTCCTTCCAAAAATGAACACACTAGATCGCGTGTTATCATCTTTAATTTCTCCCCCAAATAAAGGGAAAATGGATGTTAGGTCACAGACAATAGATCGGTCTGATGAACATGACACTCATATGATCCCTTTAAAGAAAGGTCCAAGATTTATTTCATAAATCTGAAAAATGCCCTCCTCCACTCCGTCGTCCTCAACGCCCGCGACGATCTCGGCATCTGCCTCTTCCCACCCCCCAATGCCTCCTCCTTCCTCCTCAATGGCACGAGCAGCGATGGTGATGAGTAGCTAAGACGAGAGGCGGGCAGCAAACAAGGTTAAGTTCAGTTTAGATTAGGTTTAGGATTAGGTCTATGGTTCATCCCTTGGCCTATAGATCTTAGGTTTAGGATTTAGTTTAGTTTAGAAAGTAGTGGCATCTAAATGAAAATTTGAAGCACACTAAAGGGAATTTTCATCCCTTGTCCTTTGATCTCTTGTTTCCGACCGTTCAATAACGCCCCCCCCCCCCCCCCCCCCCCCCCCCCCCCCCCCCCCCCCCAAAAAAAAAAAAAAAGAAAAGAAAAAAAAAGATCATCTTTTGATATCTGCAAACTGAGTACCCTTCCAAGATTGATAGTATGCTAATTGATTTGACATATGTTGAGAATACCTCAACGTGGGTGTATATTAAATTTGGTTTAATAGAATTACATAAGAGCGTATTGTATACTAAACCAAGTTCTGTTATGAAGAAGTGTCATTCTGTGACATGGATATTTTTATTATTTTACATGTACAGGTGTGTAATTGCTCCTTTTGATATGAAGAGGTGGCTACACACCTTTTTAAAAATACACATCCTATGAAATGTGTCCATTCGAAGTTCTTAAACAAATGTTAAATTCATAGTTATGGATATATGTAAGATTTACTATTCTACAAAGAAGTTAGCCCCGGATCCGTCTTCGGATTGATGTAGATTAGATTGATAAAACATGTCATCATAAGTGCGGATGATGTGAGAGAAATTGCCCATGAGAGATGTCGAGGCAAGATCCTTCCGCTCATTGCCCTAGTTCTCTGCTCGGATCCTCAGGGGGGGGGGGAGGGAGAGAGAGAGAGAGAGAGAGAGAGAGAGAGAGAGAGGAACCACACCCGAGTATTTATAAAACCAAGACCCTATTCAACCTAACGTAGATATTAGGGTTATTCAGTTTAACCAACTCGAGCTCTGCACATGTAGACTTAGCCCACACTCTAACTACACCTTAATAGAATTACATAAGAGCGTATTGTATACTAAACCAAGTTCTGTTATGAAGAAGTGTCATTCTGTGACATGGATATTTTTATTATTTTACATGTACAGGTGTGTAATTGCTCCTTTTGATATGAAGAGGTGGCTACACACCTTTTTAAAAATACACATCCTATGAAATGTGTCCATTCGAAGTTCTTAAACAAATGTTAAATTCATAGTTATGGATATATGTAAGATTTACTATTCTACAAAGAAGTTAGCCCCGGATCCGTCTTCGGATTGATGTAGATTAGATTGATAAAACATGTCATCATAAGTGCGGATGATGTGAGAGAAATTGCCCATGAGAGATGTCGAGGCAAGATCCTTCCGCTCATTGCCCTAGTTCTCTGCTCGGATCCTCAGGGGGGGGGAGGGAGAGAGAGAGAGAGAGAGAGAGAGAGAGAGAGAGAGAGAGAGAGAGAGAGGAACCACACCCGAGTATTTATAAAACCAAGACCCTATTCAACCTAACGTAGATATTAGGGTTATTCAGTTTAACCAACTCGAGCTCTGCACATGTAGACTTAGCCCACACTCTAACTACACCACACCCTTTGGCGTAGGTGTGACTTCAGACGGTCTAACCCGGCCAAACCATGATCACACAAGATCGGGTATACGATATTGGTCAATCCTTCAAGATGGTGTACATAACCTCTATGACCCATGCAGGCCCAGCTTTTGGGACAGATTCTAACAATCTTCCACTTCGGCCAAATGAGTCATACCTGATATAGATTGTGCAAATTTTATGGCGTAAAACCTTAACCATCAAAATGACCGGCGTCTCCAAATAATCTAGTACATCAAAGACACCAGTATCGAACATGGCAGTTGTCATCACTTCTAATCGTGGTGAGACCTTCCATATCACAAGCATCAATGTCTTCAATAACATAAATTAAGTATGGATGTCTAGCAAGAAAATTGCATATAAAAGTGATATTTATGTCTATTTCCAACCGGCTCAACTTTATGATTTCCAAATAAGTCCAATAACTTATTATGCTAACTTTGAACCATATATGTTCAACAAAACATTAAAGTAAGCACAAACAACATTATTTAAGTATCATCAAATAACTAAATTTATACACATATGTTACCATACTAAGAAAGAACCAAAAATTGCACAAACTCTCACTAAACAAGTACATGAAGGACTAGTCACACCCAACAAGCAAAATGCTCTAAAAAGACTTTTGGTGGCAAGTATTTTGTAAGGGGATTCATAACCATGAGGCTTGTGTTGATATGCTCTATATATACCTAATGATCCTTAATTCTTTCTTTTATGATAAGAAACTTTATGTTAATTTGCTTTGACTTTGATGAACTCTTGTTGCTCTTGGCGTAAAGCACTACAACTCTATTATCACAGTACTACTGTCTCACAACTATATCCACTTCCTCATTACAATAGGAAAAACCTTATTTGACCACTGAAAATGGCAGCTCTAAGGTTTATCGGTGGTCTGGCAATCAGATATATCAGCCGCATTTGCCTCCATGGCAAAAGTAATTCGTGACGCCAACCGTTGATAATGGAAAGCTCCATAATTATTAGATAAATGCGGCGGCTAGCTCCATAACTATCGGACTTATTGTGGCCGATTTAAAACATCGCCGGATTTGGGTGCTGCATGGAACAATCTAGTCAAGATTTTAACCATAGCATGGCAATAGGAAGTCGAGCAACATTGCATTACGGTAAAAAGGAAATGAGATAAATTTACATGTGAATGAGTTGAGAAATCATAGATGCATGACGAGTAATACTCAAAGGATCATAAAAATATTATGTCATTTATGATTACTATTAATAGAAAACATATAAGAAAAAAATAGAAAGCATATAAGAGAGAGAAACCATTCCAAATAAACAAGAAGACATACCTATGAACCATATTAGTACATAGATCAATGATTAACATATTGTAATTTTCTTTTATTTTGAGATTTAGCTAGTAGGCACTTAAACTCATTTGCATGAACAAGAACTAATTCAAATAAATACAACGGGATATTGTTCTTGTGGATACTTCTAACTAGTAAATCAAGTATACATCCAAATAATTCTAGAGGTATCTTGTGAAGCTTTTCACCCCTTTTATGGTTGGTTACTAATTGCACTCGAATTTTTAGCAATTGAGATATGAAGACGGTTTCTCGTATAAAATTAGGTCATCTCAATAGAGAATAGAGAAGAAGAGATAGTTGATCGGAGTAAAAAGAGAAGCTAGTATCTGATTTTATCTTTCCGAGCACACAAAAACTCTAGTTCTCACTCCTTGGTGATGTTCCGCTCCGCTCCCACAAACAATCCTCCTAATTGTGAGTAGATTATGTGTAGGAGTCACCGGTTGGTGCTGCTCTTATCACCAAAGGTGCGGGGTTGATTGGGAATGGAGTGGAGCGAACTGATGTTGATTGGGAAGGGTTGGACCTCCTCAAGCTTGACAATGTGGATGAGCTGGATAGACCTTTCTCAACCGAAGAGTTTAAACAGGCAGTCTTCGGCATGAAGGCGGAGGGAGCTCCAGGGCCGGACGGTCTTCCCATCCTGTTCTACCAGAAATTCTGGGATGTTATTAAGGAGGACCTTTGCCAGCTTCTTTTCGATTTCTTCCAACACAAGATTTCCTTGCATAGCTTGAATTATGCCTGGATTACTTTGATCCCTAAGAAGGTGGGGGCTGAAACAATCCATGACTACAGGCCTATCAGTCTTGCGAATTGCATCTATAAGATTATTACGAAGACCCTAGCTAACCGTATGGCGAGAAAAATCAATGATCTTGTTCACAAGAACCAAACAGCTTTCATTAAGGGGAGGCTGATTTTAGACAGTGTAGCTACGGCACAAGAACTCATTTTTCATATCAAGGAGCGTAAAGAAGAATGTGTAATCTTGAAGATTGACTTCGAGAAAGCTTTTGACCGATTGAACTGGGGCTTCATTCTGAATACTCTCAGAGCCAAAGGCTTCTCGGAAGACTGGATTAGTTGGATCTGGAGCTGCTTCTCCACTTCCACCATGGCGTGATTAGTGAATGGTCATCCGGGCAAACAATTTAAGACTGGTAGAGGAGTCAAGCAGGGCTGTCCTCTGTCGCCATTTCTCTTCATCCTCGCTATGGATGTGTTTGATGCCATGCTAAGAAGAGTGGAGAACCGAGGTCTGATCACTGGTGTGGGGGACCCCAGATGGAGAACTGCAAACCTACACTTTGCGGATGACACAATTATTTTTTGTGCGGCGAAGAAAGAGCAGATCAGCCTTCTTAAGATCCTTCTCTACTCCCTAGAAATGGTGTCCGGGCTGAAGGTGAACTTTTCGAAGACCTCTCTTTTCCACTTCGGGATCGATGACCAACTTGCGTCTTCCTTAGCTGCAGTGCTGAATTGCCGTAGGGATTCCTTGCCCACAAAGTATCTTGGTCTTCCTCTGAATGACAACAGAATTAAGAAAAGCGACTGGTACAAGGTGATTGAAAAAATGGATATCAGGCTAGCAGGGTGGAAAGGCAAACATCTCTCGCTGGGAGGACGGTTGACGCTTATCAATGCAGTTCTCACGATGATACCGTCCTATCATCTCTCTTTTTACCTTATGCCTAAATGGGTGATCACCAAGATAGACTCGCTCAGAAGCAACTTCCTGTGGCGAGGGGCAGACACTAGTGTGAATGCTTATCATCTGGCTAAGTGGGGTGTGGTCTGCAAGTCTAAAGAAGAAGGAGGGCTGAGCGTTATCAATCTGGCGGACCACAACAAGGCACTTCTGGGCAAGTGGTGGTGGCGACTTCAGAATGACCAAGGTGATCACTGGAGCTCGGTGATTCGTGGGAGATACTTCAAGCGTTTCAGGCCGCAGCAAGTCCGGAGCAGACTCTCAGGGAAAATCTCGCCGTTTTGGAAGGGTATCCAGAAGATAGGCCAAATCTATAAATGTGGGACTATGCTGCGTGTGAGGAATGGTAAGTCTACTCTGTTCTGGGAGGACAGGTGGCTGGTAGAAGGTCAGCTTAGAGATTGGTACCCCGACCTTTACGAGCTAGCTTGGGATAAGAGAGCGTCGGTGCGATCTCAATGCCAAGTTTCAAACTCCATAACAATCTGGGATCTGAAATTCCGCAGGGATATTTCGATTTTTCTCCAATTTCAAGTTCGAGAATTGTTGGACCTGCTGCAACTTATTTCTTTGGAGGATGCGGAGGATGAGACAACCTGGAGACTGACTCCCTCTTCCACTTTTTCTACGAAATCATTCTATAATTTCATTAACAAGGGAGGGGTGATTTGCCCAGTGGCTCGTGCTCTGTGGAAGACCAAAGCGCCTCTCAAGATTCGGATTTTTATGTGGCTGATGATTAAGAAGAAGTTGCTGACCAAGACTAACTTGCTCCGTCGTGGTAACCCTCGGGTAACCGACGCTGTCTGTGTTCTTTGCGGCCATGGACGGAAAGATGTGAACCATCTGTTTCTGCATTGCCCTTTTGTTCAGAGGATTTGGGATCCCCTGAGGAGAGGACTGAAGATTAGAGGGGAACCAGGTTCAGTGTTCTCCTTATGGACTGTCTGGAGGGAGAAGCGCATTAAGAAAAGACTCCGGCACAGCTGGGATCTGGTGGTTATGGCTGTGTGCTGGAGTATATGGATGGAGCGAAACTGCAGAATCTTCAGACAGAAAAGTTCGGATTCGGAAGCTGTCAAGAACCTGGCTAAGGGGCGACTGCTTCAGTGGAAAGTTGTCTTGCAGGGACAGAAACTCCAGCAATTAGATAACATCTTATGTAATCTTTTTTGAGTGGGTTTTTGTATCTTGTTCCTTGACTCTCTTTTAATAAACTGGTAGGGGTCTAGGCCGAACCCCCCCTCATACACTGAGAGGGATTTCTCTAAAAAAAAAAGGTGCGGGGTTTCTCTCCATCCATAACACATAGACTGTGCATGCTAAGGAGGCTCAAATAATCTTGCCCTTCACATGCTTCAGCCCTCCCTCCTTGCTGATTCTTTGTACTAGGTCATTGAATTTCTCGTATGGGATGAATTGCATCCTCATGCATCCAAGTGCTTCTTTTACTTTAGTTCAATGCCTTGTGCTTGAACCTCCAAATAAATATTTTCCTCATAGACACCATAAAGAAGTATCTAAGTGATCAAGTTCAATATCCATGGTGTGATATACCAAAGCCATATGAAGGTCATTTCAACTTCAGAAAATTTATCATCTAAATTAAATTCCCTTCTACTCGCTATATATAGCATTCTACTTGTGCTTCATGCTTCATTTTCTTCAAGCAGACCCAACTATTATTTGATGAAGTTTGGCCTCGGGATTCTCTACCAACTCATAAATCTCGTTCTTTTGTGTTGAAACAGTCTTTTTTGCATATCCTTCATCCAAATATTGGTTCTTCTTATAAAATTGTGCCTCGTAGGTGTGGGTGCTTTTTATGCACACACCCTTAGTATAACTTCTTTCTCTGAACTCCTGCTCCGACTTCTAACAAGATTCGGGCTCTCTGCAAGCCATGGTCCCTCATGTTGTATGGGTGGCGGAAGTATGGTAGGCCTTTGTACAAGTGGAAGATAAATGGAGAGAAGTGAAAGAGAAATGAGGAGATCGAACTAGAGGCACGTCATTCACTAGAATCTTAATTTTCTTTTGCTTGTACAAGAAATTGCTTGATATTACCTCTATTTATAGATACTCATGGACTCTTCTAGATTTCTTCCAATCTAACTCTATTTAATACAACCCCCATCAACTTTAATTAATTTCAACTCCCAAATACTAAGTTATTTTACTAGAAACACAATATCTAGAAAGGATTTTGCTTGTACAAATCTTTTCATCTTCTAATCATTTGACCATTTAACTAGCCAAATAGGATACCATGTAGGATGCCATGATGATGCCAATTGCACATGGAAGGAAGTTTACTTTCCAACATCCCCCTTAAATTTGATTCTCCAAAAGCTAGTACTCCAAGTATTCCCCTGAGCCTTTGAAAACTTTTAGCCTTGAGAGGCTTAGTGAAGATGCCTATGATTTAATCCTCTGAGCGAGCATGAATGAGTTGAACTTCTTTCTCCTTGATGCAATCTTGAATAAATTGAAATCTCATATCAATATACTTGCTATGATCATGGTAGACCGGGTTCTTTGCAAGTTGTATGGCCGATTTGTTGTAAAAAATACCCTATTACTTTCTTCTTGAGGTACTTGGAGCTCCATTAGCAATCTTCTTAGCCATAAAGCATGACATATACATGATGCAGTCGCCACATACTCCACTTCACAAGTAGAGAGGGTAACAATAAATTGCATCTGTGATGATCATTTAAAACATATATCTCCAAAATAATAAATGAATCCAGAAGTACGTTTGTGATCATCCATATCTCCGGCCCATTCATTATCACTATAACCAACAAGTTTTGGATTGTCAATGACACGACTCAAACTCAATTTACTATGTGAATGGTATACAAGTTCTTTTATCCACTTCAACTGCGTTCTATAATTGCTAATAGTTAGAAGATGGATAAAATATCCCAAAATCAAGAGTACCTTGTATGTAACGAATGATCCTCTTTACGGTCTTCAAGTGTGTCATCTTTGGTTTCTTCATTTAGAGGTTAATTAACCCAACTCTGTAGAAAATATATGGGCGAGTGCTTGTGAGGCATTGGATACTTCTAACCATAATGTTATAGTACGTTGGATTCACATCTTTTTCCTCCAATTTTGTTTAACATGATGCCGCTTTCAACCGGTGTGCCCACAGGATGACATCCTTCAATACCAATTTCTTTAATATCTTCTTTACATAGTTCATTTGGGAGATGAAAATACCTTTACTTCTTTGCTTCACTTTAATGCGTAATAAGAAAGCCATATGACCCATATCAATAATCTCGAATTTGTTCATCATGTTCTCCTTGAACTCTCTATTTTGTGACGACCAAGAACCAAGAGCCAAGACTCCTGAGGCTGTGATGCCAAGATGGATGAGGTGAGGTGAGGTGTACAAGGCCACGAGTTAGCCCCACATCGCCTGGAAAGAAGGTGATCCTAAGCTACTTATATAATTTCTTCTCTCAAACATAGAAGACGTGTTTTAAAACCATGTGTCGCTAAAGATTTCGTAAGAACTCCGTAATTAAGCATGCTCGAGTGAGAGTAGTACTAGAATGGGTGACCCCCTTAGGAAGTCCTCTTCCGGGTGTATTTGGGGTTGATGTTACAAAATAATATTGAAGCTGGTTCTCCTTACAATGGGGGGTCAAACCCTACACGTGGATGCGTATCCCTTAAGGGGGGATTGTGATGACCAAAATCCAATTGGCCAATAGCCAAGAGCCAAACCTTCTTAGACTGTAATGCCAAGATGGATGAGGTGAGGTGAGGTGTCTAAGGCCACCGAGTTAGTCTCACATCACCTGGAAAGGAGGGGATCCTGGACTACTTATATAATTTTCCCTCCCAAACATAGAAGACATGTTTTAAAACCGTGCATCGTTACGGAATTAGTAAGAACTCCGTAGTTAAGCATGCTCGAGCAAGAGTAGTACTAGGATTGGTGTCCCCCCTGGGAAGTTTTCATGCGGGCACGGACAAAGTAGACAATATCTTGTGTGTTTGGGGTGATGTTATAAAATGATTGTGACAACTAAAATCCAATAGCCAAGAGCTAAGACTCCTGAGGCTGTGATGCCAAGATGGATGAGGTGAGGTAAGGTGTACAAGGCCACTAGTTAGCCCTATACCGCTTATAGAGAAGGTGATCCTGGGCTACTTATATAATTTTTCATCTCAAACATGGAAGACGTATTTTAAAATTGTGCATTGCTACGGATTTCGTAAGAACTCTGTAGTTAAGCATGATCAAGCGAGAGAAGTACTAGGATGGGTTACCCCCTTGGGAAATTATATAAGTAGCTCAAGATCACCTTCTCTTTAGGTGATGTGGGGCTAACTCATGGCCTTATACACCTTGCCTCACCTCACCTCATCCATCTAGGTATCACAGTCTTAGGAGTCTTGGCGCTTGGCTATTGGATCTTAGTCGTCACAATCCACCTCCTTAAGGGCTACACGTCCACGTGTAGGGTTAGAACACACAAAATATTGTCTGCTTTGCCCATGCCAAGATGAGGAGTTCCCAGTGGGGTCATCCATCCTACTACTACTCTCGCCCGAGCACGCTTAAGTATGGTTTCTTACGAAATATGTAGCAGCGCACGGTTTTAAAACGCGTCTTCTATGTTTGAGAGGGGAAATTATATAAGTAGTTCAGGATCTCCTTCTCTCCAGATGATGCGAGACTAACTCGGTGGCTTTGGACACCTCGCCTCACCTCACCTCATCTATCTTGGCATCATAGTCTCAGGAGTCTTGACTCTTGGCTATTGGATCTTGGTCGTCACAACACCTGTGAATTGTGTCCATCAGATGTCTTTTTTTTTGTACATCAGATGGTGGTCAAGACACTATGACCTGTAAGTCCTCAGAAACTAGAACCGAGAGTACAGAAGGCAAGTCTTTTTCCCAATACCCTTCCAACCCAAGGGTACGAGCCTGAAGAGCAAGCCAATGGGCCGCCCCATTAGCAATGCAAAGGGATCCAATGAACCTGCACCCCAGACAGATGAGCCCAAAGCAATTGGCAAGAGAGAATGAGTGGACTGAGCTCCGTAGTACAACCTTTGCGAACGACAATGACATCCCGAGCACACCCCATACCAAAGCAGCTCCACAAAACCATGGCTGCAGGCCACATGGAGAACTTTCTACAAGAACGTATGAACATAGGGAGGAACCCGAAGTCTCCAAAACTCCGCCCCCTCCAAATCGGGTCTCCCATCCGATCCATCATAAACCTCCCCACGAATGTTGGCTAACAGATGTGCGTATTTGGCCCGTATCCCATACGGACACTGAGGCAGTCTCTGTACAAGCCACACCATCAAACGAAGACCCGAGGAAAGACCTTTACTAGACCACAGTAGCCAATCCGCCTGACCGAACTGCACCTCCTTCCGGATCCAGGCAGGCCCCGGGTGATCAGAGATCAACAAGTAATCAATAGTAGCCACCGCATGACTACTGGCTAGTTCCCAATTAACGCCTCCTAATGCACCTGATCATAGGCCTTCGCTATGTCGGCCTTGATCGCCATCACTGTCCTCCTTCTAGAGGCTGAATGTACAACAAATAAAACTTCTTGCGAATATAGCAAGTTATCCAATTTCGCGCACGTTGAACCTTTGCACTCGTATGAAATAACACCGTGTTATGATCCTTCCCCCCCCCGCGCTTGTGATTCTGACTACTAGTCGCCCGCACCAACAACTCAGCACCTCCCTCTTTGATTGTCATCGTAGTGTTTCCCACCGCACGTGTCTATCTGTTGGCACTAAGAATTATCCACCTTGTCAGCCATAACCTCCCCCACCGTATTCATTTGGATGCTGAGGGTCACCGGTTTAATCATAGTTTTGATCGATTTCTTTGTATTTATTTCTTTTTGTGATAAAAATATAATTAATATAAAGTTTCTTTCTTAATAAAGTCGTAAATAACACGAACAGTCTTATATATAATATAACCTCTCCATCAGGTGCATCCTGACCGCACAAATCCTCCTGCATATGGTCTTGATCTCCTTCGCCGTCCGATGCTCCGCCTAAGACGTGATATGGAGACCCGGCATGGCCCCACACTCGATCAAAACCCTCCCTGCCATGCATTGCTTCCTCTGCCTGTTGAAACTGTAGGGCTGGCAATTTTGGACCCGACACGACCCGACACACGAAGTTAGCGGGTCTGGGTCAGGGTTAAACGGGTTCGGGTCATAAATGGGTCGACACGATAGACTCGTTTAATAAACGGGTCAGGTCTGGATTTAGGGTCTGGACACGGTGGACCCGGGAAGATCCATTTAAAATTCAACGGGTCGGGTCGGGTCTACCCGCAATCCGATATTGTAATATATAGTACCACCGGGTCTATCGGGTCAGGTCGGGTCGAGTCAGATTGGGTCGGATCAGGTCAACAGAATAGACCCGTGTGTTAAACGGGTCTTACCGGGTCTTATCGGGTCTACCCGTTTATTAACGGGTCGGGTACGGGTTTAGGATCTAGACACGATTAGTTAAACGGGTCGGGTTCGGGTCTAGGGGTTCGGACACGACCCAAAACTAGACACGACACGAACCCGACATGACCCGACCCGTTGACACCCCTAAAGCGCACGGTCCGCACGGGAACCTGAGCCCCTTGGACTGCCTTGATTGTCAACTGCTCGCCGTGATGGTGGATCCAGTACTCCGCCTCCGTCTCGGTGTGATCCCGCCCCCAGCCCGCCACCGGTCGCCGGCGCTGCCTCCACGGGACCACCATCCAATGCCCAAAAAATGAATTTCCAGCCGGATAATGTATTTTGGTCTACACGTACGAATTGGGTATCCGGCCGCTGCCGCGATGTCCATCACCAGCTGGTTATCATGGCAATCCACCAAGAGCCTAGGCATACTCAGCCAAACTGGAGCAAGCTCCATAGACTCCTGCATCGGCTGAAAGAACGGTGTCCACCTCTTGATGTCCAAAACCTTCTCTTCAAAAACCCATGGACTCCTCTCCCGAGCATCCAATAGATCCTCTTCTAGTTCAAATCGAAAGCAAAAAAAAATTGTTTGGGAAGTCCATTAATTACCTGGACCTTACCCGCACAAGGCCGGCCATCTCTGCTCCACCCATTTCCTTAGAACATCAAGCGGAAGTTTAGCACCCAAGAAACGGCCAACCAGCACCATCTGCGCCGTCCGCCGCCGCTTGTGCGATACTTGGAGCGCCGTTGGGTCGAGAATCACCATTCTGTCCACGAAGGGTTCCATCGTCAAAGCATGGGAGGCATCAAACCTCCCAGCCCATGAAGAAGGCCCCCGCAACGCCACCGCTTGCAAGTAAGATGGGCAAAGATCCCGACTGCCCCCAGCTCCGGATCCAGACGCACCTGGGGCCAAGGGTGGAGGAGGCACAAAGGACGACGAGGGGGACTGGTAGGCTAGGGGAGGAAGAGGAGAAGACACTACACCAAAGCTGTTGAAAAATGACATACAAAGACCGTAATTTTTCAGTATGTCATTTTTTAGTCTGTTGTTTTTTAATACACGTTTTTTACCACTAAAAAAAATAAATTGATCGGCATTTATTAAAATACAAACTTTGCCGGTCGTTTATTTATATAGTTTATTCCTCAAATTGCTGTAGTGGGATTGATGGGGAGGAGGAGGAGGAGGACGCTGGGAACCATCCATCATTGCTAATCCGAAGTCCTTAAAACAAAGACGACACATCTGGGCAGTAGATGGAACGAACACTGGAATGATGGTTCCAAATAGAACATGATCCCGGAGGAAGTGAATATCAACCTCAATATACTTTGTCCTCTTATAAAAAAACAGAGTCGGAAGCAAGCATAATTGCTGATTGCTTATCACAGAAGAGACGTGAATAGCCTGATGTAGGAAACCCAAGCTCTGCTAGAAAAGAGTGTAACCAAATCAACTCAGTAGTTCCATGTGCCATAGCACGATATTCAGCCTCTGCAGAAGAACGAGAGACAACATGTTGCTTTTTGTTTTTCCATGAAATGAGATGTGCACCATAAAATGTGCATACTATAGAAGTAGAGAAACAATTTGTAAGGGAACCCACATAATCAGAGTCAGTATAACAAGCCAACTCTGATCCATTCTGAGCCCTATAGAAAAGCCTAAGTCCAGGAGCAGCTTTAAGATAAATAGTGTAGAATCCTCAGAGCTGCATCCATGTGTGATGTACAGGGAGTGTGCATAAACTGACTAACCACACTAACCGCAAAGCTAATGTCAGGGCAAGTATGCGTTAGATAGATCAATCGGCCAACAAGACACTGATAGGAACTAGGATCAAGAAGAAGATCACTAGACTCTGCATGAAGATGATGATTAGGATCCATTGGTGTACTTAACGATCTACACCCAAGAAGACCAGTGTCACGCAATAGATCCAGGATATATTTTCGCTGATAGATGGATATACCCTGTCATGAGCGAGCTATCTCAATCCCAATAAAATAACAAAGAGTACCAAGGTCCTTAATTTACTTCAAAGGCTGCTTGAAGAGTAGTCTTGATAGCAGTGATCTCAATTGCATCATCTCCGGTAAGAATAATATCATCCACATACACAAACCATAGCACATCGACCCTCTGCAGTGATCTTGATGAAGCATATCGAATCAGCGTAACACCGAGTAACTTCGATTCGAAGAATCATAGTATTAAAACGCTCAAACCACGTCCTGGGAGACTGCTTAAAACCGTAGAGAGACTTGAGCAAGCGACAAACCTTGCACGAATACTCCCCCTGAAGACGATACTCGGGAGGGGGATCCATATAAATCTCCTCGTCCAAATGACTATAAAGAAACATATTTTTGATATCAAGCTGATAAAGAGGCCAAGAGTGGCTAACAGCAAGAGAGAGCAGTAAACGAACACTGGTGAGCTTGACAACAGACGCAAATGTAGCATCAAACTCATCAGCAGACTATGTGAAACCACGAGCAACCAGTCGTGCTTTGTAGCGATCAAAAGAGCCATCATGCACGATACTTAACGGTGTAGACCCACTTACATCTAACAGTACGCTTCCCATGTGGTAGAGGAACCAACGATCTCCAATATTGTAGAGATCGTTTGGTTTTACTAGTTCATCCCATAGGTAGCACTTAGAGACTTCGTCATTGCCCATTGTGTCATCCAACACCCGTTCTTTGGCCCCAAGGGTAGGATCTCTCAATACCCGCTGCTTCTGTCTCTTTAATGAGACTTAGACCAAACTGAATTGACTACTAGATACTTATTATTGATTAGAAGATTGAATGAGTTAATCAATTGATTTCATGTGTGCCCATAGATGCAATGCACATTATACACGACTAAAGTCAACCAATGAGTACGTCTGCTCAAGATTCGAGTGTGTGCATGCGTGCGTGCATGTGTATTTTGTAAACTGTCTGCTTTACAGAGTTCATAACACCCCACAAAATCTACTCTATGTATGAAAATTTGTAACTATAATAATTTTTTATTTAACTGATTTATCAAAAAAAAAAATTGGTGGTCTTAAAAAATTAAGTTGCATGCTAGAAGTACCAATTTCTAATTTCTGATGTTGATTTCACGTAATGCTACAAATCCTAATCACCAAGGCATGCATCGAAGTTAATCAAATATCCTCTAAGGCTTTAGGCTTCACGAATAATCTACGTCGTCTGTAATCTAGCCACATGTGCACGTGATCTTGATTACCTATGTCATGGTGTGGTATGCGCTTTTGCCTATCAAGGATATATATTATTGCTTTACGAGTAGGGATGAACTTCATATTTCCTGATATCTTATACTTATTGGATACAGATTGACTCGATTGAGAAATGTATAAAATAATGCTACCAACTGAAAAGTGTACAACCAGTGGACATGTTCCCTCACACACCCCATATCGAGTGTGTTTGCTTGTTACAGCTTTATTGGCCATTGCTTTTGATTTAATTACTAATCTGAAGGCCTGAAAGTTCACCAACTTTAGTTGTGTTTTTTCCCCTATTGAATGTCATCTTGCTCATGATCGATGAAGTTTTTCGTATCGAACCAACAATCTTATGCCTTTAAACCGCATCATTGTGAGAGGACACTGTAGAAGTGGATTGGAAGGATGTAACACCATTTTGGTGAATTTTTTCACTATTATGCATTTCTGGAGAACAATTCTAAGGAAATTAGGTATGGGAGAGTATTGAGGATGTTTGGCAAAGGTTTCTTCTAGCCTAAATTTGATGCAAGGTCAAGGTCCAAAATTTTGATTTCGGCTACTATTTTCATACTGCGGAATATGAAAATATTATGTAAAAATATTTTGACAGTGTGAAAATATTACAGCCTTATAGAAGTATTATTAAGATGATTGTTTCTTTTAACGAAACTCTTGATAATTATAAATCAAATATAGATACATATTGTGAAATGCTTAAATCATATTTTTACAATATCAAAGGTTTAGAAGATCCATATAGTATATATATATATATATATATATATATATATATATATATATATATATATATAGGGAAAAGGGAGCTTGGACCTGAGGTACAGCATTGCTGCTGCACCTCAAGCATTGTTTACCTATCCTAGAAGTTTTGGAATTTGATAAAATTTGGTGAGGGTGTTGTCTAGGGTAAAATAATCATCCTCACAAAAAATCACCAAATTCGAAAACTTCTAGGAGGGTCAAATGGTCGAAGCAAAATCAGCCGTCCGCAGTCACCGTTAAAATCTGCAGATTTTGCTTCGACCGTTTGACTCCCTAGAAGTTTTGGAATTTGATAAAAATTGGTGAGAATGATCATCTTACTCTAGACAACACTCTCACCAAATTTTATCAAATTCCAAAACTTCTAGGGAGGTAAACAAGCAAGAGGTGCAGCAACGATGCTACACCTCGAGTTGCAAAAATAAAAATATTTTAAAAAATTTATGAAAATTTTGAACCATGTGCAAGATGAGCCTCAAGTGTTTTGTGCTTTGATGTTTCAACCATTTGTCTGTTTTATTTGGAGCTAGAATCGTCTTTGAATATCTTTTTTTTTTTTTCTGTTCTTGTGCACACATTTGCAAAGGACTTAGCAGTCAAATGAAGTTCAATTTTGTTATTCTTGTAGTTGCATCTATAAAGCACCCTCTGACCCTTTAGTTGCTTTATCACTAACATTATCTTCTTGATTCTTTTCGTATTCTCTATTTTGGTTTTTTTGTCAAAGTGTCCCTCAGAAATTCCATTCTTACTCTCTGTGATACGGTGCTGTCGTATGAAAAAAAAAAATTGGTCTCTTTGAGGGGTTCCTTCATATAGAAGAGAAACTCTTCAGCAATTTTATTCATTGGTTGCGGCAGCCCGCAAAGGCTTACAAATTTATGCTTTCGAAGAAATAAAAATCTTGCTTTCTGTAAATCAGTCGCGGTGGATGTGGTGGACCCTCTCACTATTGAGGCTGTACCTTTCCACCTTGGTATCTCGATTGCAACAGTTCGAGGTAGAAAGGTGACTGTTAGGCGATGCGCATGGATCATTGATTGTCGGCATAATAGGGATGACACGGTTTTGGGCAAAACCAAAACCGCACCGTAACACCGAGCCGCCACACTGAAATCGCATCAAACCGTGACGGTGTATATTATGTAAAACTAAAACCGCACCATAAGGGATGGTGCGGTGCACTGCAGTTTATCGTTATAATGGTCTAAACGGTGAGGTTTTTTGCGGTTTTGAACAAAACCGAAACCACATTGCAATACCGAAATCGCACTGCGACGGTTTTATATTTTGCCAAACAAAAACCGCACCATGCGGTGCGATTTATCCCAGTTCACTGTTTTAAACCGCATCGCTGCCATCCCTACAGTGTATACTCCAAGAACTTTTGAAGATCACTTATGTAGATTGTAATTTTTTTTTATTTTAGGTTTGTTTTGGTGTGTTTTGTAGGTTGAAATAGTGATACCAATAAATTAAGAACAGCAAACATCATCATACATTTGTTAATCCACAAACAATGGCTATAAATCATCGTTTTATTTGGTCAGAAACCCATGTTTTTGTTTCATCAATCTTTAAAAACTAATTAAAAAGTAATTTATTTCGAAGAAACGGACGCAAAACTTTTAATTTAGCCGGAGTGGCGTGGTTATTGATAAATTAAAAGTTTTGGGTCCTGTCTTCTTGAAATGATTGGGCCATATGTCATCTTGCTCATGTTTTTGTTTCTCCTGCTAATTCTGTCGGAGTGGCGTGGTGGTTGTTGTAGGGTGCCTGATGCCCCTTATCTTGACTTCCGCCGTGTGTGGCGGCATTGGTGGTTTGCCGCCGGGTGATGGTCTGTTGTAGGCTTACGCCCTCGATTGCTCCATGGATGCATGGAGGGGTGCGATTGCGGTGGCGAGGGTGCTTTTCGGTTCCCTAGCTGCTGCATCGTCGGTGCCTCTCCTAGAAGCGATACACGATGAATCCGGCGAGGCCGAGTGCTGTCGACGTGATCGAGGTCATGAGCAAAGATGAGGAAGTAGAACTGGACGGTGGGAGTGGTGGAGGAGGAAGTCTCACGTTGCCGCCTAATGGGATATTGTCGATTGGTGGTGCAAGTCAGTAAGTGTAGCTGCTGCTGTTGTTGAGGGTGGCCGGCACCGACCGGCAGAATTCGGTGTGTATCGCCGCGTCTACTACAGGAGAGGTGCCGATGACGCAGCAGATCGGGAACCAGAAAGCATCCTCGTCACCGCAATCTCACGCCTCCATGCAAGCACCCTCTTGGACAGAGACAGCCACAGTTGATAAACCGACTCATCTACGCTCTGGTGCGGGTGAGGTGTTCTTCGCTCCCTAGAAAGGTCACTTATCTTTCGCATTCTTGCAAAGGTGTTCTAACAATGAAGCTGAGTACGAAGCCGTGATCACCAATTTACAGATTGATCGCCAATGATGCTGGCCGGTATCTACTCGCTCAAGGTCTACGATCATTCCAAGCTTGTTATCCAGCAGTTGCAATGGATTTATGTGGTACGGAATTCTAATTTGATCCCACGAGCACAAAAAAATATTACAGCCTTATAGAAGTATTATTAAGATGATTGTTTCTTTTAACGAAACTCTTGATAATTATAAATCAAATATAGATACATATTGTGAAATGCTTAAATCATATTTTTACAATATCAAAGGTTTAGAAGGTCCATATAGTATATATATATATATATATATATATATATATATATATATATATATATATATATATATATATATATATATATATATATATATATATATATATATATATATATATATATATATATATAGGGAAAAGGGAGCTTGGACCTGAGGTACAGCATTGCTGCTGCACCTCAAGCATTGTTTACCTATTCTAGAAGTTTTGGAATTTGATAAAATTTGGTGAGGGTGTTGTCTAGGGTAAAATAATCATCCTCACAAAAAATCACCAAATTCGAAAACTTCTAGGAGGGTCAAATGGTCGAAGCAAAATCAGCCGTCCGCAGTCACCGTTAAAATCTGCAGATTTTGCTTCGACCGTTTGACCCCCTAGAAGTTTTGGAATTTGATAAAAATTGGTGAGAATGATCATCTTACTCTAGACAACACTCTCACCAAATTTTATCAAATTCCAAAACTTCTAGGGAGGTAAACAAGCAAGAGGTGCAGCAACGATGCTACACCTCGAGTTGCAAAAATAAAAATATTTTAAAAAATTTATGAAAATTTTGAACCATGTGCAAGATGAGCCTCAAGTGTTTTGTGCTTTGATGTTTCAACCATTTGTCTGTTTTATTTGGAGCTAGAATCATCTTTGAATATCTTTTTTTTTTTTTCTGTTCTTGTGCACACATTTGCAAAGGACTTAGCAGTTAAATGAAGTTCAATTTTGTTATTCTTGTAGTTGCATCTATAAAGCACCCTCTGACCCTTTAGTTGCTTTATCACTAACATTATCTTCTTGATTCTTTTCGTATTCTCTATTTTGGTTTTTTTGTCAAAGTGTCCCTCAGAAATTCCATTCTTACTCTCTGTGATACGGTGCTGTCGTATGAAAAAAAAAAATTGGTCTCTTTGAGGGGTTCCTTCATATAGAAGAGAAACTCTTCAGCAATTTTATTCATTGGTTGCGGCAGCCCGCAAAGGCTTACAAATTTATGCTTTCGAAGAAATAAAAATCTTGCTTTCTGTAAATCAGTCGCGGTGGATGTGGTGGACCCTCTCACTATTGAGGCTGTACCTTTCCACCTTGGTATCTCGATTGCAACAGTTCGAGGTAGAAAGGTGACTGTTAGGCGATGCGCATGGATCATTGATTGTCGGCATAATAGGGATGACACGGTTTTGGGCAAAACCAAAACCGCACCGTAACACCGAGCCGCCACACTGAAACCGCATCAAACCGTGACGGTGTATATTATGTAAAACTAAAACCGCACCATAAGGGATGGTGCGGTGCACTGCAGTTTATCGTTATAATGGTCTAAACGGTGAGGTTTTATGCGGTTTTGAACAAAACCGAAACCACATTGCAATACCGAAATCGCACTGCGACGGTTTTATATTTTGCCAAACAAAAACCGCACCATGCGGTGCGATTTATCCCAGTTCTCTGTTTTAAACCGCATCGCTGCCATCCCTACAGTGTATACTCCAAAAACTTTTGAAGATCACTTATGTAGATTGTAATTTTTTTTATTTTAGGTTTGTTTTGGTGTGTTTTGTAGGTTGAAATAGTGATACCAATAAAAGAACAACAAACATCATCATACATTTGTTAATCCACAAACAATGGCTATAAATCATCATATTTATTTTGTTCAGAAACCCATGTTTTTGTTTCAGCAATCTTTAAAAACTAATTAGAAAATAATTTATTTTGAAGAAACGGACGCAAAACTTTTAATTTAGCCGGAATGGCGTGGTTGTTGATAAATTAAAAGTTTTGGGTCCTGCCTTCTTGAAATGATTGGGCCATATGTCATCTTGCTCATATTTTTGTTTCTCCTTTCTGTCGGAGTGGCGTGGTGGTTGTTGTAGGGTGCCTTGTGCCCCTTATCTTGACTTCCGCCGTGGCAGCATTGGTGGTTTGCCGCCGGGTGATGGTTTGTTGTAGGCTTACGCCAGATTGTGACAGTATCTAAACCGATGGAGGACATTGTGCCCTCGATTGCTCCATGGATGCATGGAGGGGTGCGATTGCGGTGGCGAGGGTGCTTTTCGGTTCCCCAGCTGCTGCATCGTCGGTGCCTCTCCTAGAAGCGATACACGATGAATCCGGCGAGGCCGAGTGCTGTCGACGTGATCGAGGTCATGAGCAAAGATGAGGAAGTAGAACTGGATGGTGGGAGTGGTGGAGGAGGAAGTCTCACGTTGCCGCCTAATGGGATATTGTCGATTGGTGGTGCAAGTCAGTAAGTGTAGCTGCTGCTGTTGTTGAGGGTGGCCGGCACCGACCGGCAGAATTTGGTGTGAATCGCCGCGTCTACTACGGGAGAGGTGCCGATGACGCAGCAGATCGGGAACCAGAAAGCATCCTCGCCACCGACCGCAATCTCACGCCTCCATGCAAGCACCCTCTTGGACAGAGACAGCCACAGTTGATAAACCGACTCATGTACGGTGCGGGTGAGGTGTTCTTCGCTCCCAAGAAAGGTCACTTATCTTTCGCATTCTTACAAAGGTGTTCTAACAATGAAGCTGAGTACGAAGCCATGATCACCAATTTACGTATCGATCGCCAATGATGCTGGCCGGTATCTACTCGCTCAAGGTCTACGATGATTCCAAGCTTGTTATCCAGCAGTTGCAATGGATTTATGTGGTACGGAATTCTAATTTGATCCCACGAGCACAAAAAAATATGCTACTGTGCAAGTAAAACTAGCCCACAGCTTTAGCTGTACCTATGGCTGCAAACGAGCCGAGCCGAGCTTTGTTCTGCTTGAGCTTGTTCGTTTATTAAACGAGCCTAACTTTAGACTTGGGCTTGGTTTGTTTAATAATTGAGCCGAGCCGCACCAAGCTTTGGTTTGCTCGAGCTTGGCTTGTTTACTAAACGAGTGATCAAACGGTATCCTATCGAGTTTGTTCCCAAACTCCAAAATTAATCAAAAGCATAGACTATATGTGTTGGTCTATTCAAGCCATTTATGACCCTATGCACGAGCTTACTCATGAGCTTGCTTACGAGCCCTAAACAATCATGTTCGCGAGCCCATGCAATCGAGCCGAGCTTTGGTCTGCTCGAGCTTGGCTCGTTTATTAAAGGAGCCTAAACTCTAGGCTTGGGCATGGCTAGTTTAGGTTTGGGCTTGGCTTGACTAGCAACCGAACGAATTCGAATAAGCTTGTCTGCGAGCCGCTCACGAACAGCTTGGTTCGTTTGCAGCCCTAGCCTAACCATACCGTTCTCTCTCTCTCTCTCTCTCTCTCTCTCTCTCTCTCTCTCTCTCTCTCTCTCTCTCTCTCTCTCTCTCTCTCTCTCTCTCTCTCTCTCTCTCTCTCTCTCTCTCTCTCTCTCTCTCTCTCTCTCTCTCTCTCTCTCTCTCTCTCTCTCTCCTGGAGAGCGAGGTAGCAAACAGTTGATAGAATGTGTTCTTACGTAATATGAGAGAACACATGGTATTAATAGAATCTTCTGGCCAGTCTAGAATAGAATTTGAAGTAGGAGCAATTTTATTGACTACCCGAGGATGGTTACATCTATTGGTAGAACCTTTTGAGATGTGATGTATTCCAAACTCTTAGGAGTTTTCGTCCTTCTGGTCAGATGAGTCGGTAAGAACCCTTCCCGCCTGCTAACTCGTTAATGTACGGTCCTTTCCAATTTGGACCGAACTTGCCACTGCTCTGCTCTCTCATGTTTGGGAAGACTGCCTTGACGACCAGGTCGCCGACGTTGAACTGCCTTTTGTTGACTTTGTGATCGTAAGCTGATTTGATCTTCTGCCGATAGTCGATAACGCACAAGGCTGCTTTATCGTAGAGTTCGTCTGCTTAGTCGAGGTTGTTGACGTGAAGTTTCTCATTGTTTCCTCATTGTATAGCTTAAGTTTTGAGAGTTAGGCAAATTTCTTCCGTAGGTAGAACTACTTCTAACTCGTAAGTCAGACAAAAGAGTAAGAATCCAGTCGATCGATGATGTATGGTTCATAACCCCACAGAACCTCGGGAAGGACCTTCTACCACAGTTCATTCTTATCATCTAGCTTCTTTTTGAGCGTGCCCTCAATAGCTCTATTAGAAGCTTTGGCTTGACCGTTGCATTGAGGCTACCTTGGGGTAGAGTAGAAGAGTTTAATTCTGTAGCTTTGATCTGCCCCTAGAATTTTTCTGAGTCAAATAGAGCTTTGTTGTTGGTGACGAGCATTTGCGGTGTGCCAAACCTCAAGAAGATATTATGCTTGATGAACTTGATGACCTCGCCATCTATCACACGAAAGAGAGGCACGACCTCTACTTACTTTGTAAAGTAGTCGGTTGCGAGAAGAAGATACTTCATCTTTCTAGAAAATTGAGGGAATGGACCTAAGAAGTCCAACCCCCATTGATAGAATGGTCAAGGTCTTGACAGAGAATGGAGCTCATCTGTAGGGAGATGGATCGCTCAGGCTTGACATTGACAGAGCTCGTACTTCTGAATGAATTGTCGAGCATCCTTAGTCATAGTAGGCCAGTAGTAGCCTTGAAGCATGACTTTTCACTCAAGGGATCTGTCGCCAAAGTAGTTATTGCGGGCTCTGGTATGGATGTTAGCCAAGATCACTTCTGCTTGATCAAGGCCTATACATTTAACATGTATTTTGTCGTAAGACAAGAAGTAGAGGTCGTCTCTTTGAAGGCGATAGTGAGGAAGTTTCCTCTTCAGTCGTCTAGCTCAAATTGGGTATTTATGCATTCTGTTATACTTATAAAGTTGAATATTGGTTGTCTCAAATTTGATTGATCGTCGACCAGGGTAAAAATGAGGGTTGGCTATCTCCAATCTTCGTTTACTTTTATAATGATGACCTGTTTGTGTAGCTCTAGGCTAGCTTTAGGCAGCTATTTGTATTCGATATGGATTTGAGGCTGATTGATTGGATCTCCCATTACCGAAGTAGCATTGGCGAGGTGTCAGTTTTGCAATTCTTCACTCTCGGTATCTGCATGATCTTGACGTCCGTAAACTGTTACTTGAGGTATTCCACAAGGGCCAAATAGTATTGCATCATCTCTTCTCATGATATGTAATCCCCATTGATCTGCCTAATTACCAACTGGGAATCACTGTAAACAGTAAGGTGATCTACCCTCAGTGCTTGAGCAATCTCCAACCCGAAGATGACCACTCCGTACACAACTTCATTGTTGGTGGCGTTGAATACAAGGAGGATAGCTTTATCTAAGTGATCGAGCTCGGGGGATATCAGAACTATCACAATTTTTGAGCCAATGGCGCTTGAAGCTCCGTCAGTATAGAGCTTCCATCACGTAACTATCATTGAGGGAGCACCAGGGCTTGGATTGATGCATTGCAGATGTCGACGAGTAATGGTTGAAGGAGTTTCCGTCGATGACGAGTCGAAGGACCACGGGGGTCACGATGTGGAGTGCAGACTTCGTTGAGGTCTTGGTCGGTGAAGATGATTGCCGGCCAGGGAAGGCCTTTGACAAGCTTCTCGATCTAGGATTTCTTGACTTGAGCCACAGTGCGCACATGATGGACACGCCATACTTGCCGCTCGACTTCCTTTTGGGTCAGAGTTTGGTGGCGGAGATTACCATGGATACCATAGATCTCTGCTTGAATGATGATGGGGGTCAATTGACGCACGACCGAGCAGATCCAATATATCTCCTCCGTCTAAGGATGGGGAGGTGAAGGAAGTGAATTATTTGTTTCACCGACCTCTACCTTGAACTCTTGGAGGTAACTTTCCTGCAAAAGGTCCTCCAGGTAGTACTTCAGATGAAAACACCGAATGGTAGGATAGTCGTGGCACCTGTAGAAGTCGCAGTAAACCGACTTGTCCTTCGTTTGCTTGGTGCCAGACTCAAGAGGCCAGGGTCAGACTTCTTGAGGTAGTCCTCGTGCTGGATCTGCTCGAGAATGAAGTCGATCGATAGATTTCAGTCGGTAAACTTGGTCCTCTGAGGCTTTACAAGTTTATCACTTACTTGCTTTGATCTCTTGGAGCGTCCACCTTCCTTAGCCTGAGCGTTGTGAGCTCGGGCTATCGGTCTTGCTGGCTCCTTGTCAGAAGGACGCGTCTTGAGATCAAGTCCCTTACGAGTGATCATATCGTCATCAACCTCGATCTCTTTTTGGATTCAATCAAACACTGCTCTGAGAGAGGCAGGTGGATTACGGATAAGGCCGTTCTAGATGTGGAGATCGTAGTGCAAAGTTTTCTTAAAAGCCAGCATAAAGCTACGTCATCGAGGTCACGTCCGGAGAGCGTTGCATACTAGGGGTGTACATGGTTCGGATTGGTTTGGTTTTTTGATAAATTTGGAACCGAACCGGAGTTGATCGGTTCTCTAGAAAATGGAACCAAACCAAACCATTTCTTGGTAAAAACCGAACCAAACAAAACCGAAAAAGTTCGGTTTGGCTCGATTCGGTCCTGCGGGTCTTTCAAATCACTCGATGGCCTCAAAGATCATCTCCTCGACACTTTTCAAATATTTGATTGACAAAATAATGAGATTGAATTGAAGTGAACATCCAACCAAATGTTCTTGAATTGGCAGTGAACATTCAACCAAATGTTCGATCTTGAATTGGCAGTGAGACGTGAATGGTCGAGCCACTAAATTGGTTCAGATTTAACTTTTAAACCTTTAACTTTGGGTGTTGCTATTTGCCCCCATAGAATGACTAGTAACACCTTTAACTTTTCACTTTGAGATATTTCATAAGTTGGGACTTGGGAGTGCTAGTAATTATGTGGGTGCAAATAGCAACACCCTTCACTTTTCAGTTTTATCACACAGTTGAACACTTGAAAGTCTTGAATGCACCGAATAGTGATGATTGGGGTCACCACCATAATGTACAATATTAGTGAGATTGTACAGGAGTAACTACTAAGGTATACTACCAACGGTTTGGGTTGGGTTGGTTCGGATTAAAAAACTCATAATCTAGAATCGAACTGATCTTAGAGGGTTTATTTTTTTCCGAACCGAACCGAATTAAATAGTCAAAAATACCCAATCGAAACTGAACCAAATAGACCGATTCGGTTCGGTTTGGCGTGTCAACTTGAATCGATGAATACCCCTATGTGTGCTCGTTCCGGAACCTTTGAGTGAACTCTCGAAGGATTTCATCCAAATCCATCTGGAGTCAGTAGAGGGAGTCTAACTTCTTCTCTGGCTTGAGGTTCAACCGATAATATTGAATGAAGAGGTCTGTCAGGTCCTCAAACCAACTCACAAAGCCCGTCAAGAGATTGTGATACCAATCAAGCGATATGTCGTCCGACTACCGGCAAAAGTGTAGCATAAAACCTAGTTGTCATGATCGTATGATGTTAATGCTTGTTTGAATGCCAAGACGTGTAGCATTGGGTCTCCCGTTAGGTAGTTTAATTTGGGGAGAATATGAGTTCTCTAGCTTTGAGGGAAATAAGCTTGGAGAATCTTTTGATGGAGCAGCCCTTCGGAGGTATGGTAGTTCCTATGATCGTCTTGTTGACATGAGAGGTGTCTCAGAGGAAGGGGAGGTAGTGAGGGCGCCAAAGTTCGCCTGGCCGGGTGATGTTACACAAAGGTTCGGTTGTTGTTGCGATGCTACCAAACTTAGGGGAGACGCCCACCATTCCGAACATCCCTCACGATGTAGGGATCGGAGGATGATTCAGAACCGATAGATTTGAGATGGCAAGTTGACTCATTAATGCGCTCCCAGATTGTCAATCTTGAAGGGATGGGTGAGGGTCTCCTCGAAAGGGATTCGAGAGAAGGGATTCGAGAGACCGTCGAGAGGCGTCGACAACGGATCATCTAGAAGAATCAAGAAATGGGTCAAGCAACCGATGGACGTCTGCTTTATCGTTGATTCTGGCGATCGACCGCAGGAGGTTTTCGATAGTGATCCGTCGAATAGAGTCTCTCTCAACCATGAGAATAGTATTCTGCTTTATGAGAGTGAGGAGTTGAATGTCCTCTGTTGTGATCTAATACGTCGCTTGTGGGTTGGCGATGGGTGAGATGTACGCTTTCCCCAGGCATTGAGAAGTTGCGTCGGCAAACTAAAGAGATTGCAGAGGTTGAGTCTGAGCGGCACAGTCAACCGATCGATGACTCATCGTGTCCACAGCGGGTTACTACTCAAGGTGCTAACTTGTCGCAAACTTACGACTCAGTGAACGAGTCATGGGATACTGAACATCTGGATGTAGGTTGCTTCCCTCCAGTTGATCTACAGGTCGATCGTGTTTTCACCATTCGATTATAGCGAAGAAGACAAACGAATTGCTCAGGCTACTAGTATTTGTTGCTTGACTGAAGGATCTAGGAAGCTTAAAGGCCGCAGATCTATTGGGAAGGATCCCACAGATGGCACCAAACTGTAGGGGAAAATGAAGGCCATCATACGATCTCCCTCCAACAGTCGATCGAGGGTTAAATTTAAGTGCAGTACGTGCACTATAGAGTGCTGAGATATTGCGTGCTTAGCTGTCATGTACGTAGATACTATTGAGTAGAGAGAGAAAGAGAAAAGAAGAGGCAGCTGGGAAAGGGAGTTGACACAGGATATGGTGATGAAGTTCAGCCAAAGCCTACATCTCCATGCGGAAGACGCAACCATTGAATTCACTAACTCTGAAAATGTAGAGCTACTCTCGACAGACCGAGGAGTACTTATACAAGTAAACAGAGGATAAAGTAGGCTTGACTAGAGTCTGATTATCAGAAGGCTCGAGGAGCTTTGGAAAACAGAAAGTGGAATTGAGAATAATGAATTTTGGTATGGATTATTTACAATGCCTGCTATTTATTGAGTTTTAAAGAATATTTGGGGTTTTGGTAAATACTCGGTGGGGATTTACTAGGCCCTAGACCTTCTCCGTGGGCCCCAGGCAGGGCTGGCGGATCCCAGGCCACCATCATCTTCGCAAGCCAGGAAGGGCTTACGGGTCCCACTCTCGTCTTTGTGGGCCCCAGGCAGGGTTGGTGGGTCCCACTCTAAGTCGTTAGCCAAATTTTGCACCCACAAACAGTATATTGTTAGGATAATAATCACAGCCATGCAATGTGCTATTTTGAAATGCCAAGATATGCACGATCAGGAGCTGCCTTATGTGGTTGATGCATGAGATTTTTTCCATGTAGCGTGCTATTATGGGATGCTAGGATATACACAATTGGGAGATGGCTTATGTGGTTGATGTATGAGATCTTTTCCATAAATGCCTGCTATTTTGGGACGACAGGATATGCACGATCAGGAGCTGCCTTATGTGGTTAATGCATGAGATCTTTTCCATGCATGTCGGTTTCTCTAACATATCTAGCATTGACCATATTCAAAATCATAGGTTTTTTCGTTGCCACTAAGTCTTGAAACGATCTACTCCCTAACTAACTTAAGGATTTATATAATCTCCCAAATCTCAGTTTGTTTGTGACCCTCTCCTAGTTCTTCTTGACTTCTTGGCTTCATCTGGGTAAGAGCAACACTTTTTATTTGCATTCATCTTCTTCGATAATCTACTGGTGAATCTCATAATCCATTCAGCATTCAACTCATAGTATCAATGACAAAAATTTCGATCATTCTACATGGATTGATCTCTAATTCTTTGACATCATCTGAAATGTAGGCGAAGTTTTTCCTGGTTGATTACATGGCTAGCAAAAGGTCATGGGAGGCACTTGACCTCCTCGTCATCAAATCGGTCTGCATTAGGGTTTTGGTGATCCAACTGATACTAATTAGTCTTGTAGATGCAAGGACTCAATCTCCAAGAGATATGAAGGTAGAAAATATTCTGAAGAAGCTCAACAAATCATCAATCAAAACCCTACAGGTTGATGATTCTTGATAATACTACCTAGTATTAGGGAGAGTAGCAGTTAACATATTTGTTGAAAATCTTAGTCTAATAATTGCTTGCAGAGTTCGAACGGTGAGATAATTGATTGTGTTGATATCTACAAACAACCTGTGTTCGATCACCCTTTGATGAAAAACCATACGATCGAGGTTCGTATATATATATATTCCTTAGCACTATCAAATTTCTCTCAAATTTTTCTAATGATCATGATCTATTCATTTTCTTTTTCGTAGATGAGACCAAGCTTCGATCCGGAAATGGTTGATAGGAGTAACTACTCGTCAGAATATGTCGAGCCAATTTGGCGACAGAACGGAAGCTGCCCTGAAGGAACCATCCCGATTCGAAGAGTTAGGAAGAGTGACCTTCTTCGAACCGAATATTTAGAGAGCTTCGGAATGGTGCATCCTAATCCTTATACACCGAAAAACAGTAGAATAGAAGTGAGTATGACTCTTCCGAGCCATGGTGACCTTCATTCAACTCCTTGGTCCAATGATGCCCACCAACCATTGCTTCTTTGTACAAAAATTTTAGGTCGCTGGCGCTAAAATGCATAGTGGTACTCAGTTTTATTACAATGGAGTTGGGGGAGACCTTTCAGTATGGAAGCCATGGGTCGAGAGGGTGGAGGCCACCACTTCTTCGATAAACATCATGTCTGGCATTAACTTTTTTCATAGCATCAATGTCGGATGGGCGGTGAGCTCTATTCAGTAAATCTAAATTGTACTTTATTCATCTTTTGGTCTTTTGGGGGAGGGGGGGCAAAGTATGAACCAAATTTTTTTCACCAATTCAAAAATGAAAAAAAAAATCATTTTGGGTGGGGGTTGGGGGCATGAGAGTGAGAGAGAAAGAGAAATAAATCCAAAAGGATAAGTTACACTTTACCCCCCTAAAGATTAGTTTAAAAACACTTAACCCATCTTTAATAGATTTTGTTCCAAATAGCACCCTAAAGTTTGAAATGTTAGCACAATACCCCCCTTTTGCCAACTACTCAATTTCCTCATCTGATAATTCTGATTAAAACTGAAATGAAGGGGGCAAATTTTAAACTAGAGGGGGTTAAATGTCACTACAAGAAAAGACAATTTCTGCGATACACCAGAGCATCGCCAAAAGTGGTAATATTCATCGCGAAATATCTTTTACGACGTTTCAAACTGCGTCGCCAAGACGTCGCCAATTCCCCGTCTGAGAATACTTTCGGCGACACGATCAAATTGCGTTGCCGAAAGCTTAACCAACCGCGACGCAATAAGCGTCGCCGATTAAAACAAAAAACGTCGCTAAAATGACCTCCAACGTCGCAAAAACAACTAACTTAAGATTATATATAGAATATTTAGCGACACACCGTATGCATCGCCGAAAATAAAAACATTTTGCGACATATATAATAGTGTCGCTAATAACTTCTAGCGAATAAATAATAGCGTCGCAGAATGCATACTTTGTCATCGCATAATGTATACTTTTAGCGACGCAATAATTACATCGTCAAATTTATTTATTAAGCCAAATGTATATATTAGGCGATGCAATCATCGCGTTGCAGAATATACGAATTCAGTGACGTAATGTATTACATACGTTGCCAAAAGACAAATTCTTAATATTTTTTGATTAAATTTTAAATTTTTTTTTTGAAATCTTTATACATATATATTCATCCACAGCCATTTCAATAAAAACAAAAGTACACACGTATTCATTTAAACTCATTTAATGTCAAATCAAAATACTAAATTATTCTTCTAAGTACACATGTTTATCCACTCATTTCTATGAAAGATCAGTAAGTAATACAAAATCCGACATCCATAACATCAACTGAAGGACTACAAAAAAAAAACTCATGTCTTTGATGATGATGCCGCATCTTTTTTGAAATATCAAATCTTGCCACAAGCTTTTCTGGAACCTCCACTGGAAGTTTACCAAACCGTGCTACAAGCTTCTCTGTCCCCTTACCTTTGGTCAGCCCCAGTCCACGCCTCGTGCTCGGAACTGAAACTTCAAAGAACACAATGATGCTTTAGTTATTATGCATAACACAATAAAGATAAAAATTCTATATAAAAAATATTTTACAATTTCTACCAACGCTGCTGGCCTTGGTCGGTGGACTAGTTATATGTTCATGTGGGGTCAATATAAGCTGGGATTGTACAAGCTGAGGTTGGAACCGTGTCCTCTCTGTTGGATGCACTATAAGTGAGAATATTGATGAAAGATGGATTTGTTTATGTCCGGGAGCCATTGGCGCGACCTGAAAAAACAAAATGATTTCATTATAGCAAAGAGATTGCTATGCTTCAATACATTTTCTATAAAAATTTAAAATTTTTTAGAGGCTACAGTAATTTCATTGCAACAATTTATTTTATAGTAATATATCTCGAAAAAAATGCAGCAATAATATCACTCTTGACAATAAGTACCCCATCCAATGGAAGGAGCAACATAATATTGATTCTGGCGGTGTACACCCAATCAATGTAGCTAAAAGTCAGAAAAATATGTGCAATTTATGTTTGTACCACCTCTTGTTGTTCCATTATCACACTCAAATAGGGGTGTGCATCGGTCCGAAACCGACCTATTTAGGCAAAACCCAAACCGATCCAACTTGATCGGTTTTGAGGATTTTTAAACCGATTCAAACTTAAAAAATAATAATTGTTATCAAATCATTAGACCTAAATATGATTTTTAACTGATTTTGAGTCATCCTATAGTATTGCAATGGTTGCTCGGTTCGGTTTAGGTCGGTTTTGAATTTACAAAACCGTCAACCGATCCAATCATGTCGGTTTTTTAAAAACCCAATCCGATCCGATCTATTGAGTGTGCCGAAACCAATCAAAATTGGTCGGTTCGGTTTGGTTTGGTTTGGTTTGCACACCTCTACACTCAAAAACTATAAAATCCATGTGGATACTGAGATTGTGAGATTTTGGAAATTGACTATTAAGGCATCGCCCAGGCGCCGCCTAAGCGACCGCCCAAGCAATTTCGAGTCTAGTCAACAAGCAACCACCTAAGTGGGCGGCTGAATTAAATAGATTATTGTCTCATGTCGGTCTTTCACTCAAATATGTCAAGAACTATCTTTGAGAAAATACAACACAGTGAATCAACTAGAGTAGCTAAACATCATAACTCTTGACTCATTAATGGTTGAAGGAAATCAAAATAGGAAGGTAATGTTTTGTAGGCAGACAAAGATGTTATATTAAAATGTAGCTTGTCGATTCTTGTCTGGTAATCCAAAACACCAGATGATAGTCGTCTAATTAGAATTTGTTGACATTCATTGAAGCTCAATCTACAAAACCATTACTAGTTTAATTCAAAACATTAAGATTACTAGACATCAATACGACAGTAAATCAAAAGTGTAATGAACCAAAACAAAGAAAGGGGGAAGACATAATAAAACTATATCGCAGAACAAACAAGTATCCAGTATCCTCTAAGTTACCTGTTTTTTGAAAATAACTGTTGCAGTATCGAGAAAGAATTCCCGTGCAAGTTTAGGACTTTTGCATGCTTCTGGGGGCGGGAACCATCACCATCATATTCATTTCCATCCTTGTCCATAGAATCATCATCCTGCTTAGTTTGTTTGCTGATACACAGTGAGTACACAAGATGAAAATTAAGATATTACCAATGTGCACAGAGTGGGGCAAGCGTGTAAGTTTGTTTGTCTGTGAAAATACAGCAGGGGGCGTTAAGATAAGGTTAGTAAAAGGAATGTGAAAAACAAAAGAGACTTGGCAAGAAATGTTGGATCGAGATTCAATAACAGTTCCTCTCTACGGGATTTGCGAATAAGCCACTTCATAACATTTTAGAATTGGATCAAAATAACATTGAACGATAATTGCCCCACCAACAAATCGAATCAAATGGCACACATCATTTTTTTCATTAGTAATTATGTTAGTTTCAACCAATTAATATGGCGTAGCCATCATATTATTTCCACCCTTAGGTAGTCAATGTTGTGATCGATTTTTGACGAAATTTTCAGCTATCCAATCAAACAGCACAAAAACCCAACATTGATCACTTCATTTTCAGCTTACCCAACTTACAACCTACACGCACCATCTATATTCCACTCTTGGGAAATACAGCAGTAATACGAGAAACAAGAACCGGGAACAGTAAAAATAAAAGAAAGGGAGAAGATCAACAACTTACCCGGTCCTTGGGGTGCCATTTAGAGACCAGTCCGCTCTCCGACGGCCCCAGGGGTACACAATCCTCGAAGCCCTCGTGCCTGAAATCACAAAGCACCACTGTCTGCGGCAGGTAGACCATGCTCGTCGTCGCCGTCGACGCCGGAGCGGCGACCTCCGGTTCCCTCCTCTGTACACCCTCCACCGCGTCCTCATGGCCAGAGAACTCGTCCAGATTCGACACCGACGCCGGAGACTGAGAGAATCGCGATGCCATCAGATCCCCCAATGCCATCAAATAAAAGCCCTCGAGCCTCACCCCTGCCCCAGCCTCGCCGTCATCTCCCCGGAAACCCTAACCCTAGACATCAGCCCCCCCACTCCTCCCCCCCCGATCGATGGAGCTCCGCGAGCTAATCGACAAATCCACTAGACCAGCGCCGCATAGAGATCCTCCGCAGGAACGATGAGCAATCCAGCTCTCAGAACCCAGTGGCTGCTGTGCCCAACCCTTAAACACTAAGAAAACCCTAGAAACCCTAGGTTTTGGAGAGTGGAGGCGGAGGGAAATGGCGGAGCGATAGAAAGTCAGCAACAAACGAAAAAAAAATACAGATCCCAACACGATGGCTGAATGTTGGCTGAATGAGTCTGGTTGAGAGGTGGTTTGAGTAGTGGTGGCAATTCTTGACCCGATCCCAACCCGACCTGAAGTTCACGGGTTTGGGTTTAGCCTAAACGGGTTTGGGTCATAAACGGGTCGACCCGATTCCGTTTATTTAATGAGTTGGGTTTGGATTTGTACTTATAACTTGATTGACCCGACTTGACCCGTTTAACAAATGGGTCGTGTCAACCCGACCCGAGCCAACCCGAACCAACCCGATCAAACCCGGCCCAATACGACTTGTCTTGACCCAACCCGACAGGTTTACATGGGTTATGTTGACTCAACCTGAGCCAACCCGACCCGACCCGACCCGACACGACCCGACTTCGGATCAAAATCTGATGGTCGAAGTTTAAAGAGAACGTGTGTGTTGTTCTTTTAAGAGGGAAGGGTTCCTGGTATGTCGGATCGAGATCCGATTGGCAATAATAATAATAATAATAATAATAATAAATATAAAATGAGACACAGATCTCATCCTACCCACTTGATTGGGATCAGGCGATCGAGAGAGACATAGAGGGATAAGGGGCTTGAGTCGGGGACTGGCCAAGGGTCTAAGGAATTGGGACGACCCGATCGAGTCGAATTAATAATCGGGTAAAACCTATCAGCCCTAGGTCAATATGCTTTTGGTTAGGTAACCTGCGCCGCTCAGCGACGGTTTGGTACGGGGATACGTCCAGGTCTGCAACACTCATGCAAAAATAAATAAATAAATAAATCGTGCTCACACAGACATATTACCAACGCCTTATCACCTCACGACCCGGACTCAGGACACCTGGTCCGGTCCAACTCAAGTGCAACTATGTATATGCATCAGTATAAAATTTCAACATAAATAAAGTTTTAACTGCTAGTAATATTTTAATAATAAATAAATAGGGTTTCCTTAGTAAAAGTTAACACTAGAGAATCAGGCATTACAAGGTTGGAGTAGGGGTGTCAACGGGTCTGGTCGTGTTGGGTTCGTGTTGTGTCGGGTCTTCTCGGGTCTACCTTGTCCAATCCCTAAACCTGGACCCGACCCGTTTATTAAACGGGTCTATTGTGTCGACCAGTTTACGACCCGAACCCGTTTAGGCCTGACCTAGACCCGCTAACTTCGTGTCGGGTAGTGCCGGGTCTACCATGTCGGGTCCGAAATTGCCAACCCTATGTTGGAGTCGTGTCTAGTTTAGGGTCGTTGCAATGCCCTAGACCCGGACCCAATCCATTTAACCACTACAACATAAATGATCTGTGCGGCGGGATAAACGACGGTCATCCCTACCCGGCCGGAAAAGGAATCAAATCCGGTGGCCATTCAACACCGCCGGAAAAGCTTGAGCAAATATGACGTCTAATGCACGTATAAGCGGAGGCCGGCTCAGCCCCCGCAAAAAGCTAGGGGAGTATATGCAGCAACATAGCTGCTGTTAAAGCCCATGTATAAGCGGCGAATTGATCGTTTAAATCTTTTGCGATGGGTTCATGTGCGGCCACCAGTTTCGGTGGCCAAGTTGCCGAAAAAATATTTTACCGGCCATATTTAGCCGACGATAAAGTCCAGATCTGTTGTACAACGTAATTAGTCGCGATAAATTTAGTCACGAAATTTTTATTTACGGAATAATTCTGCGACGCACGTACAACGTCGCTATAAAAAATTAAGAATCTGCGATGTCATAAACATGAATTTCACGACGCACAATTACGTCACCAATTGCAACTTGTAGCGCACTTAGTCCCGTCGCCAAAATTTTTAATTTTCCGCGACATAATTTATTTCGTCGCTAAACATAAATAATTTAGCGACGTCTAACTGTGTCGCCAAATAGCCATTTATCATCACCAAAAAACTTTATCCGGCCTTCTAGGCGCGAACTCAACTATGCTAGGAAACCTTTAGCGACACGATTTTGCGACGAATAAGATATTGCATTGCGAAAATGCAACTTTTGGCGACGGAAAAGGATCTGCGTCGTTATAAACAACGTTTCCAAAAAATAAGAAATTTTGCGATGCATAACTATGTCGCCGATTGCAACTAGCAGCATACTTAGTCTCGTCGCCAAAACTTTAAATTTTCCGCGACTAAATTTATTTCGTCGCGAAAAGTAAATAATTTAGCGACATCTTATTGTGTCGCCAAATAGCCATTTATCATTGCCAAAAAAGTCCCCTTATAGGTGCAAAATTTTTATTTTACGGAACGATTCTGCGACGCACGTACAACATCGCTATAAAAAAATTAAGAATCTGTGATGTCATAAATAATAATTTCACGATGCACAACTACGTCACTAATTGCAACTAGCAGCGCACTTAGTCCCGTCGCCAAAATTTTTAATTTTTGCGACATAATTTATTTCGTCGCTAAATGTAAATAATTTAGCGACGTCTAATTGCGTAGCCAAATAGCCATTTACCGTCGCCAAAAAACTTTATCCTCCTAGGTGCGAACTCAACTATGCTAGCAAACCTTTAGTGACACAATTTTGCGACGAATAAGATATGGCGTCGCGAAAAGGCAACTTTCGGCGACGGAAAAGGATATGCATCGCAGATAAGCGTCGCTAAAGGTGCAATTTCTTGTAGTGTGTTTTTGACTTAAACTTTAGGGGGGCCAAGAGTAATTTACCCAACCCAAAATTTAGGGGGGGTGGGGGTATGGCCCCCCTTGGTCTGTGTGAAGTTCCGTCTTTAGCTGAAGCTGTTACTAATTCACTGATTCGAGATTGAGGGCATAAGCTTAAGATCTATAGCATGCACAAGTAGGGGTTCTCTTGATTCAGTCCCACATTGCTTGTGGGAAACTAGTTGGATGAATGTGTAAGCTAAAGCTCTTCTACCTCACTTATTTGAGATGAATAAGAGAATATTTTGTATTGCTCAGTGCCTTGGCGTTTATATAAACTGCTATACCACTCATATTGTGATCGATATACAAGTCTTTTCAACCGATTGTGTGTTGTGTTATATTTTTCCAACAGATTCTTGGGTTGCAGTTTCTTATGATCTTCACGGATGCCTCTTCCTGGCTTGTAGGTGATGCCTCGTGTTTTGGGGGACGATGAGCCTCGGATCGTCATCGCATGGATGGTAAAGTATTTCTTCTATTATCATCGATTTATCGATAAATATTTTGTTTAATGTACCCCCTTTTAAAGAGCTTTCTCCTATCAGATTCTTCCATGACTGAGGTTTTCATCATGCAGCGAAGGAGAGGTAACGTGGTAAGAGGTTGCTACAACCTGTTATGCCCGGGATTCGTCCAAACCAGCCGCACAGTTGTGCTCGGATCACCACTGCCCATCTCGAGCAATCGCGGCCCCCTGTCGATCCTCCGACTCCAAATCCACAAGGTGTGATAATCATTTCCTCAATTACCAAACTTTTTTTTTTTTTGGTTCATTGCAAGAGGGAGGCCACATTCGGGCCTCCGGGAGGCGCCACAGGTCGGTGTAAACCAACAACCGCCACACACCGGCAGGGAGAACAAAAGACCCAAAACCCCAAAAACACAAAATCACGAAGGCTGAAACGCCACTCCAGCGAGATGGAAGACTGCCACACCGATCGGCCTAAAGGCTCAAACACCACAGGAAATCCTTACAAAAAAACAAACCAACCCAAAAAAAAACTGGCGATTACCGCTCGATCCAGCCTACCGGCGAAAATGGTGGAGTAGCCAAGGGCCGCCATCCTGTCGTCGAAGCGCCGACTTCACCGTACCGCCAGGAGCCGCTTGCCGGTCGGAGGAGGCGGCCTGGACAACCATCGACGGAGAGCCTCACACTGGGGCCAGATCCGACCATCCATCCGCACCCGGCAAAAGATCCGACCCCGTCGTCAGAAGTACGCCGCCGATTTTGCAGGAGGAAGCTCCGAGCTACATCAGCACTGCAAACACAAAAACCCGGCTGGCCGGAGATGCCCTACTTACAACGAGGATGAAGGGGGCTAGATCCCACCCCCATCACGACTAAGACCCAAAACCCGGCGCCCTCCCCGATGCCGCCGGTGGCGGCCGAGGAGGCCAGGAATCCGGCGAAGTAAACCCTAACTCTACTGATGAAAGGGGGAGGAGGGAAAATCGCTCCTCAGCGACTCTCTAAGCTTCATTTATTTAGCTCAATTACCAAACTCTAGTTCCATAACTATGTATTCAGTGCCTTATCTTTCCACACTCTCTCTCTCTCTCTCTCTCTCTCTCTCTCTCTCTCTCTCTCTCTCTCTCTCTCCAAATCTTGCAGACCACTGACAATAAGTGGTGGGTGAAGATGAACGGTATAGACGTGGGGTACTTTTCCCCTGAGATATTCCCCTACTTCAAGAAACCCTCGACCGTGTATTGGACAGGCGACGTCGTGAACAAGATGAACTTCGGGCATCATGCCATTACCCAGATGGGGAGCGGTCGGTTCGCAGGGGAGGGCTATGGCAGGGCGGCCCATTTCGAGAACATGAGGTACATTGATCACCTCCGCAGAGTCAAACCGGCACAAGATCCTCTGATCGAAGTGTCGTTCCCCAGCTGCTACAACGCGATTCTGCACCGACCGTCGAGCGCAAACTCCGGCCCCACCCTCTTTTACGGAGGTCCGGGGGGCATGCACTGCGATCGGGCATAAAGGGGTTGACTGGAGAGGCGCCGTGCCATGGATCATGGTGATGTTTGATGGCTGCTCAGCCTCAATTTACCTCTCATACAAGTCATCTTTCATCAAAAATAAATTATAATCTTAATAAGACCGACCTTACAAATGTTCTGCAGCCATTTCAATTATTTCTTTTTTATTTCTTCAAAAAAAAAAAAAGTAAATGTGTGATACATCTCCAACAATATATCCTTTTAACAATTATGGAAGATCTGGAAGGATAGATGTGCAAAAATATTTCAAAATGTTCATGGTGATATTCAGGATAGTGTACGACAAAGTACTGAGATGTGCTCCCAGTATATTTGTGGTATAATGCTTGAAAATGTTTTTGGGGGATGGAGTAGTGATGTGGTAGAGGTGCTGTGGACGGATGGTTCTTTCCACTCAAAGGAGGACATAGCTAGTGGAGCGTGGGTTCTCGCATCCACGGATAGACAGATTCGAGAAGCGGCAGCCAAGAGGTGTCGGGTTTCTTCAGCTTTGGGCGCGGAATTGTGGAAGTTGAGGGAGGCTTTCGGGGCTCTGGTGCGACGACAAAGTAGAAATGTGGTGATCCTTACGGATGCAGCACGCGCTCGAGATGCATTGGTTTTGGTGAAAGGAATTACTAGAGAACATTGCCCTATAATTCTTGAATGCATGCAATTCTGGCAGGGTCTACCAGGGGTGCAAGTGCAGTGGGTCTCTCGTACTGCAAATAGCGCAGCACACTGGTTGGCGCGGGAGGCTAGGTTGGCGGCTGTCGAAGGTGAGTGGACCTCTTCCTTTCCAAATGTTTTGTCAGTCCTTGTTCGTGAGGACCTACAGGTCATAATGTAATGACCAACCTAGCTTACCAAAAAAAAAAAAAAAGGATGTGTAGCATTTGCCTGTAACGATAAACCCCTGACTTTTCTTTTAGAAACCTGAAAATGCCCTCACCTGCTCTCCTCCTATCTCTCTCGAGCGCGAGTAGCAGTGATGGCGGAGGCGGGCACAAGTAGCAGAGGTGGCGGCAACGATAGCAGACGTGACCTCAAGTTACAGCTGCTCGCCACCGCCGCTGACGAGCAGCGGAGATGAGAAGGAACAGGGGACGGAGGGATTCGGTTATGTTTAGGATTTCTAGGTCTAGGGTTCATCCCATTGCCTCTAGATCTTAGGTTTAGGTTTAGGTTCGGTGGCATCGGCGAGCAGCTCCAGCGACAGTGAACAGTGGAGGCGAGAAGCTCTGGCGGCAGAGGTACGATCAGGTTTGGTTTTTCAACAAAAACAATGGTATTCAAGTGAAAATTTAAAATATTATGGAGGGCATTTTCGCCCACAGCAATTTTTATTTAGCTAAACCGAATCTGCTGTCTGGGAGCGCTCACCAACTCCCCAAAAAAAAAGGATCATCTTTCATATGTGCATCTGAGTGAAATATAAAACTGAACAATAAAGTTAAGCCAGCTAAACTTGGAGCATTAAGAGATGTACTAGTCGAACCTAGTTGGTGTGTCCCACAACAGGCAGATGCAAGCGTGGGTTTTAGATCACACAATATTTAGGATAACGGAAGTTAAGCAAACATTGATCACGAACTATAACGCGAAAGAACGCACAAGTTATTTACAGGTGGAAACCCTTAACATGGATAAAAATCACCTCCGGTTGAAACTGGGCCTAGATTGTTCTCTTCGCTAGATCGACGTTAGGGGATCGCATAGTTGCCATGCTAAATTCATACACACATGTGTAAGGTTTCAATGAAAGTTTTGATGTGTAACGCACACTACCTACGATCTTCGGACCTATTCTTTGCTTCTGCAGTAGGCCTCTGTCATGGGATTATTTTCAATACCCTCACCATGAGGGTGTTGGCTACCCACTTCCCCCACAACTGGTTGCCTCCTCGGTTCAAGAGATTCAACGGGTCAGGTGACTCATGTACTCACCTCCTGGAGTACAAGAATCAGATGAATCCGTATGACTAGCTAGACGAGTTGTGCAGAATGCTCCAGCGATGCCTTAAAGGGCCCGCGCTGGAATGGTATTCCCGCCTACCCGTGGACGGCATCGATATTTTCACGGACCTGGCGCGCAAGTTCCTAGACCAGTACGGGTGCAATCGGAGACAACCTAAGGGAATCAATTCCCTGTTCAACCTTCGGATGACACCCCGTGAATCCTTAAAGGACTTGGCTTGACGGGTCATTGATGACTTGACGTCATCAATGGTTCTCAACCCGTTTCAGACATCACCATCCGCTTCAAGACGGAGGTCCTGACCATTGATGACTTGACGGGCCAAGGAGCCACGGTTGCCATGGCATTCCGAAACGGGCTGAGACCTGGCCATGTCTTCCGGAAGATCCCGACTGCCCCCCAGCTCTAAATCCAGATACACCCGGGCCAAAGATGGAGGAGGCACAGAGGACGACGAAGAGGGTGGTAGGGGAGGAAGAGGAGAAGGGGAGGAGGAGGAGGACGCTAAGAACCATCCATCATTGCTGATTTGAAGTCCTTAAAACAAAGACGACACATCAAAAAACCAATTGCTCCTAGTATAGTTCTCTCACTACTTCTCTGATCTCCAGCGGAGTTCTTCTATGTTGTTGAACATAAAATCTCAATAGACTTTGTTGTATCCTGGAAGCGGGTTTGCAGTGACCCCACTAGAAAACGTACTCCATTCGAGTGGGATCAAATAACACTTATAAAAAAACGTATTTGATACGCGCCTCGAAGTATCGTGTTTCTACTACATAGTTTCCAACAGCATCTTCATATTGAAACCCATTTGCCATCCCGTTTGACATGATTACTGTAACTTCTTGAATTTCTATCATTCACGAGCAACCCTCATGTCCAAAATTTATTGGAATTTATGTCAAAAGACTGAATAGTTGGTAGCTGACCATTTATAGCCATGACACACCATTCATGCGCCAAACTTCTTGTACCATTATCTTGGCACCTGCATTAGGGCACAAGGCCCTTTTTAACTTGCAAACAAGGTGCTTCTTTTCCTTTGGTTCAAGCACTTGTGCTTGAATCTCAAAGTAAATCTTTTTTTCTTAAAGACACCATGAAGGAATATCTAATTGTTCAAGTTTAATGTCCATGCCGGCACCCAAATAGCCATATGAAGGCCATCTCAGCTTGGAATAATTTTCAAGAGGAAGATAGAGATCATGCTGATAAAAGTAATCATTTATTTGCAGAATTCAAAGCTCATTCCATTGAACTTCTCACATTTTCTTCTTCCGCCATCGCTTTCAATCAAAACATTGATACTCTTTTTTTTTTTTGAGCGGTAAAAAACAACTATATAAATTGAAACAATAACGGTTATAGACCCCAGCTTATCTCTGGACAAGAAAGCATGACAACAAACTAAATAGGGTCACACACCGGCGCCCTAGCTAGGAAGATACCCACACACTCACAAAGTGAGCAACAAGCTACACCCCAAGCGAGTAGCAGACCGACATGGTAGCTACCTGTAATCCAAACTACACCAAAAAAAAAACCAAAAAAGGGCCAAGAAACCAATGAACAGGATCAGCTAGCCCCCTTACTCCTTGTAACTATGTCCGAAGGAACCTTAGGCGAAGATTCCTTGGCTCGGGAAGAGGCCTCAAGAACTGGGTTCGGCTGAGTAAGCAAGAAGGGGCAACTGGCAAAATGAGGAGGCAATTTCTTAAACTGAGCATGGGGGTCCGGGGGATGAGGATCGTCACCCGCATCCTCAGATTGCTTAAGACGCAGAATGTCCATTGCTTCCAAAGACTGCTCTCCAAGAGAAGAAGAAGCACACTCAAGAGTAGGAATTCGAAGACGAGAGATAGAGCACTTAACCTTCGTCTTCCTTGTCGAGGATCTCTCCATGGAAGCCCCACTTCCACTAGCAAGAGCTAGCACTACCATTCTCCCACCATCAGTAGTTGCACCATCTGCTCACTTAACATTAGCCTCTGCTTAATTCGTTCTAAACATTGATACTCTGATACCACTTGTTGTGGACCATTCTTAATCACACAAATAGGTGGTGATAATACTTAGCTAGAACGAATTAACATCGACCGCTAGACGATTCAAACCACACACAAGCAATACAGAAGAGAAGAAACAAGATACCAAGCTGCAAACACAAATCACACAATAGAAAGAGAATCAGAGATTTACTAAGGTTTGGCAATAATGCATGCATCCTTCCTTCACGCCCGATTCCACTATGCTTCAAAACAATAGAGTAATTATCCGATTACAAGAGTATACCTTATTTCTTTCTCAAGCCCTCAAGGTTCTTCCAAACCCTAATCTAGAGAATTATAACTTCTTATCTCTTTCTATGGTCGTGATTCCAAACGACCTCCACGCTCTATGATCTCTTGTTCCCAGCTCACTTTATGGACTGTAGAGGACCTAAGCCCCATTCACGCAACATTGTATTCCTTATAAGACTCTTGTCACTATTCACAAGTCCCAAAGGCTCCTGTTCAAAAGGATCACAAAACTTGTTCACGTGAAATCTTCATATTCGTGGTTGTCTTCTCCCTGTGCATGACTTCAAATTTGCAACCCCTCTAGAGAACCAGATATCTACTTCTCTCTCCTCTTCGATCTCCCCCACGCAATATGTGACTCATACGCAACTCGATCTCTCGTTCTGATTTTCTCCCCCACACGATCTGCTTCACGTACGTGATGTGATCGCTCATCAAGTTCTTACTATTGTAAGTGGTGGGGGGTAGGAGGAATGTGCACCCCCCCCCCCCCCCCCCCCCCCCCCCTTCGATCTTCTCTGGTTTCCTCTATATGAATGGGACAGTGGTTCCCTGGTCGAGAGGCTGGACGAGTTCATGTTCATTACTACCGCTCTTCTTTGCCTCTATTGTCGTTGCATATATCTATGTCATACTCACTCAAGATCCCCACCATGTACGTTTCACGATCCAGTGCTTGTTGCTACCATTGCTCATCCCATCGCCAAGTGCAGTGATCCCGACCATTGTCTTCTCCGGGTGCGTTCAGAATGCCGGGATCCCGACCATTGTCCTCTTCTCTCGAATGGATTGTGCCGATCCGCCCTCCTCTTCTCTCGATCAGATTATATTGATCCGCCCTCCTATTCTCACAATCGGACTATATCGATCCATCCTCATCTTCTCACGATCGGACCTTGTTGATTTGATCCTCTCAATCAAACTATGCCGATCCACCCTCTTTTTTCCCTCGATCAAACTATGCCAATAGCCACTCTTCTCACAATCAAACTATGTCGATGCCGATTCGTCCTCTTCTTCTTAAAATCTGATGATGCCGATCCGATCTCCTCTCTCCCCTCGATCCACTTCTCTTCTTAGGTTGTGACGAGATTTCCTAGGAGGTGTCGAGTGTTTGATTCGACCAAGTACGTGTCTTCCTTCTATAGGATCTCATGTCCATACCTCTCTTCCTTTTGATTTCACTTCAGCTTCTCTTTTGATTCTCTTCCTTCAGCTCTCTCTCTCTCTCTCTCTCTCTCTCTCTCTCTCTCTCTCTCTCTCTCTCTCTCTCTCTCTCTCCTCCCCCCTTTGCCCGTTGTTCCCCCTTCTTCGTGCTACATTCTTGCGCGTTGCACTAGTGTATTTTCTTGCGCCTTGCATGAATATGCCTCTTTTTGTCCTCTTGTGCCTTGTACGAGTGTGCCTCTTCTTTGCGCTCTTTTCTCACATCTTGCACGAGTGTGTTCCCTTTGCTCTCCTCTAACCAACCCCAGTCGTTTCTGCATCGACTTTTACCATTGTCGGTTTCCTTCGACATCTCTCCATCAGTTATGCATCTGGCCTCAACAACCGTTGCATGTTCCCTAGTTGGGCTCCTTGCATGTTGACCGAGATCCCCAATTGTCCTCTTTGTAGGTCAATCGGGTTTCCAAGATGACTTGCTTGCAGGTCAGCCTAACACTAACTTTATTTTACAAAAAATATGTTGTACATGTTTTATGTATTTTTTTTCTTTCTTTTGTTAGGAAAATAGATGTTGGTTTATACCCTATATTTGTTTTAGGGGGTGTGTTAGATGTAGTCATATTTTAGTCCCACATGGTCTATGGTATTGTAATGATGTGCACTCACTCCTAATATAAGGAAAGGTAGTGTTATGTAATACGGTAATCAAAAGGAGTATTTTCTCCAAACCCTACTCTCTCTCTCTCTCTCTCTCTCTCTCTCTCTCTCTCTCTCTCTCTCTCTCTCTCTCTCTCTCTCTCTCTCTCTCTCTCTCTCTATCTCTCTCTCTCTCATGATAGTTCCAACTAAGGGATATTCTTTTTTTTTTTTCCCTACATAACCAGTAACGAAAATTTTGAACCAAGTAACTGTTATTGCGAAAATAAACATACAAAAGGGGAGACCACTGTCTCATAGCCAAACATATTTCTTTTAACGTGATTTGTCCACAACCGAGGTCATTCACGAACTACCACTTTCCTTGTGGGTGATCGTACACCACGTCCAGTGCTCTGATCGGTAGATCATCGCCACACCCTTACGCTCCGGCCCATTGCCCATAGACGACCCCATCATAAACCACGGCCCTTGCTTTGCTTTGCAACGCTGCCCGCGCCCATCGCTCTCAAGCTGTCACCCGTCGACCAATGCTCAAACATTGTCTCATGCACCCTGCTGACCCAGGCTTACCTACGGCTAAGTCTACCGCCACCCCGACTGTCGTCGCCTTTGTCTCGCCGTCCGTCGACACCCACCGCATCGTGCTAGATTGGAGGAATGCTCGAGACCGTGTCTGCCGCCACCGCACTCCTCTGTGCCCACATTGACCGTTGGTGATCCACACCGGTGCCTGTCGGCACCTCCACCTCCGCTCGTCAATGACTTAAACACGTTGCTCGACGGCGACTCTGCATACCATCGAGGTGCCCCCCTCGATCAAGCACCTGCATGTGTCCGTGCCATCATGACTTGCCTCCACAATCCGTCGAGCCGGGAAGGAGGTGCCTAGACCGTACCCTCCAACTAGACTCACCTCTGGTATCTCGAACCTCCCCAAGGGAAGAGGTGCTAGACTGTAACCTCCACCCCTCGAGATCTCCTTCATAGACTTGAACAATCCAGGGAGGAAGCCACTATACCGTGACCTACTCCCGGATCTTCCGTAGCCAAGTGACCGAGGAGGTACGGGCTGCACCTCCTGCTTCGTGTCCTCCTTGCTGCCAACACCAAGCCACCCGAGAAGTAACTTCCCCCAACCTTCTACCGACTGCCCACTCGGGGAGGGGAACATGTGTCACGGCCTCCTAGGAAGCGTTGGAACCAATCCGAGTGGCAGGTAAGGTCCTCCACCCTTGTTCCCCATTGGAAGCTGAAACTGCGGCCATGTTGGGAATCAACCTTGGATTTCATACGGGAATCAACAACGTAATTCTAGAGGGGAACTATCTCTCAGTTGTTACGCTCCTGTTGGAAACCCCTCCTCCTTGAAAAATCCATAATTTAATTATGGAATACAAGAGACTTTTCACTCTATGTTTTGACTGTGTTTAGACATGTTTCCCTAGCAGCCATGCGATACATAGTAATATCTACTTTAGTTGTCCCTCGCCATACTGGCCCATCTCTCCTCTCTTTGAAGATGCACTATGTAAGGATCTTTCAATTGTTGATTATTAATAATATAGTCCACATATCCTTTCACTCCTACTGGCTCAGGGCAACCAATTGGGATTGGTACCCAATGCCCTGGTAGCAAGGGGAAAGAAGAATGAACATGTTGGTTTGGATTTCAAAAAAAAGAGGTTCGATGCCCCTTTATAAAAGGCTTGTAGATAGAGTCGGGTGTTTGCCGGGAGTAGGGGTGTAAAAGAAGCCCATAGATCCGAACCCGACCTGAGCCCGGCCAACGGCCCAACCCGGCCTTGCCCGAACATATCATGGGCCGGGCTCGGACAGCCACCTTGTGCCCGAAGCCAGGCCCGCTATACTACAGTCTACTTATATATATATATATATATATATATATATATATATATATATATATATATATATATATATATATATATATATATATATATATATATATATATATATATATATATATATCTATATATATATATATATATATCTATATATATATATATATATATATATATATATATATATATGGGATGGGGATCCGTTGACAACCCAAAATGGGAGGTAAATTTACCTCCCATTTTTAACTTGATTCAATCGGTGGATAGAGGTTTCCGAATTTGCTGATTTTTTGTGAGGATGATCAACATGGCAAGTTGATCATCCTCACAAAAAATCAGCAAATTCGGAAACTTATAAGGGCGTCAAATGTGTTATTCAAATTAACGGTTTAAATAGATGGTTCAGAAACGTTTGATTCAATCGGCGCCCTTAGAAGTTTCAGATTTTGTTAATTTTTTGTGAGGATGATCAACTTGCCATAATGATCATCCTCACAAAAAATCAACAAAATCTGAAACTTCTAAGGACGCCGATTGAATCAAATGTTTTTGAACCGTCTATTTGAACCGTTAATTTGAATAACACATTTAACACGCGATCTAGTG
>OX393558.1:6264846-6269846 GCA_947650365.1 Chamaelirium japonicum
TATATATATATATATATATATATATATATATATATATATATATATATATATATATATATATATATATATATATATATATATATATATATATATATATATATATATATATATATATATATATATATATATAGGGGAGGGATACTCTTACTAATGAGCGATTACTAATGACAGTTACTAATGACTGAGATTAATCGCAATCCCGTCACTTACAACAATTCAGTCCGCGCGAACCGATACCCCCGATCCGCCTCTCTCCTCCGCGCGAATGAGGACCCCGATCTCCCTCTCTCTCCTCCGCGTGAGCGAGACCCTGATCGGAGCTCCGATCTTGCCCTGACCTCGGTGCGAGCAGATCAGCTGCTCCTCTCCTCCGCACGATCGATACCCCGTCTGCCTCTCTCTCCTCCGCGCGAGCTGCCTCTCTCTCCTTCGATGCGAGCTGCCTCTCTCTCTCTCCTCCGATCTTGCCCTGACCTCGGCGCGAGCAAGATCAGCTGCTCCTCTGTCCTCCCCCCACCCCGATCGGCGCCCCGATGACGCCCTCTTACCCGATCGGAACCCTAATCTCCCCCGGCCTCCCTCTACCCCAATCGGAGACCTAATCGCGGCCTGCCTCCCTCTTCACTGGTTCCGATCGCGTGCGAGCTGTCCTCCGAGCCGGCCGATCGGAGAGAAAGAAGCGCAGCAGATCGGAGATCGTGCGAGCAGCTGCCTCCCTCTTCACTGGTTCCGATCGCGTGCGAGCTGTCCTCCAAGCCGGCCGATCGAAGAGGAAGAAGAGCAGCAGATCGGAGACGGTGCGAGCAGCTGCCTCCCTCTTCACTGGTTCCGATCACGTTCGAGCTGTCCTCCGATCCGACCGATCGGAGAGGAAGAAGAGCAGCAGATCGGAGATGGTGCGAGCAGCTGCCTCTGCCTCTTCCTCCGGGTATTTTTCTTCGTGAAGAAAGAAAGAAACCATCATTCAATATTCAAAAAAATAAAAAATGGATTGAATGCTGAAATCATAGAATTGACAGAAAAATGCAAACCAAATGAATTTTCCACCTCATTGCTGGTAATTAGCCTCTTGTGAGTATTTCTTCTTTTTATTGAGCAAAAATGAATGACATTATGCCTTTGAAAATCAAAGATCTCCCACACCAGCTATTTCTAATTCTAACCAACCTATCCCTTCTCTCATTTTACAAGAACTATGATAGGAACCAGCAACCCCCATAAAAAAAATTTTGAGAAAATTTTTCCAACAGATTGGTACTCCTGTCATTTACTCACAGAGAGATGTATGTAAGCAGTTGATGAATGTTTTACAAAGAGGCAATGATGATAGGTCCACTTTTAGCTGCCCTTAGTATTACTAAGTAACCACCCATGACTGGAAGGGGGGGGAGGGGGGGGGCTCGTGCTTCATCTGGATTGCCACCAAAAATTATTTTCAGTGCAATCTTGTTCTCTCTCTCAACATCGCCGCCATCGAAGCCGCCTCTCACTTTGTTAGCGCTGCTCCGTGAATAAGGTTGGAGCAGCAGCATCATCGAACCGAATAGGGTTCTGATTTTGGGCTATTTACAACCATCTCCGACGAGGAATTGCTGATGGGTGCTGAGGGGCACTCGTCTCCCGCTGTCTGTATGATATCTGCGGCATCTGGCGGACAGTTGAAGCTTTCATCCGCGCTTTCCTTTACGTCGTTACGTTCATCCGGAGCGATCTTAGCGGGGTGGAATCACCCCGCTAACCTAGCCTCAATTTCCAGCTCATTGCATTCAATCTAAAAGGCAGAAAAAACCCTTCTATTATCTTATAAAAGTTATCCTAAAGGATAGGAAGTTGTTATTAGCTCTTAACCATGCATGGATGTATTTCTACCATGGTGATTATTTTTGTGGTTTTTCTTAAGACAAGGTATAGAAATCTCATCTGATTGTTAGGCCTGATTTTAATTTTCTATATTATGTTGTTTCATGACAGTGGTGCCATAAGCTAAATCTGAAATCTTCAACAAGTGTGATTTTGATAGAAATGACAGAAGAAGGAAGGTATTCATTTTGTAGTCACTTTTCTTGAAATATTTTTCACTAAATTATTTCATCATATTACAATTTTTTATCAAATGCTATCACTTTGATCTCGTGTCTTTTATCATTTTCTTAGAAGCAATTCTCATGATGATCTAGCGGCTACCATTGATCCGACAACAGAGTGCTATAGTGATGGAACTTCATGTGAGGCTATAAAAAATCAAGATATAGCTCAAAGTTCGAAGGACTGCAGAGATATAAACAAACCGTTCATGGGGATGTTGTTCAATTCTTTGAAAGAAGCAAAGGAATATTATATACAATTTGGTCGTGAAAAAGGGGTATACGATTCGTACTCGGTCATCAAATAAAGGACGGCGTGGGGATGGTATCACTTTTGCCAAGTTTGTTTGCTCATGTGAGGAAATCCATCGAAAGAAGTCAAAAGAAGAAGGCGTGGACCATAATGAAAAATGTATTATCAGAAGAAGTCATTCGATAGTTAGGGGCGGTTGCACTGCTTATATGCGTGTTGCGAATATTCAAGAGACAAATCAGTGGGAAATTACAGGCTTTAGTGATGACCATAATCATGCATTGGTCACTCCTAGCAAGATGATTCATATGAGGTCAAACAGATGTATGCCCGATGCAGCAAAAGATTTGACCGAGTGTTTTAACAGAGAGAATTTGCAAGTAGGAAAGCTACCATCTATTTTTGGTGGCGGTTATTCAGCCGTAGGTTTTGACGATAGGGATTGTTGGAATCATCTGAAATCGGTCAGACATAAAGACTTGGAATCTGGAGACGCAAATGCAGTTGTTACATTTTTTAGCAAGAAACAGGTCGAGAATCCACACTTTTTCTATGCTATTCAATGCGATGAAAATGCTCGAGCCACAAAATTTTTCTGGGTGGACGGAAGATCAAGAATAGCGTACGAGCAATTTGGAGATGTGGTTTCATTTGATACCACTTATCGGACAAACAAGTACAGTATGACGTTTGCTCCCTTCACAGGAGTAAATCATCACTCACAATCAATATTGTTCGGTTGTGCACTATTGCAAGATGAATCCGAGGTGACTTTTGTTTGGCTTTTTCAGAAATGGTTAGAGGTCATGGGAGGAAGACATCCGTTGTCTATAATAACAGACCAAGACTTAGCTATTGGTAGTGCTATAGCAAAGGTCTTTCCTGAATCACGTCATCGTTTTGCCTATGACATATCCAAAAGAAATTTCCAGAGAAACTTGCTCAAGTGTATTTCAAGAAGTCAAAGTTCAAGCAAACAATAAAAAAATGTATTCATCATACATACACAAGTGAGGAGTTTGAAAACCAATGGCATTCTATGATATTGGAATTTGATTTAGCTGAAAATGATTGGCTCAAGAGTCTATATGAAATTCAGCATATGTGGGTACCAACGTACAGTCGAAGCACCTTTTTTACTGGAATGAATACAACTGGCAGAAGTAAGAGCATTAACTCCTTTTTTGATGGATTTGTTTCGTCTCAAACTAATCTGAAAGATTTTGTTACACAGTATGAACAAGCTTTGGATAAAATTTATACAAGAGAGAGGAAAGAAGACTATATCTCTATATATAAGAAGCGGATTTTGAATACAATTAGTCCGATATTGAACCATGCCTCGACTATCTATACAAGAAATATATTTGACAAATTCTGATATGAGTTTGATCAAGTATGTCGTTATAAAGTAGGTGGACATGCAACTGATGGTCAATGGCACATCTTTAATGTTACGATAAAGTTTGGCCTACCTGAAGAGTTCAATATAAAATTTAATTTACAAACAAAAGATGCAAAATATGGATGTCAACACTTTGAGTTTATGGGAATCATTTGCCGACATATATTAAAACTCTTCGATCGCCTTGACATAGATGAGATACCCCCCATTTTATACTCAAAAGATGGGCAAAAGAAGCAAATAGACAAAATATGGTGAGTGAAGATGCAGTACTCTTGCTAGATCATCATATGGGGTCAGAAGCTATGCGAATTAGCCACATATATCGTCGGTCAACCCAGTTGGCATGTATGGCCAGAAAATCAGAGGAGGCATATAAGATTGTGATGGAGATAATTGATGAGGGTTTCAAAAAGGTTTCATTGATTGAGCAAGAGTTGCTTAAAAATGAAAATAGAAATGACACTCTGAATGAAGGAGGTGAAAGTTCAATATATATTGATACCACTCAAACATCCACATTGGGATCCACAATACAAGATAAGCTTTTAGATCCACATATATCTCAAACAAAGGGTAGAAAGAGGACTGAAACTAGCAGGTGGAAGAGTAGCGTCGAGATAGCATCAAAAAAATCAAGAAAATGTAAACAATGTGGAGGTCAAGGGCATGATAGTCGTAATTGTCCTGTCCACCCAAAAAAAAAGTAGAGTGGAACCTAGTGAACCAAGTATGGCGACAAACCTTTACTTACTATTTTTTTACTTATTACTTTTTTTTATCAAATAGTTTTGGTTTATTATGCTACATTATAATATTGATCTTTCTTTCTCAGGCATGGATGATGCATTGATGAATTTAGAAAGCGACGTTGATGGTGGTTGGAGTAATTAAATGTAACTATTACAGATGTGCCTCGAATCAAAGCCGAATAGGTAACAACCGTTGGTCAAGGTTTGCTATTTATATGATTGTATCATTTTTTTTTTTTGATGTTTGGTAACAACCGTTGGTCAAGGTTTGCTATTCAGTAAAGTGATACTCAAGATTAGAGATGGATACAAATGTGGTAGCAAATTTATTCTATTCAATTTTCTTATATGTTGAGATTTCTTGATTGCCGTTCTTCTCATATAAATTTCCTCACCCAGAACAGCAAAAATAAATTTGCTACATCATCTCAGCCACTCTACAGAGACTATAGAACACCTGATGATCAAAACAAAAAAATCACAGCCTATGGTCAACAATTATGATA
>OX393558.1:6277346-6347346 GCA_947650365.1 Chamaelirium japonicum
TTGGAAGAAAACATTTATGAGGAAATTTATCAGGATTTCATTTCAACTTGGGTCTGTATGTAACAAAAAAAAAAACAGAATGGAGGAAAGCCATGGAATGCTGATTCGGCTATTAGAATGCTTGCAATTTTAACTGAATAAAATCATAACAGGCTGTTAGAATGCTGATTTTGTCTTTTATAACAACCATTCATTCTGATTTTGGATGTTGATTAGAATGATGATTTGTCTATTAAAATCTTAGCATTCTAAACAATCGCATGACCCATAACAGGTTATTTGAATAACATGTACCTGCCTATAAAATTTGACATGCAGTAAAAAGCATTGCATACTCATGATAGGACTGACAATTTCGGACCCGACACGGCAGACCCGACACGAAGTTAGCGGGTCTGGATCAGCGCTAAACGGGTCCGGGTCGTAAATGGGTCGACACGATAGACCCGTTTAATAAACGGGCCGGGTCTGGGTTTAGGGTCTGGACACGGTAGACCCGGGAAGACCAGTTTAAAATTCAACAGGTCGTGTCGGGTCGGGTCTACCCGTAATCCGATACTGTAATATGTAGTACCAGCGGGTCTATCGGGTCAGGTCGGGTTGAGTCGGACTGGGTTGGATCGGGTCAGCTAAATAGACCCATGTGATAAACGGGTCTAACGGGTCGTATCGGGTCTACCTGTTTATAAACGGGTCGGGTACGAGTTTAGGATCTAGACACGATTAGTTAAACGGGTCGGGTCCGGATCTAGGGGTTTTGGACACGACCCGAAACTAGACACGACACGACCCGTTGCCACCCCTACTCATGAAAGAAAAACCTTCATAACGGGTGACTTAATTGACCTCTTACAGAGGCAAAAATGTTTGGAAGATAAGATGTTTCAAAGGTAAATATTTCACATTTACAAACATATTGGCATATGGAGTTAGCCAACTCAGCCTATATTATAAAATTGTTCTCAAAGATGAAATGTGTGTAACTAGGCCTTTCAATCGGGTTCGGCTGGGTCGGTTATGGACTGCCCATACCTAGCCTCCCAAGCCCAAACTCGGCCCATTTTTTTTCTTCGGGCCGAGTTCAGACTAACCCAAATAGGAGCCATAGTGAAAATAAATGATGAAAGATTTATCCTCTATACTCTACAACACTCACCTCCAACTACTGAGTAAGTTGAATACATGTCAATACGAAGATTTATTCATTATAATAAGTCTCATGCATAACGCTTTTTTACTGCATTCACACAAATTTTGCAATTCAAGCAATTTAATACCACCACAACAACAAAAAAAAATTGAAGTCATGACATTCAGTTGCAATGTGTGTAAGTGAAATGGGTGTTGCACAGTGAATCGAATGGGCAACAACAAAAGCTAAACCTGAAGAAAAGATCACAAATAAGGATGCCAATAGATGAAACCCTCATAAAATATTGTTATCACCCTCTAAATATTGTTATCTCAGAATATTTTGTTGCATGCCACCTTTGAAATATTGTCATTTCCTCAAAATATTATCTCCGCCCTCGAAATCTTTTGCGTGCCGGCAGGCACAGGCATTACTAGTATATATATATGGGAGGGATACTCTTACTCATGGCCCCTTCCTCATATAGTTACCTATGATCCGGGCCGTCTATTAGATCCCGACGTACGGTTCGAATTAGATGGGGAGTTAAAACAATGGTGTCCACATTAAATGCGGGTATTAAAAGCCCATATTAAAAGGCCGCATTTAATACGGACATCATTGCTTTAACTCCCCATTTAATCCGAACCGTACATCGGGATCTAATGGACGGCCCGGATCATAGGTAACTATATGAGTAAGAGACCATGAGTAAGAGTATCCCTCCCCTATCTATCTATCTATATATATATATATATATATATGGGGAGGGATACTCTTACAAGTCACCTCTAACAAGCTACTCTTACTAATGATCCCAGCCATCCATCGGATTGCGATGGATGGCTGGGATTTCCCCTTAATTTCCCCCTCTCTCTCCATTGAAGAGATCTCTCTCTCTCCATTGATCATCACCAGCCCGACCCCCCTCCCGTCCAGCTCCAGCGACCCGACCCCCCCTCCCGTTCGGCTCCGGCGACCCCCCCTCCCGTTCAGCTCCGGCGACCCGACCCCCTCTCCCGTCCGGCAGCCCCGACCCCCCCCCCCCCCCCCCCCCCGGCCTTCCCCCCTTGGAACATAGTCCCCTCCCCTCCGGCTCTAGCGCCGAGCTCCGGCAGCCCTCCGACCCCGACCCCGACAGCTCCAAATCCGGCACCCCGACCGCCCGGCGCCGTCCCGCCGCCCCTCACCGGCCCGCGCCCGCGCCTGCTCCGGCCCCGCCGCCCCTCGCCGGCCCGCGCCTGCTCCAACCCAGCAGCTCCGCGCCCGCCGCCCCTCGCCGGCCCCGCTCCAGCCCGTCTCTCCGCGCCCCGCGCCGCGCGCCGGAGCCGGTGGGGAAGGTCGGGGTCAGGGTCGGGGGGGGAAGGGGGGGGTCGGGGAGGGTCGGGGAGGGGGCTGGGTTTACACAGATTGAGAGAGAGAGAGTGATAGAGAAGGGGGAATTGATCACAGTCATCCATTCCGAAATGGATGGCTAGGATCATTAGTAAGATCCCACTTGTAAGAGGTGACTTGTAAGCGTATCCCTCCCCTATATATATATATATATATATATATATATATATATATATATATATATATATATATATATATATATATATATATATATATATATATATATATATATATATATATATATATATATATATAATATATATATATATATATATATATATATATATATATATATATATATATATATATATATATATATATATATAGGGTCAGGATCGGATGACCTAGCAAATTTTGACCCAGCAAATAACCCAGCACCCTTTGAGGCACCTAGAGGTTTTAGAATGGGCTGATTTTTTGTAGACATGTTTTCTATGATATGTTGATCATCCTCACAAAAAACCAGCCCATTCTAAAACCTCTAGGTGCATCAAAGGGTGATCTTCAAATCAACGGTTAAAATTGACAGTCAAAAATCGTTGATTTGAAGTGCGCATTTAATGCACCTAGAGGTTTTAGAATGGGCTGATTTTTTGTGAGGATGATCAACATACCATAGACTGTGGGTGCAAAATCTGGCTAACGCCCAATGATGGGACCCACAGCCCTGCTTGGGGCCTACGAGTCCAATGGTGGGACCCGCAGCCCTGCCTGGGGCCCATGGGTAAGACGGTGGGACCCGCAGCCCTGCCTGGGGCCCACTTGCACTATCTGGGGTCTGGTAAATCCCCCCGGTATTTACCAAACCCCGGATATTCCTGGGAATATTCCTGGAATATTCCCTAGATAAACTAAGCCCTTATAAATAGCAAACCTTGTAAATGATTCCAGATCCGAAATTCCAGACCAGAAACCCACTTTCTGTTTTCCAGAGCTCTTCGAGTTTTCTGGTTTTCAGACTCCTTTTCCACCCTCTGATTACTTGTAAGAAGCACTCATCGGCCTGTCGAGAGTAGCTATATTGTTTACTCAGAGATAGTGGATTCAAAGGTTGCGTCTTATCGCACGGAGACGTAGGCTTCGGCCGAACTTCGTCACCACATCCTGTGTCATATCTTTCTCTACCTTACTACTCTATAGTGTTAGTGTGATAGCCCAGCAAGTCACAACTCAGCGCTTCGAAGCGCGCCACATCCCGAAGGGTCAAACCTTCAATCGACTGTTGGAGGAGGGTCACGTACGACGGCCGAAATCCTCCCCCACAGTTTGGCGCCGTCTGTGGGATAGAGATCCTCTCAACTTACAACTTCTAAGCTTCCAAACTCCTTCAATAGCAGCTACTGGTTGCCCGGGCAATCCGTCTATCTCCATCGTTAAACCCGAATGGCGAAGACACCGATGGACCGGCCATAGGAAAGCGGCATGCACCCAGACGCCCAGCATCCGACAACTCGATCAATGAGTCGTCGGTTTGCAACAAGCCAACATCCGGAACAGCAGCTCGCTGCCAATTCAAGGAGTCGCCCGTCGGTTGATCGCGCCGCCCAAGCTCAACTTCAGCGGTCACCTCAACTCGCTGACCAAATTCCTCAACGCTTGGGGAAAGCACATGTCTCTCCTGGTGCCGATGCTCAAGCATCGTACCAAATCACCGCAGAGGACTTCCAACTCCTTACTATCATGAAGCAGAATGCGGCCCTCATGGTAGAGAGAGACTCCCTCAGACAAATCGCTGTCGAAGGAAGAGCTGATCCCCCGCGATCGGTCGCCGGTATCAACAAAGGAGCAAACGTCCACCGGCCGCTTCATGTCTCCCCCACTCCGTCCAGACGATCTGTCATCGATACCTCCCGGCGATCCCTCAGGCTTCCTTCAAGGGGACCATCACCTCCACCGGCTAAACAGAGCATCTGGGAACGTCTGGACGAATCGACTCGTCACCCAAAGCCACTCAACTCAGTATCATCTTCTGACTCAAGCAGTCGCCAGGATGTTCACAGCAGAAGATATCAGTCCGGAGCTCGGTCCCACCTCAGTAATAACCGAGTCCAAGTGAAGCATCACCAAGAAGGAAGAACTTCCAAGCCCCATCTTCCTCCTCGACCTTCGAGACGCCTCCCCGACTTGCGGAATGATCGAAGGAACGACCACGCCTCAGAAGGACCGCTTCACCGGCAGATTCTCCGAGCCCAATTTCCTCGAGGATGGAAGACTGTCGCTCTCCCCAAGTTCAATTGTCTGACGGGAGATCCGACGCTACACGTCCTCGCCTTCAAACAAGCATTAACACCATACGATCACGACAACCAGGTTCTATGCCGCACCTTTACCGGCAGCTTGGATGACATGTCGTTGGATTGGTATCACAATCTCCCCACAGGCTCTGTCAGCCTGTTCGGAGACCTGGCAGATCTCTTTGTCCAACATTACCGGCTGAACCTCAAACCAGAGAAGAAGCTGGACTCCCTCTACCGGCTGCGAATGGGTTCGGACGAAACCCTCCGAGAATTCACACGGAGGTTCCGGAATGAGCATGCAGCGCTCTCCGGACGCCATCTCGACGATGAGGCAATTATGTTGGCATTCCAAAATGCTCTACGTTATGACCTTCATATCTACAACGACCTCATCCGCAACCCTCCCGATTCCCTTGGAGCGCTCTTTGATCGGATCCAGCGAGAAATCGAAGTCGAGGACGATCAGGTCGCTCGCAAGGGGCGAGACTTCAGGAAGCGTCCATCCGACAAAGATCCGGCACGACCACCAGCCCGAGCGAACAACGCTCAAGCTAAAGAGAAGGAGTCCTCCAAGAAGCCGCGAAGAACAGACGATAGACCCACCAAGCCTCGGAGAACAACCTTCACTAGCTGGAACTTGCCCATCGACATTATCCTTGAACAGATCCAGCACGAGAGCTATCTTAGAAGGCCAAACCCTCTTCAGCCTGGCACCAAGCAAACACAAGACAAATCAGTCTATTGCAACTTTCATCGGTGCCACGGCCATTCTACCATTCGGTGCTTCAGCCTGAAGTACCACCTGGAAGACCTTCAGGAGCAAGGCCATCTTCAGGATTTTAAATCTGAGACAGGCAGGGCTGGCGGTCCACACCCTCCTCTTCCCCCTCCCCAAAGGGAGAAGGAGGCATGCTGGATCCGCTCGGTCACTTCTCAAGCAACTCTTATCTTAGTTCAAGCGAATGTTTACGGCATCCACGGCAACCTACATCATCAAACTCCAACTCGAAAGGAGGTTGAGCGGCAAGTACGACGTGTCCATCACGTTCGCACTCTTGCTCAAGTTGAAGACTCCTGGATAGAGAAGCCCATCAAAGGCCTCCCATGGCCGGCAATCATCTTTACTGATCAGGATCTCCACGGGGTATGCACTCCTCACCGAGATCCTTTGGTCCTTCGACTCATGGTTGATGGGAGCTTGGTCAACCGGATCCTCATTGATACCGGTAGCTCCATCGACATCATGTTCTCTGATTGCTTCAAACGTCTCGGTCATAAGTACGAGAGTCTTGACGTAATCCCGACCATCATTACCGGCTTCAACGGAGAGCAGAGCATGACGATGGGCGAAGCAAAATTTACACTCGATATCAGTAGCGATATGCGAGTGTCCGTCCGTTTTGCTGTAGTCGAGGGGACGTCAAACTACAATGCCATTCTAGGCAGGCCTTTCCTTCATCAGATCAATGCTGTCTCCTCCTCTAATCACCAACTCCTCAAATTCCCAACTGAAGAGGGTATCAGATGCATCCGAGGGAGTCAACAAACGGGAAGATCATGCGAAGCAGCGGCCGCGCGAAATCAATCAACACCCAAGGCTACGCCAGCAAAGCGTTCTGCTAGCGAAGCCGGTCCCTCGACCAGATAGCAATCAAGGGAGCCCCCAATGCCTGAGCCTGCACCTCTGGAATGGGAGGCTCCACCCTCAGTCGAAGAAATTGTTCGAGTTGACCTCGGCAACGGTAGTCCCCCTCGAGAGACTTTCATCGGCACTGGCCTGAATAGTGAAGAAGCGCAAGATATGGTTTCATTCCTCAAATCCAACGCTGATGTTTTCGCTTGGAGTTTTGAAGACATGCCCGGGATCAATCCAGACGATGCGTGTCATCGACTCACAATCAAAGAAGGAGCGCACCCAATCAAACAGAAGCCACGAACCATCAAACCGGAGCGACTAATTGCAGTTCAAGAAGAAATCGACAAGTTACTTGCTGTTGGCTTCATCCGCGAAGTTGAGTATCCAACTTGGATCTCAAACATAGTCGCTGTTCCGAAGAAGAATGGGAAGATTAGAGTCTACATCGACTTCACCAACCTCAACAAAGCATGTCCTAAAGATCCCTTCCCCATGCCCAGGATAGATAGACTCGTAGACGCCACCGCTGGGCACGAGCTACTATCCTTCATGGATGGATACTCGGGCTACAATCAAATCCCCCTACATCGGGATGATCAAGAGAAGACATGCTTCGTGACGGATAGGGGTCTCTACTGCTACAACGTCATGCCCTTTGGCCTTAAAAATGCGGGATCAACCTACCAAAGGCTAGTCACGAAGATGTTCAAAGAACAGATCGGTCGCAACGTCGAAGTCTACGTTGATGATCTGCTTACCAAAAGCCAAACTCGAGCGGAACACCTCGCTGACCTCGCCGAAACATTTCAAATCCTGAGAAGATACCGCATGAAGCTGAATCCAGCCAAATGCGCTTTTGGAGTACAATCTGGAAAGTTCCTGGGTCATCTAGTAACTAGAAGAGGCATCGAAGCAAATCCCGATCAAATTCGAGCAATACTCGACATGCCATCACCCTCTAATCAAAAAGAAGTTCAACGACTCACGGGAAGGCTAGCAGCACTCAATCGATTCGTATCCAAATCCTCCGACAAATGCAAGCCCTTCTTCGACAAACTCCGCAGGGCTGATACATCAGGATGGGACACGACTTGTGAACAAGCTTTTCAAAGCATCAAGTTCTATCTCACTCAGTCCCCCATCCTGACAGCACCGTTGCTAGCGGAACCCCTATGGATCTATCTCGCCGTCACTGGTCAAGCCATCAGTGCAGTCCTGGTCAGCAGAAGGGATGCCATCGAACGTCCTGTCTACTATACCAGCCACACCCTCCTGCCGGCTGAAACTCGCTACTCGAAGATAGAAAAAATTGTTTTGGCTCTGCTAACAGCCTCTCGACGACTTCGCCCCTACTTCGAATCCCACCTAGTTACCGTCTCTTCCGAGCATCCTCTCAAAGACATACTCGACAAGACTGGTCGAGCCGGTCGGATGACCAAATGGGTAATCGAAATGAGTTCACTCGGTATCCAATTCGAGCCTCGTATTTCTGTCAAAGGGCAAGCCATAGCCGACTTTCTGGCAGACTTCCCCGTAGAAGATTCTATCGCCCTTGAAGATGATCCCGAGATGCACCTCAACGATAAAGATGAGGAACACTTCAGTCCAGGCCCGCAGGCCCCTTGTTCGAACCTCGAGGCTCCATCAGTGACCATATCACGATGGAAGCTCTATACCGACGGAGCATCAAGTGCCATGGGCTCAGGAATTGGGATAGTTCTAATATCCCCCGAACTAGACCACCTGGAGAAAGCTATCCTCCTCGGGTTCAATGCCACCAATAATGAAGCCGAGTACGAAGCTCTTGTCTCAGGATTAGAGACTGCTCAAGCACTGGGGGTAGAGCACCTCGACGTCTATAGTGATTCCCAGTTGGTCATCAGACAGATCAATGGGGATTACGCAGCACGAGGTGAAATGATGCTGCACTATCTCGACCTCGTACAACACCTCAAGAAGCAGTTCACAGACATCAAATTCCTCCAAATACCAAGGGCAGACAATCGCAAAGCTGATGCCCTCGCCAATGCTGCTTCAGTGTTGGGAGATCCAGTCAATCAACGCCACGTCAACATCGAATACTAAGAGTTACCCAAGGCAAACCTTGAGCAACGCGGAGTTATCGCCACGGCGAACGGAAGGAAGGGTTGGAGGCAACCGATCTTCACTTACGCCTTAAGTGAAGATCAGTCAGATTGGAGATGGCCAATCCTTAACTTCTTCAAGTACAATAAAATGCCGGAAGACCCGATTCAAGCCAGACGATTGCAAAGAAAACTCCCTCTCTATCGCCTTGAAGGAGACGATCTCTATTTCCAGTCCCACAGTGGAATCCTTCTCAAATGCATCAGCCTCGGACAAGTGGAGATGATATTAGCAGACATCCATGCCGGAGCTTGCGGTAACCATTCTGGTGGCAGATCCCTCGAAGGGAAAGTCAAACTCCAAGGCTACTATTGGCCCACTATGGCCAAAGACGCACGACAGTTCGTCCAGAAGTGTGAACCCTGCCAACGGCACGCTCGATCAATTCATCTCCCTGCATCTGAGCTTCACCCTCTGACGAGTCCTTGGCCGTTCCATCAATGGGGGTTGGATTTCCTTGGCCCATTCCCACCTTCTCCCAGCAAGAAGAAGTACCTACTGTTGGCAACTGACTACTTCACTAAATGGGTTGAAGCTGTGCCTCTCTTCCGTGAAACAGACGATGAAGTCATCAAATTTGTCAGGAAGAACATCTTCTCAAGATTCGGCACGCCCCAAGTGCTTATTGCTGACAATGGAGCACAATTCGACTCGGACAAATTCCGGAGCTTTTGCCAAGAGTATGGGATCAAACTCTTCTATTCAACCCCGAGATACCCTCAGTGCAACGGTCAAGCGGAAGCCTCCAACCGGGCCATCCTCCACATACTTAAGAAGAAGTTAGAAGACAAGAAAGGGCTCTGGGAGAAAGTCCTTCCTGAGGTGCTGTGGGGGTATCGAACCACACCTCGACGATCGACCGGATTTTCACCCTTTCGTCTAACTTACGGGTCAGAAGCAGTTCTGCCAACCGAAGCCATATGCCCAACTATCAAGTCCCTCGCAATCGAACGAGAGATCAACGAGGAACTTCGCATCGGCGACCTCGATTGCACAGACGAACTTCGTGATCAAGCAGCCGTACGCATCGCCAACTACCAACAAAAGATCAAGTCAGCTTTCGACCGAAAGGTTAGCAGAAGACAGTTCAGCGTCGGAGAACTTGTTCTAAGAGCGGTCTTCCCAAACACAAAGGAACATGGCAGCGGCAAGTTCGCTCCGAACTGGGAAGGACCATACATTGTCGAGTCGGCTGGAGGGAAAGGTTCGTACCGACTAGTGACGCCGGAAGGACAGCGACTACTAAGAGCATGGAATGCATCACATCTTAAGAAGTTTTATCAATGAATGTAATCTCCACCAAGTTATCAATGAAAAGGGGGCTGACACTTCAGATTCAATAAGTCTATTAAATTCAACTTCAAATCCTATTCTATCCCGCAGTTAGTTCGGTTCACGTTGCAACACGGCGACTAACCTGCAAAGGTACAAAGCTACGTGTCCCGATACGTAGGTTCGACTGAAACGGCGCTTCGCCTAAGTCCAACCGATATGAGGGCGCTACGCTGAGTATTCCGAATCATTGGCATCGCACGTGCTCCCGTTGTCACGTAAGGACACATGCACTAGTGCCTCGCCACAGTTAGTTCGGTTCGCATTGCGACACGGCCGACTAACCTGCAAAGGTACAAAGCTACGTGTCCCGATACGTAGGTTCGACTGAAACGGCGCTTCGCCTAAGTCCAACCGATACGAGGGCGCTACGCTGAGTACTCCGAATCATTGGCATCGCACGTGCTCCCGTTGTCATGTAAGGACACATGCACTAGTGCCTCGCCACAGTTAGTTCGGTTCGCGTTGCGACACGGCCGACTAACCTGCAACGGTACAAAGCTATGTGTCCCGATACGTAGGTTCGACTAAAACGGCGCTTCGCCTAAGTCCAACCGATACAAGGGCGCTACGCTGAGTACTCTGAATCATTGGCATCGCACGTGCTCCCGTTGTCACGTAAGGACACATGCACTAGTGCCTCGCCACAGTTAGTTCGGTTCGCATTGCGACACGGCCGACTAACCTGCAAAGGTACAAAGCTACGTGTCCCGATACGTAGGTTCGACTGAAACGGCGCTTCGCCTAAGTCCAACCGATACGAGGGCGCTACGCTGAGTACTCCGAATCATTGGCATCGCACGTGCTCCCGTTGTCACGTAAGGACACATGCACTAGTGCCTCGCCACAGTTAGTTCGGTTCGCGTTGCGACACGGCCGACTAACCTGCAACGGTACAAAGCTATGTGTCCCGATACGTAGGTTCGACTGAAACGGCGCTTCGCCTAAGTCCAACCGATACAAGGGCGCTACGCTGAGTACTCCGAATCATTGGCATCGCATGTGCTCCCGTTGTCACGTAAGGACACATGCACTAGTGCCTCGCCACAGTTAGTTCGGTTCGCGTTGCGACACGGCCGACTAACCTACCATGGTACAAAGCTACATGTCCCGATACGTAGGTTCGACTGAAACGGCGCTTCGCCTAAGTCCAACCGATACAAGGGCACTACGCTGAGTACTCCGAAACATTGGCATCGCATGTGCTCCCGTTGTCACGTAAGGACACATGCACTAGTGCCTTGCCACAGTTAGTTCGGTTCGCGTTGCGACACGGCCGACTAACCTACAATGGTACAAAGCTACGTGTCCCGATACGTAGGTTCGACTGAAACGATGCATCGCCTAAGTTTAACCGATACAAGGGCACTACGCTAAGTACTCTGAATTATCGGCATCGCACATGCTCTCGTTGTCACGTGAAGACATATGCGCTAGTACCTCACCATAGTTAGTTTGGTTCGCATTACAACGCAGCCGGCTAACCTACAAAGATACAGAACTACGTTCCAGAGACAAAGGCTCGACCGAGAAGACACTCCGTCTAAGTCCGACCAATACGAAAGAATCATGCTAAGAACTATGAACGCTCATCGTCATCAACCAAAGATGTTCTTTATTATCAAAACAAAAGACAAACACACAACACAGACAGAGAAGATAACAGTAGAATACAAGTCGATAAGATCCCTGCAAGTCTTCGGCACAACCTCCAGAATATTCATCAATCTGTCAGCCAGCGCCGATATCTCGTCACAAAAGATGGCCAGCGCCAGTACCTCTTTAAGCGCCCGAGTCGACCAGGGCCAGCGCCTCGTCGAGCGTCTTCTGCATGCCTGCAATCTCAGATCGGAGCTCCTTGATGACCCTCTTCTGCTCCCTGTCCAGGTGCCTCAGAGACTGAACATCGCTTATGCAGACCCGCATCTCAGCTTGAAGGGCCTCCAACTCAGCGCAACGATCAGAGAGCCTCTCCAAGGCTTGGTCACGTGTCTTGCCAGACTCCAAAACCTCTCTCCTCGCCTCCTCCAGCTCGGCCCTGAGCTCGGAGATCGTTGCTTCGAATCCCTCCCGTTCATCCTTCCACTCGAGACGAAAGCCTTGGAGAGCAACCTGAATCGCTGCACCCATCTACGAACAAAGGAAATGCGTCAACTCTTAAGACGTTAAACTAAAACCAAGTAACATGAATATCAACTTACCATCCGCAAGCAGCGATCGAAGGAAACATCAGGAGGGATGTTATACGCATCTGCTGCATGTCGAGCCATCCCAAGATAATCTCCAGAATCTAAACCTTCGATCAGCCTCTCGCCGGCTGCTGCCGCTTCACGCTCCTCAGACCTCCTCTCCCTTCTAGCCTTCTTCTCACCCCTCCTTAGGGGAGGGGGTAACGTCGTCACCTGCCCTGATGTCATGAGGACGCTTGGAGTAGTAAGGATAGGTGGTGCCACACTCCGACCAGCCTCCCCTACTGCAGGCTGCATCGAGTTCCATGCAGCCCACCCTGATGTAGGCTGCACTGAACCCCAATTATCCTTCTCCGTTGCAGGCACCACAATAGACTCCGGCAGGGAGTGCATTACGGTAGCAGCAACTGACTTCCCTCTCTTTCGTCGGTCCCTCACTGCTTGGAGACGTGCCTCGGAAACAGCCGCCAAGCCAACATGGGAAGCCTCCAACTCCGGGGCAAGCCCGGACACTGTTTCCGAACGCGACTTTGAACACGGAGACCGTCTCCCTTTGCCTTTGGGCCCTGTCATCAATGGGCCAAAATCGTAACCAGGTTCGAAAGGCACCTGTTGCCTTTCATCTTCTCGCTCCTCCTCCTCCTCCTCCTCCAATTGGCAAGCGAAGGCCACCATGCCAGGCGACATCCTACCCTTGCCACGACCGTGGGGTAACTCTACCGAAGGAGGAACTGGGATCTCCATACGGCTCTGCTCGCCGCCCTCCTCCTCCTCCTGCTCCTCCTCCTCCTCCTGCTCCTCATCTTCATCTTCACTGTCGTTGGCACTAGAAGTATCCCCCACTGAAAGAGAATGCTGAGATGATGAATGCAAAGGGATAGTGGCAGGAACTGCCTTATCTCCACCCTTGACCACCTTCTTACGCCCATGCATCTTGGGCTCAATGATCAACTTTCTTGGTTTCTCCACCATATAAGGCCCAGCAACATTCGCCCACTTTCGATTCCACCCATCGTCCCCATAATCGGAATACACAGTCTCGTTATCTTCATAACGAGTCGAGAGACGATGCAGCAGGTTCTTCGTTCCAAAGTGCACAGGGCAGAAGCGAAACTGTTTCCATAACCTACTACCACACGTCAGCTCCAAGAAGATATTGTCGATCGCCGCTGCACGTTGCGACGACCAACCAAATTTCCCACCCGGTTGGTAACTCTTCACCTCCTCCGATACCTCGTATCGCATTAACTCCGGCACAGCAAGCGGCGACCATTTCCCCGAGATCGAGAAGGGACCTTCCATAAAAGTCTCGTCGGAATCAGGTAAACACTCAACTGGCCTCAACGCAGATACGCCCTTAAGATAGAAGAAGGTGGACCTCTTAGCATTGCTCAAGACCCACCTGTAATGAAAGAAGAAGTAACCCAGCTCTATACGTGCTGCCTCGCCCTCTTGCAAACCGGAATAACAACTTCGAAGCTCAGCCTGCCGATCTGACTCCACACGACAGAATGCATAGATCACGCGCCATGCATTTCCTCCTACTTGCCCAGGAGCGATGCCCGAGGTATTCAGCAAACGAGCAGCAAACGGTAGAAGGGGTAGCCTCATCCCGCAATTAAGTTGACCCAAAGAAACAATCGTCCCCATTACATTCTCCTTGCTGATGTTGTTGAGGAAGACAACCTTAGGATCAATACCAAACATTTTGCAAAGCGCCGGGTAGCTCGGCATATGAGCATGCATCTTGAACAGTCGCGACATCTTCACATACTCCTTACGTCGTGTTTCTATCGGGTGGAGGCCTTTGTCGTGGATGAAGAGGGGCTCCTTATCAATCGGCACCAGAGGCCCTAACTCGAACGACATGCGAGGAACTTGCGTAGGCTTGCAAGGAGCAGTCGCCCCCCCAGTAGGACACCTCTTCATTGTCTTCTTCGTCTCCTTAACAGCTGGAGCCGACTTAGAACTCTTCCCCTTTGAAGCCTTCAACTCAGAACGAGGAGATCGGCCCTCCTCCTGAGACCTTCCCTCTGGATGAGGAACAGAGCCCTTGGCCTCCAAAGAACCCGTCAGAAAGCTTTTGAAGCCCTTCTTTAGACGAGGAATAACACCCTTCTTCCCCATCGACCCAGAAGCACCCTCGCCTGGCATCCAACTTAAGAAATAAGCAGAAACACAGAATCTGAGAACCCAGAGTTTTCAGAAACTTCAGACAGATTTCTCAGCAAACACATGTGAGAGCTCATTGAGTCCTATTTATAACCTCGATGACATCACCCGACAGTGAGTTTAGGGGGAAGGGTTTAGGGTTAGGATTTAGAGGTTTTTTAGGTTTAATTTTGGGTTTTAGTTAGAGACAGTGAGTGAGAGGATGAGGAAGAGAGGGATTCGTACCCGACCACTCCACCCAACCACCACTTTGTTTGTTTGATTCACTTTGTTTTTTAACTTGTAGTGCAGTGGTTACTTTGTTCACTTTGCTGTCTAACTTGTAGAGATCAAGCGATCATACCAGCACTAAAGCATCGTACCAGCACTAAAGCATCGGATCCCATCAGACCGAGTTAGAGAGAGAGAGAGGGTAAGGTTTAGAGATGGGGTGAGAGTTAGAGGATGTGAGAGTTAGAGAGATGGGGTGAGAGTGAGAGTTAGAGTTAGAAACAGAGGGTAAGGTTTAGAGAGAGGGGGTGAGAGTTAGAGGATGTGAGAGTTAGAGAGATGGGGTGAGAGTGAGAGTTAGAGTTAGAAACAGAGGGTAAGGTTTAGAGAGAGGGGGTGAGTGTTAGAGGGTGAGAGTTAGAGTTAGAGAGAGAGTGAGAGGATGAGAGAAACCATCCCCACCACTCAACCCGACCTCCCCCCCTCCTTAAACCCGACCAGCCCCCCTCCCCAACAGCTGCAACAAAAACAGATAGTGAGAATGAGAGAGTGAGGTGGAGAGAGAGAGTTCATTACCTTTTAACCGACCAACTCACCCGACCAGCCCCCCTCCCCAACAGCTGCAACAAAAACAGAGAGTGAGAATGAGAGACTGAGCTGGAGAGAGAGAGTTCATTACCTTTTAACCGACCAACTCACCCGACCAGCCCACCCGATCACCTTACCCGATCAGCCCACCCGACCAGATCACTACCCCATACCCGACCAGCCAAAACCCCACCTCCTTGCCCCTTTGCCCCTCTAACTGAGGTCGTCCCCAGCTCCCCCTTGGGGGGTGCGCCACATTCCTAATCTCCCCACCCCGAGGGGAACGTGCACCCATAAGGGACCCCCCTCCCCTTCACCCCTACGGATAACCGAGCCAAAGGGTGCCCCGAACCAAATAAATTATCAAGTTTTAACTTGTGTTTTATCCTGTTTTTCCATTGCGCAAGAATGGGCTCATTGGCTTCATTCTCGCCTGAACTCTAGATGCCCCTGTAGACGGCCATGTGAGGATCGCCCGGGCTCTGACATCGACAAATTCCGGGTCCGGATACGCACGGTAGCTCTCGTCGTACATGGCTCCGGGTCGTGATTTCACACTTTTTTTCTCCGCCTTTCGAGTTTTTAACTCGTGTTTTATCCTGTTTTCCCATTGCGCAAGAATGGGCTCATTGGCTTCATTCTCACCTGAACTCTAGATGCCCCTGTAGACGGCCATGTGAGGATCGCCCGGGCTCTGACATCGACAAATTCCGGGTCCGAATACGCACGATAGCTCTCGTCGTACATAGCTCCGGCTCGTATTTTCAACCCTTTTATTTTTCTATATTTGCACTCACCCCCCCCAAACTTTTTCATTTTGCTACCGACCCCTCATCCCCCTTTGTTTGCATCTGACCCCCTTTGGGCAGTTTTCGCCTACCCCGGCCCCATGGGGTCCCCTCAGCATAACTCCGCCCCTCTACCGGCATCAACCCCTGATCCCAGCCGGCTAGGTGCCGACCCGTTCGCACCACGGCGTCCCAACCAACTAGGTTACCACCTAGCTGGTTGGGCGGGGGTATACATACCGTCGGCATACGCACACCCGACCGGCCCCTGGCAAGGGGTCGATGGGCGTGACGGTTAGCCCCGCGCAGGGGGTCGGCAGACAGACGACGGTCGGCCCCACGCAGGGGGTCGGCTGGCAGACGACGGTCGGCCCCACAAGACGGGTCGGCAGACGCACAGCGGTCGGCCCCGCGCAACGGGTCGGCAGACAGACGACGGTCGGCCCCACAAGACGGGTCGGCAGATGCACAGCGGTCGGCCCCGCGCAACGGGTCGGCAGACAGACGACGGTCGGTCCCGCGCAGGGGGTCGGCTGGCAGACGACGGTCGACCCAGCGCAACGGGTCGACAGACAGACGACGGTCGGCCCCGCGCAGGGGGTCGGCTGGCAGACGACGGTCGGCCCCGCGCAACGGGTCGGCAGACAGACTATGGTCGGCCCCGCGCAACGGGTCGGCAGACGCACAGCAGTAAGCCCCGCGCAACGGGTCGGCAGACAGACTATGGTCGGCCCCGCGCAACGGGTCGGCAGACGCACAGCAGTAAGCCCTGCGCAACGGGTCGGAAGACAGACGATGATCGGCCCCATACAACGGGTCGGCAGACGTACACCCGACCAACCCCTGGTAGGGGGTCGGCAGACTCAATGGTCGACCTCACGTAGCTGGTCGGCAGACAAACGACGACCAACTCCGGACAGAGGATCGGCAGACGAGCGACCAGCTTTGCACTAGAAAATCCCAACCAGCTAGGTTAACACCTATCTAGCTGGGAGGGGGTAACTGTGGGTGCAAAATCTGGCTAACGCCCAATGGTGGGACCCACAGCCCTGCTTGGGGCCTACGAGTCCAATGGTGGGACCCGCAGCCCTGCCTGGGGCCCATGGGTAAGACGGTGGGACCCGCAGCCCTGCCTGGGGCCCACTTGCACTATCTGGGGTCTGGTAAATCCCCCCGGTATTTACCAAACCCCGGATATTCCTGGGAATATTCCTGGAATATTCCCTAGATAAACTAAGCCCTTATAAATAGCAAACCTTGTAAATGATTCCAGATCCGAAATTCCAGACCAGAAACCCACTTTCTGTTTTCCAGAGCTCTTCGAGTTTTCTGGTTTTCAGACTCCTTTTCCACCCTCTGATTACTTGTAAGAAGCACTCATCGGCCTGTCGAGAGTAGCTATATTGTTTACTCAGAGATAGTGGATTCAAAGGTTGCGTCTTATCGCACGGAGACGTAGGCTTCGGCCGAACTTCGTCACCACATCCTGTGTCATATCTTTCTCTACCTTACTACTCTATAGTGTTAGTGTGATAGCCCAGCAAGTCACAACTCAGCGCTTCGAAGCGCGCCACATCCCGAAGGGTCAAACCTTCAATCGACTGTTGGAGGAGGGTCACGTACGACGGCCGAAATCCTCCCCCACAAGGTTTGCTTCATGCGGTATCTTCTCAGGATTTGAAATGTTTCGGCGAGGTCAGCGAGGTGTTCCGCTCGAGTTTGGCTTTTGGTAAGCAGATCATCAACGTAGACTTCGACGTTGCGACCGATCTGTTCTTTGAACATCTTCGTGACTAGCCTTTGGTAGGTTGATCCCACATTTTTAAGGCCAAAGGGCATGACGTTGTAGCAGTAGAGACCCCTATCCGTCACGAAGCATGTCTTCTCTTGATCATCCCGATGTAGGGGGATTTGATTGTAGCCCGAGTATCCATCCATGAAGGATACTAGCTCGTGCCCAGCGGTGGCATGTCGAGGATACTAGCTCGAATTTGATCGAGATTTGCTTCGATGCCTCTTCTAGTTACTAGATGACCCAGGAACTTTCCAGATTGTACTCCAAAAGCGCATTTGGCTGGATTCAGCTTCATGCGGTATCTTCTCAGGATTTGAAATGTTTCGGCGAGGTCAGCGAGGTGTTCCGCTCGAGTTTGGCTTTTGGTAAGCAGATCATCAACGTAGACTTCGACGTTGCGACCGATCTGTTCTTTGAACATCTTCGTGACTAGCCTTTGGTAGGTTGATCCCGTATTTTTAAGGCCAAAGGGCATGACGTTGTAGCAGTAGAGACCCCTATCCGTCACGAAGCATGTCTTCTCTTGATCATCCCGATGTAGGGGGATTTGATTGTAGCCCGAGTATCCATCCATGAAGGATAGTAGCTCGTGCCCAGCGGTGGCGTCTACGAGTCTATCTATCCTGGGCATGGGGAAGGGATCTTTAGGATATGCTTTGTTGAGGTTGGTGAAGTCGATGCAGACTCTAATCTTCCCATTCTTCTTCGGAACAGCGACTATGTTTGAGATCCAAGTTGGATACTCAACTTCGCGGATGAAGCCAACAGCAAGTAACTTGTCGATTTCTTCTTGAACTGCAATTAGTCGCTCCGGTTTGATGGTTCGTGGCTTCTGTTTGATTGGGTGCGCTCCTTCTTTGATTGTGAGTCGATGACACGCATCGTCTGGATTGATCCCGGGCATGTCTTCAAAACTCCAAGCGAAAACATCAGCGTTGGATTTGAGGAATGAAACCATATCTTGCGCTTCTTCACTATTCAGGCCAGTGCCGATGAAAGTCTCTCGAGGGGGACTACCGTTGCCGAGGTCAACTCGAACAATTTCTTCGACTGAGGGTGGAGCCTCCCATTCCAGAGGTGCAGGCTCAGGCATTGGGGGCTCCCTTGATTGCTATCTGGTCGAGGGACCGGCTTCGCTAGCAGAACGCTTTGCTGGCGTAGCCTTGGGTGTTGATTGATAGCCCAGCAAGTCACAACTCACGTACGACGGCCGAAATCCCACAGACGGCGCCAGGGGGTATACATACCGTCGGCATACGCACACCCGACCGGCCCCTGGCAAGGGGTCGATGGGCGTGACGGTTAGCCCCGCGCAGGGGGTCGGCAGACAGACGACGGTCGGCCCCACGCAGGGGGTCGGCTGGCAGACGACGGTCGGCCCCACAAGACGGGTCGGCAGACGCACAGCGGTCGGCCCCGCGCAACGGGTCGGCAGACAGACGACGGTCGGCCCCACAAGACGGGTCGGCAGATGCACAGCAGTCGGCCCCGCGCAACGGGTCGGCAGACAGACGACGGTCGGTCCCGCGCAGGGGGTCGGCTGGCAGACGACGGTCGACCCAGCGCAACGGGTCGACAGACAGACGACGGTCGGCCCCGCGCAGGGGGTCGGCTGGCAGACGACGGTCGGCCCCGCGCAACGGGTCGGTAGACAGACTATGGTCGGCCCCGCGCAACGGGTCGGCAGACGCACAGCAGTAAGCCCCGCGCAACGGGTCGGCAGACAGACTATGGTCGGCCCCGCGCAACGGGTCGGCAGACGCACAGCAGTAAGCCCTGCGCAACGGGTCGGAAGACAGACGATGATCGGCCCCATACAACGGGTCGGCAGACGTACACCCGACCAACCCCTGGTAGGGGGTCGGCAGACCCAATGGTCGACCTCACGTAGCTGGTCGGCAGACAAACGACGACCAACTCCGGACAGAGGATCGGCAGACGAGCGACCAGCTTTGCACTAGAAAATCCCAACCAGCTAGGTTAACACCTATCTAGCTGGGAGGGGGTAACTGTGGGTGCAAAATCTGGCTAACGCCCAATGGTGGGACCCACAGCCCTGCTTGGGGCCTACGAGTCCAATGGTGGGACCCGCAGCCCTGCCTGGGGCCCATGGGTAAGACGGTGGGACCCGCAGCCCTGCCTGGGGCCCACTTGCACTATCTGGGGTCTGGTAAATCCCCCCGGTATTTACCAAACCCCAGATATTCCTGGGAATATTCCTGGAATATTCCCTAGATAAACTAAGCCCTTATAAATAGCAAACCTTGTAAATGATTCCAGATCCGAAATTCCAGACCAGAAACCCACTTTCTGTTTTCCAGAGCTCTTCGAGTTTTCTGGTTTTCAGACTCCTTTTCCACCCTCTGATTAATTGTAAGAAGCACTCATCGGCCTGTCGAGAGTAGCTATATTGTTTACTCAGAGATAGTGGATTCAAAGGTTGCGTCTTATCGCACGGAGACGTAGGCTTCGGCCGAACTTCGTCACCACATCCTGTGTCATATCTTTCTCTACCTTACTACTCTATAGTGTTAGTGTGATAGCCCAGCAAGTCACAACTCAGCGCTTCGAAGCGCGCCACATCCCGAAGGGTCAAACCTTCAATCGACTGTTGGAGGAGGGTCACGTACGACGGCCGAAATCCTCCCCCACATAGACAACATCAGCCACCCATTAGATGCCCCTAGGTGTCTTAGAATGTGCTGATTTTTTGTGAGTATAAGCAAATTCTAAAACGTTTAGGGGCATCAAATATAATATTTCAGATTAACGGTGACAACGAACGCTCGATAAAACTTCTAACATTTGATGCCCCTAGAAGTTTTAGAATGTGTTGATTTTTTGTGGGTGTTCTATCCAAGATAAGATACTTATGCTTACAAAATATCAGCACATTCTAAGACTCCTAAGGGCATCAAATGGATGGCTGCCCATTTTATCGAAATAGGCTGGTAGCTCATTTCCCGTTTCCTATATATATATATATATATATATATATATATATATATATATATATAGAGAGAGAGAGAGAGGGCTGTTACAGTGAGCTGTGGACTGCCGGGGGGGAAAGTGAGCTGCGGGTATTTTGACCCCCCAAGAAGTTATGCAATTTGATGAAATTTGGTGAGGTTGTTGCCTAGGATAAGATGATCATCCTTACCAATTTTTATCAAATTCCAAAACTTCTAGGGGGGTCAAATGGTCAAAGCAATTTCTGTCGTCCGCAATGACCATTAAAATTGCTTCGACCATTTGACCCCCCTAGAAGTTTTGGAAGTTGATGAAAATTGGTGAGGATGATCATCTTATTCTAGACAACAAACTCACCAAATTTTATCAAATTCCATAACTTCTTGGGGGGTCAAAATACCCGCAGCTCCCTTCCCCCCCCCCCCCAAGCAGCTCACAACTCACTGTAACAGTCCTCTCTCTCTCTCTCTCTCTCTCTCTCTCTCTCTCTCTCTCTATATATATATATATATATATATATATATATATATATATATATATATATATATATATATATATATATATATATATATATATATATATATATATATATATATATATATATATATATATATATATATATATATATATATATATATATATATATACAGAGAGAGAGAGAGAGGATACGGGGTATGAGCTGACAACCCACTTGGGCATTTGGGCTGTCAGCTAACAGCCATCCGATCGTGATCACAGTCCGTTTGTTTAAAAGAAAAAAAATAACAGTTAAACCCCTCCCACCATCCCCGATCTTCAGCCTCCTCAACGACCCGACCCACGCCAGCGAACCTTGATCCCCTCCGGCAACCCCCGACCCCCTCCGGCGTGATCGTGTCCCTCCTCCGGCGACCCCCGACCGCCGTCGACTACCCCCTGACCTCCGACGGCGACCCCCGACCCCTCCGACCGATCGGCTCCCTCTCCGACCCCCTCCGGCGTGATCGCGTCTCCCCTCCGGTGACCCTCCGACAGATCGCCGGGGCTGGGGCGCAGGCGGCGTGGGGCGCGAGTCGGGTGGCCGAGGCTGGGGCGCAGACGACGCGGGGCGCGAGTCGGGCGGCCGATCGCCGGAGAGGGAGCCAGGCCTGAGGGAGGACGAGTAGGTGCTGCCGCTGCTGCTCGCGAGACAGGTCGGGCTGGACCGGAGGGGGAGTTGCCGGCGTCGGGGAAGAATGTTGTGACGGCGCCGGTGACCGGAGCCGTAGGGGGACCGGTAGTCGGGGGCTGCCGGTGGACCGAGCCGGAGGTGGAACCGGATAGCCGCTAGTGCGGTCGACGGTCGGGTTTCAGCCACACAGAGAGAAAGAAAGGGAGAAAGAGAGGGGGAGGTGGGGCTGGGGTGTTTTACAGCTGTCGGATTTTTATTTTTAATTTTTTTTTTATTCTGTCCATTTAAAAGGTGACACGTGGCTGGCCGCTCAAATTGCAATGGGCTATCAGCTTATACCCCGTTTTCTATATATATATATATATATATATATATATATATATATATATATATATAGAGAGAGAGAGAGAGAGAGAGAGAGAGAGAGAAAACGGGAGGTGAGCTGCCAGTCTATTTTTTTTATTTAAGCTGTCACTAACAGCCGTTCGATTCGCATTGCATATAGGATTTTGATCGTGCGTATTTCAACTATATTACAGCACAGCTGTAATACAGCTGTTTTCAAACACTCAGCCCAACCATCTCTCTCTCTCTCTCTCTCTCTCTCTCTCTCTCTCTCTCTCTCTCTCTCTCTCTCTCTCTCTCTCTCTCTCGCGTTGAAGCCCAACCATCTCTCTCTCGCGCGCGCCGATCTCCTCCGTCACCTCCGGCGCCGATCTGCAGCACCCTTCCCCTCCGTCAAGCACCTCCCGGCAGCCCCGACCACCGGATCCGGCAGCCCCCTTCCCCTCCCCGACGTCGAGGGTGGCTGCCGGAGGGGAAGGAGGAGATTAGAGGGGGTGGGGGACCGACGGGGTTAGATCGGGACTTTGGGGCACGCCGGAAGGGGAGGGGAAGGGGGCTGCCGGATCCGGTGGTCGGGGCTGCCTTGACGGAGGGGAAGGGAGATGGTGGTGGTCGACGGAGGCGGCTGGATCGGTGCCGTAGGGGGAGGAGAAGGGTGAGGGTACTGCCGGATCGGGAGGTCGGGGATGCCTGCGGGAGGTTGCTCGACGGACGGGAAGGAAGCTGCCGGTGGTCGGTGCGGTGAGCCGGAGGCGACTGGATCGGCGCCGGAGGGGGAGGGGGAGGGGGAGGGGGAGGGGGAGGGGGGAGGAGAAGGGTGAGGGCGGCGGTGGTTCTCTCTCAGAGAGAGAGAGAGAGAGAGAGAGAGAGATCCGGATGATCAGATAGAAACAGGATGTGTGTTTTTTTTGTTTTAAATCGGATGGCTATGATCAGTGGGATCGGGATGGCTAGCAGCTGACAGCCTAAAATAAAAATGGACTGTCAGCTCATACCCCGTATTCTCATATATATATATATATATATATATATATATATATATATATATATAAACTGGATGTCATTTTTACTAAAAAATCGTTGGTGCAGTGGTTACGGCATCTCTGAAAGTATTGAAGTTTGAGGTATCAAACCCTCCCATGGACAAATGTTTTTGTTAAAAATCATTTTATAGTCCAAACCCGGCCGGCTCGAAATTTCAAATATATGTATACACGGGCAGGGGCAGGCTCATACCCTTAGCCCGACCCGACAAACCCGACGGGCCCACAGGGGCTGGACGTCTTTAGGTCCGGCCCGAAGTATTTTAGACCCGGACTGGTCCGTTTTTACACTGCCGGGGAGTCCCTCCCATGCGCTGCGTGACTTGCATCAAAACCAAACCTAATCCAAGTGGGACCCACCCCCAAGACTGCAAGACATGCATCTCTTGTCACGTGGTAAAAGTCAAAGGGATGTGGTTTCCATCTTTATCCCCCTTAACCACTTCAGCCAACCCAATTTGGCCAACCTCTATCCAGCCAGCCCAACTATATCCCGTCTTCATCCAACCAACAGCAACCCGGGTTGGGATTTTTCCCACCAAGCAATCCCCAGTGGGCCAGGATTCGTTGGGCCAAAACTCATGGGCTGCCTAAACCCAACAGTAACACAACATCTCGGTGGATGGAAAACTAAGAAACCCAAGTAAATCCAACAGTAACTTAACATCTCATGATGGTTCATAATTTACCTAATCTTTATACTTTCACTGTATCTGCACATTTATTGTCTTATGAAAGAAATGGTTTTATATCTCACAATAATCATTGATTACCGCATGATAATAGCAGCCTTGCTTATATTAAAATCATAAGTTTTTTGTTGCCACTAAATCCTGAAACGATCTACTCCCAAACTAACTTAAGGTTCTATATAATCTCCCAACTCTCAGGTTTGTTTGTGGCCCTCTCCTAGTTCTTCGTGACTTCTTCGCTTCATCTGGGTAAGACATGCACTTCTTATTTACTTTCATCTTCTTCGTTAATCTGTTGGTGAAACTCATAGTCCATTCAACACTAATGCTCATAGCTCTAATTATTCTTTGACATCATTTGAAATGTAGGTGAAATCCTTTTTGGTTGATTGCATATGGCAAACAAAGGGCCATTGGAGGCACTTAACTTCTTCGTCGTTAAATCATGTTGCGTTAGAACTTTAACGATCATACTGATACTAATTAGTGTAGTAGGAGCAATGACTCAATCTCCAGGAGATGTGGAGATAGAGAAGGTTCTGAGGAAGCTCAACAAGCCATCAATCAAAACCCTACAGGTTGATTATTCTTGATAATACTACCTAGTATTAGGAAGAGGTTAATAAATATTTCGAACTAATAATCGCTTGCAGAGTCCGGACGGGGAGATAATTGATTGTGTTGATATCTACAAGCAACCTGCGTTCGATCATCCTTTGCTGAAAAACCATACGATCGAGGTTCGTATTACTTAGCGCTATCAAATTCAGTTCTAATTTTTTTAATGATCATGATCTATTAATTTTCTTTTTCGTAGATGAGACCAAGCTTCGATCTGGGCATGGTTGGTAAGAGTAACTACTCGTCAGAATATGCCGAGCCAATTTGGCGGCGTGACGGAAGCTGTCCTGAAGGAACCATCCCTATTCAAAGGGTTAAGAAGAGCGACCTTCTTCGAGCCGAATCTTTAGAGAGCTTCGGAAGGGTGCATCCTAATCCTCTTACACAGAGAACCGGTAGAGTAGAAGTGAGTCTGATCCATTTGAGCCATGGTGACCTTCATTCAAACCCTTAGTCCAAAGATGCCCACTAAACATTGATTCTTTGTACAAAACTTTCAGGTCGCCATGGCAAGAATGGAGAGCGATCCTCGGTTATTTTACAATGGAGTCGTGGGAGACGTTTCAGTATGGAGGCCGCATGTCGAGAATGCAGAATACAGCGTTTCTACGATAAGCGTTGTGTATCAAGAGAATGTCATACATGCCGGATGGGGGGTGAGCTAGATCTACTCGGTTTTCCTAAATAGTTGTATCAAGGGTTGTTGTCCAAGTGGTACTTTCCTCCCTCCCTTGTTGGAGAGGTTCCCTATGGACCTCGTAAAGCGAATTTTCCCTCAAGGCTGCTATTGCCTTGTTTGTGCGTGTGAATCCTAACCGTTGATGTCATGCAGTCGGGATTATGGAACTTAATAAACATTGCTTATGCTGGGCTCTTTGAGCCCATGCTCTCTCCACCTGATGACCATCAGGAATATATATATATATATATATATATATATATACCAAAAAATAAAAACAAGTACAGAGAGGGGGTTGCAGTCTTTGACTATCTTCACACATTCATCTTCTTTGCTTGTAGGTCTTCCCAAGGGTGTTCGGGGACCATGAGCCTCATATCTACGTCGCATGGAAGGTAAAGAATTTCTTCTAGGGCCAATTACACCTATACCCCCTGGTGTTTGACCGATTATCACTTGCATCTCTTATGTTTAAAACCTTACAAATGCCTACTTATAGTTTGAAAAACCATACGCATAGACCCCTCTCGAGCCCCCTGAAGGGGAAGCAAGTAATATGTTTTTCAAACTATAAGGTCGCATTTGTAGGATTTTAAATATAAGGGGGTGTAAGCGATAATCGGTCAAACTACAGGGTGTCTATATGTATTTATCCATTCTTCCATTACCGACGATGTAATACGCCGATTTTGGACTATCATAAGGGCTTTAATTTCTTCCATCATATTCTTTCACAACTCATTCAAGACTTCATCTTGCTCATGAATTCATGTGGCATACAGGCTAGGGATGGCGACAATGTCAGAGGTTGCTTCAACCTGTTCTGCCCGGGGTTCGTCCAAACCAACCGTGCATTTGTGCTCGGCTCAATACTGCCCATCTCAACTCATCGTGGCGGCCGAAACATTGTTCGACTCCGAATCGAGAAGGTGTAATGATCATTCCTCTTTGAGTATTAATTGTTGAACAATATGTCGCTCCAATGGGTGTTGGAGCGAGCGCTAGACTGATGTGACTTATTATTGATTGGATCATATCCCACTAGCAAGAATCTCGATATTGATATTTTGAAAGTTACTAATTACTTATCAAATACCACTAGAGACATTTACTTATTACTAGTGGATATGGTCATATCACTAGTGACATTCATGCCACATCAGTCAAGTCCAATGCTCTAATACCCGTTGGAGCGAAGTATTAATCTTAGTTTTTCCCTTGTCAAGATATGAATATATATAGAACCCAAATCATTTCCCCCCTTTCTCGATCTGCACCATCATCTGCACCCCGCGTCACAGTTGTCTGTTGCACTTATACATGACCGATGCATTGTACCGCAGGCAAAGGAACGGCTGTGATTGGCCCAAAGACATTAGTTTTAGCTTATACTTGATCACTGCCGTCTCTTTGCCTGCTGGTTGGGATTGAGTGTGACGCACCCGTGTTGTATGGATGTAACGGACGGTTGTATCGTGGGGTGAAGACGATGAGACAGAGAAAGGGGGCAGACGATTTGGGTTCGAATATTCTAAGTCCTGAATTTCCGATTCTATACCTTATCCCCTAGATAATTGTGGTAATGAAAAAATATCTCCTCCGATCTTAATTTTTGGGTCTTACCCGAAAAAAATTCAATAGCATGGATTGTGCGTGACATGATCAAACTACCTTAATCCTGATTTGGACACCGTGGAGCGAACTTTTTCTCAATATCGTTGTGCCTTGTTTGTATAAGTACATATATATCATGGTCGTTGATGTCATGATCATATGAATTTAAAATTAATAAATAGTTGATACTGCCTCCCCCGTTTTGATATTGGGATCTTTTTGAACCCTTGCTCCAGCGCCATGTCCTCTACCCGCTTGGTCCATCCAAACCAAAAAAAAACTTCCCAGGTCTCGGGTACCAAACCCCAGAGGCTTCACCAACTCAACTAGCTGGCACTTCCTACTATCTTTTTATAAAGCAAACATTTCTCATGAAACAAACAGTATTAGTATTATTATTATGATGATGATGGTAAGCCAAATGGATCATTACATCATGACCTTAAGGTCCTCCCGCACGAGGCCAAGACATCAAGGAACTTCCATTCCCAAAATAACAAACATTAATATTTCTCTCTCTCTCTCTCTCTCTCTCTCTCTCTCTCTCTCTCTCTCTCTCTCTCTGTCTCTCTAAATCTTGCAGGACACCAACCATAGGTGGTGGGTGACTATCAACGGCGAGATTGTGGGGTTCTATCCAGCTGTGATATTCCCCCACTTCAACATGGCCCAGGCCGTCGATTGGGGTGGCGCCATCTACAACACGATGTTTTTGGGGCGTCACACCGTCACCCAGATGGGGAGCGGCATGTTTGCGGGATTACGCCACGGCGGGGCGGCCCATTTCGAGAACATGGTGTACTTGGATCACCTCAGCAACCCCGTCCCGGCAGTAAACCCTCAGCATACAGCGTCTTTCCCCCACTGCTACAATATGATTCTTGACCAACGGACGGCCTCGACCATCCTCTTTTACGGAGGTCCGGGGGGCGCGCACTGCCATGAGGCATCAGGACGGAGAAGAAGAGGACCTCCCTCTTTTACGGAGGTCCGAGGGACACACACTGCGATCGGGGACGAAGAGGTTCACTCCAGAGGTGCCCCGCCGGCCATGAATATTCATGATGATGTTTGATGCTTATTTAGCCGCCATTTACCCATCATACAAGTCATATATAGTCTGAAATGATTAGCAGCTTCACTGCTTATTAGGACATAACTTCTTGCTTGTATGTCGATCGAGAATGATTCAACATGGTGTCTGTTAAATTAGGTTTAATAGACTTGTGGAAAAGATGATTGTACATCAAACTATGTTTGGATCTATGAAGGTGTTTTTTCGCGAGGAAGGATGTTTATATCATTTTATATGTACGGCTGTGAATAGATCGATGTGTTTAGATCTGTATACGAGTATTTTGCTCTATAAAGGTGCAGAGTTATCCCTCTACAGGCAGAGAGAGGCTTGTACAAAGAAGTGAAAAATAGGTTAAAGTAGAAGCTCGGAAAAAGTTCTGCTACTCCCACATGAGCCTGCATGTGCTTGAACTGGCAAAAAGTTCAAAGTTCCTTCCAAAAGAATCTTTTATGTTGTTGCCCTATTGTGTATTTATAGTTGCCCCCTTCCCATAAATGTCGGAGGTGACGTGTCGGTCTGCGATTGATCCACATGGAGTCCTAATGTTGGTCGACGTGTGGGCCTGTGCCGACCCACTTGATGGTCTTTGAATGGGCCACAATCTATCCTCGTACGAATCCTAAGGTAAAGGGCTCTGCTAGCCTGCTGGAGGGTCTCGAGTTGTTCTTGTGGGCCTCCTGTGGTACAGATCTCTGCTGGCCTGCTGGCGGGCTACAAGCTATCCTCATGGGCCTCTGGAGATGTGGGCCTCTATTGGCTAGCATTTTGATGGGCTGCAGGCCTAAGAGCTGGCTAATTGCCTTAGCCATTTTTTGCACCCACGGTTATCTCCTCCCGGTAAGCTAGGTGAGCACCTAGCTGGCTGGGATCCATGGTCCAAAGCTGAAGTCATTCTGGGCTATAGTTGCTCATTGTTGGTCATGATGCTTGCCATAGGTTGTTACTGGGCTTGAAGGTTACCTTACCGATTCTCAGGGTTGCTAGGACCAATCAGCTCTGCAACTGATCAATTTGGGACGGAGAGACCCTAAAAGTGAGTGGCCGATACTTCATCTAATCCGAGTTGTTGATTAGGTGTCGCAATTCTCCAGGAGGGATCCCCGGAGGAGACTAACCGGTAATGTGATCCCCCTCCGAAGGGGCTTGATCAAGTTCAATGAACCCCTGGGAGGGAACCTATCAAAAGAAGTCATCCCTCTGGGAGGATTTTGATCTAGTTCGGTGATCCCCCGGGAGGGAACAGGTCGAAAAATGTGATCCCCTGCAAGGGGATTGATCCGATTCGGTGATCGCATGGAGGAAACCGGTCGAAAAATGTGATCCCCCTGCAAGGGGATTGATTCGGTTTGATGATACCCCGGGAGGGAGCTGGTCAAATAATATGATCCTCTACGACGGGATTGATCCAATTCGGTGATCTCCCAGGAAGGAACTAGTCAAAAAAAGTGATCCCCGTGTGAGGGGATTAATCCTATTCAGTGATCCCCCAGGTGGGAACCGGTCGAAAAATGTGACCCCCCCCCCCCCCCCCCCCCCCCCCCGCGAGGGGATTAATCCATTTCGGTGATCTCTGGGAATTATCTCTAGGAGGGAGCTAGTTGAAAAAAAGTAATCCCCCTGCGAGGGTTTTGATCCGATTCGGTGACCCCCCAGGAGGGAACCAGTCAAAAAATATGATGCCCCTACTGTAGGTTCGGATAAAAAATTTTAATTTTCCTTAAACATGCATGGTTATTCGGATGAGAAATATATCATGGGGTGATCAGCCCTTTGTAGATCTAGTCAATAGGACGGCCATCAGTTTTTCCTTCGATCTCGGATTGCTACAAAATTTTATGGGCACGTAGACACCTTCATTCCGGAGATCCTCGAAGTGGAATAGATTCAATCGGATATGTATATCGCTCGAAACAATTCTTACAGCTCAGCAGTTCTGCTGCAGATTCTGCGCAAAAATTTCTCCCCGTTGACAATCAACCTCCTCACAATCTTCAACCACGTATTCCATGTGTCACTCAAGAATCGACCTAGTGGGAGACCTTCCTTGAAATTCCGAGGGAGATCCAAGAGCCTCCTTGGATGAGGAATGATCTCCGAGATCAATCCCTCATACACACCCGATAGAGAGAGAGATATAGGAGTTTGCACTCACATGCATGGCTGGCCCCCTCTATCTCTTTCCTTTTTCTAATACCCGACCAAGCAATGAGGGGGGGCAGCTAGGGTTTTCACTCATCAAGGCCAGCCCTTGTGGGTGTAAAATTTGGCTAACGCCCTATAGTGGGACCCACGGCCCTGCTTGGGACCCACGAGCATGACGGTGGGGCCCACAGCCCTGCCTAGGGCCCACGAGCATGACGGTGGGACCTGCAGCCCTGCCCGAGACCCACAAGCACGACGGTGGGACCCGTAGCCCTGTCTGGGTCCCACAAGCACAACGGTGGTACCCCTCAGCCCTGCCTAGGGCCCACGAAGGCAACAGTGGGACCTGGTAAATCCCCTCCCGGGTATTTACCAAAACCCCTTATATGTTGGGAAATATTCCTAGAATATTCCCTATAAACCAAATCTCTATAAATAGCCAGCCCTGTGAAATAAACCAAATCCAAAAATCCAAACTAGAATCCCACTTCCTGTTTTTCAGAACTCTTCAAGTTTTCTGGTTTTCAGACTCCTCCTTCTCCACTCTCTATCTATTTAGAAGAAGCACTCCTCGGCTTGTTGAGAGTAGCTCTACTTTTAACTCAGAGATAGTGGATTCAAAGGTTGTGTCTTACCTCACGGAGACGTAGGCTTCGGCCGAACTCCGTTATCACATCCTGTGCCATCTCTTTCTCTACCTTTCTACTCTAAAGTGCTTATGTGATAACCCAGCAAGTCACATCTCAGTGTTTCGAAGCACGCCACATCCCGAAGGGTAAAACCTTCAATCGACTGTTGGAGGAGGGTTACGTATGACGGCCGAAATCTTGCCCCACAGTTTGGTGCCGTCTGTAGGATCTTATCCTATCAACTTGCAATTTCCAGACTTCCCAGCTCCTTTGGTTGAGTGACTAGCTATCGATCACTGAGCAGTCTGTCTGTCTCCATCGCTACACCTAAATGGCGAAGACAAGACCCGTGGGCCAACTGGAGGGAAGTAGTATGCATCCAGATACGCTACATCCAACGACTCGCTCGATGAGCCGTCGGTTCGCGACGAGCCAATACCCAGGACATCAACTCGCTATTAACTCAAGGAGTCGCCTGTCGGCTGATCGCGCTGCTCTGGCTTAACTTCGGCAATCGACTCAACCTATCGACTCAATTCCATCATTGACATATTTGACTGGGTTCGCCCTTCTTTGATCGTGAGCCGATGACATGCATTGTCCGGATTGATACTGGGCATATCTTCGAAGCTCCAAGCGAATATGTCAATGTTGGACTTGAGGAATGAAACCATATCTTGCACTTATGCACTATTAAAGCCAGTGCACTCTATGGCAAGATATGGTTTCATTCCTCAAGTCCAACATTGACATATTCGCCTGGAGCTTCGAAGATATGCCCAGTATCAATCCAGACGATGCATGTCATCGGCTCACGATCAAAGAAGGGCGAACCCAGTCAAACAGAAGCCTCGAACAACCAAACCAGAGCGGCTAAGTGCGGTTCGAGAGGAGATCGACAAGTTACTTGTTGTTGTCTTCATCCACAAAGTTGAGTATCCAACTTGGAATCGTCGCCGTCCCAAAAAAGAATGGGAAGATCAGAGTCTGTATCGACTTCACCAACCTCAACAAAGCATGTCCCAAAGATTCGTTTCCCATGCCAAGGATAGATAGACTTGTCGATGCCACCGCAGGGCACGAGCTATTATCTTTCATAGACGGATACTCAGGCTACAATAAAATCCCCCTGTATTAAGATGATCAAGAGAAAACATGCTTTGTGACAGACAGGGGCCTCTACTGCTACAATGTCATGCCCTTTGGCCTCAAGAATACAGGATCAACATACCAAAGGCTAATCACAAAGATGTTCAAAGAACAAATCAGTCGCAAAGTCAAAGTCTACATCGACGATCTGCTTACCAAGAGTCAAACTCAAGAGGAATACCTCTCCGACCTTACTAAAACATTCCAAATCCTGAAGAGATGTCGCATAAAGCTGAATCCAGCCAAATGCGCCTTCGGAGTGCAATCGGGGAAGTTCCTGGGTTACCTAGTAACCAGAAAGGGCATCGAAGCAAATCCGGATCATATCTGAGTAATCCTCGATAAGCCATCACCTTATAATCAAAACGAGATTCAGCGCCTCACAGGAAGACTAGCAGCACTTAATTGATTTGTATCCAAATCCTTCGACAAGTGCGAGCCCTTCGTTGACAAGCTTCGCAAGACTGACATGTCAGGATAGGACTTGGTCTGTGAGCAAGCTTTCCAAAGCATTAAATCCTATTTCACCCAAGCCCCCATCCTGACAGCACTATTGCTATCAGAACCTCTTTGGCTCTATCTCGCAGTCACCGATCAAGCCATTAGCATAGTCTTGGTCAGTAGAAGAGATGCAATCGAACATCCTGTCTACTATACTAGCCATACTCTCCTGCCGGTCGAAACTCCCTACTCAAAGATAGAGAAGATTGCCTTGGCTCTGTTGACAGCCTCCCGACGGCTCCGCCCCTACTTCAAATCCTACTTGGTCACCATCTCTTCCGATCATCCTCTCAAAGACATCCTCAATAAGGCTAGTCGAGCCGACCCGATGACCAAGTGGGTAATCGAAATGAGCTTTCTCGGTATCCAATTTGAGTCCCGTATTTCTATCAAAGGGCAAACCGTAGCTGACTTTCTGGCTGACTTCCCCATGGAAGATTCTATTGCCCTTGAAGATGATCCTGAGATGCACCTCAATAACAAAGATGAGCAATATCTCAGTCAAAACCCTGAGGCCTCCTATATGAGGCCAGAGGCTCCATCAATGATCGTACCACGATGGAAGCTCTACACCGACGGACGCCGGTTCAGGAATTGGGGTGGTTCTGATATCACTCGAACTTGACCAAATGAAGAAAGCTATCCTCCTCGGATTCAATACTACCAACAACGAAACTGAATACGAAACTCTCGTCTCAGGATTGGAGACTGCTCAAGCACTGGGGGTAGATCACCTCAACACCTTTGTAATAGAAGAGCATTAAGCAAGGTCCAAGGAGCCTAGTCACCACCGTAAGGGGAAATCCATCAAGTACAAACTCCACTTGATCTGACAGTTTTAGGAGGAAATACAAGTAGCGGTACTAAGGTGGCATCTGCAGATAATGTTGCTAATTCCTTTAGGGAATTCTTGCATAGGCTTTTGGGCAGCATGTAGAAGCTATAGAGCCAACACCGTTTTTCCTCGTTAGACCTAGTGGAAGATTGTTGGAATTGGTGAGGTCGACAGATAGTAAAAACCTATAGTTTAGCTGTGTATGGTTGATAGCTTATGATTGTATCTTGGTACATACCTTAATATGTGTTTAGATTACATAACAGAGAGCCATGTCTATATAGTAATCCATTTAAGTAGGAGACTCAATGGATTGGTCCCATGTAACCTAAATATGTTTGCAGCTCTGATTAGGGTTGGTTGCCCTATCAAGATAAGTTGTTGAGATGACAGAGCATGTGTGTCTCCACCACGGTCATTACCAGGCACAGCGTCTGTGGCCGAACAGAACCAACATAGTGCACTGATCAATGAGTAGACACCGGTGCACTAAGTCTTGTTTCTGCTTAGGGTAAAATAGTCTTAAACCCTGAGGAGCCACGTTTGGTGGGCTAACCAGTTGTGTAGTGATTTAGCACACCAATGTGTGAAGGTCCAGTTACGTGACCCAAAACCACGATGTAGTGGTTTACCCAGCTGGTGTCGTATCAGCGTGTCACTTCTGTATGCTATACACAACCCTAACGGGAGGTGCGTTCCTTGGTTAGACCTACGTTGTATTAAACCCTGGCCAAGTGGTCATCAGTTGGACTGGTGACCGGATCCGATCACTCGGTAGAGTAATCGGAGGTACGATATATATAGTCAACTTGGAAGGAATCGAGTCATATGATCACTCGAGTCTGACGATAGTCCCTACCACTCGAGTCGCGTTATGGCACCAAGAAGAGGGACAGCAAGTTTACCACTACTGAGCAGATAGCAGGGGTATGCGAAGAATATAGTAAGTCTAGGGGAATTGGAGTACAGCCTGCGTCGCACTCTGGGTGGCTACGTAGGTTAACTATGACTCATAGGATCGATGGTACACTCGGGTAGTGTATCGATCGAGTCTAAGTTGGAAGCCATGAATCTTGGTCCCTGAACGTTCCATATTATCCACATAATATACGGTCCTTGAACTATCTCCTCGATTCACAGGACATAGTTAGAGGAAATAATTAGTCCAACCCTAATAACCCTACGCTCCGTGTGTGCATCGCACTAGTGCACGATAGGTGCATAGGTGCGTGTGTGTGTGCTAGGGGAAATCCCGGAGTAGTATGGAGACACACACAATCATCTCCTTACCTAAGTAAGCTTTGCTACACGGGTGCGATGCACCGATTCGTGTTGCGAGTTGACTGGTTGACTTCACTAGGGGCACCCTAGGTATTTACTAAGGGTACCCCGGTAATAGTGGAATCACTAGTCATAGCCCACGTATGTGCGTCATGCGAGTTCCCAAGCTAGAGGGGCAACCAACTAGAGGCATGGAGGTATTTTGGAAAACCAAAATATCACTATGCGCTAAGTTGGTCGCCCCTAGCACATGGGGACATGCATGGGCCGGCCCCCTCCCCTAGCTTCTAGGAGTTGCTAGCTAGCTTCAAAGGGAGGGGAGCTAAACTTTAGGGGTTGACTTTTAGGGTCGGCCACTTATGGCAATAAGGGGTCGGCCTATTGCAACAAGTAAGGAGATAAAGAGAAATACAAAGGGGGGGCCAGCCTACACCTTGTGTATGAAAGTTGTAGGGAGGCCGGCCCTATATATGTGGCCGGCCCAAGTGATGAAGCCCTAGCCGCCCCCCTTTTGTCTTCTCCCCTCTCGTCTCTCTCTCTCTCGCATGTGCGTGATGGTTCAGACATGGATCTTCTTCCTCGCATAGTGAATCGAAGACGAAGAAGGCTCGTCGCATGGAGGCATTCAGAGATCCATTGACGAGGGTCCGTGCATCGTGCGAGATCGGGTGAACAAGAAGGTGTTTTTCCCAACCTTTTATTGTCTAGAATTTGCACAAAAGATCAGTGATGTTTCTACTATTCCAAGAGCTACAGAAGTCCAAACGACATGAAACTACATACAAAAGTTGAATCTGGAAGTCCTCTACCTTCAGTCCAAATTTCAGCCCAATTGGAGTTTGTAGAAAAAAAGTTATGATCATTGCACCAAAGCTATATCGAGCAGATCCGAGGTCGTCTCCATCGACAAAGAAGAAATTTTTTGCAGTGAAAGAATCCGCACGGAGGTATGATCTCTATCATGTAGATCTAGTGTAGAGATAGAATATGCATGCATGCTAGATTATTCTTCTCGCTATATCGTTGTTAGGGGTTTGTTTAATTATCGTACTATAAGTCCATACACGTATGTGTAGGATTTCGATATGTAACGCACATCACTTACGGTCTTCGGATCTTTCCTTTGCCTCCACTGCGGGCCTCTGCCATAGGAATTATTTCCAACATAAACCATCCGAAACAGAGTACAACTTATCCAAAGGAATCGCAAGCCATCTCGCTTGAGTACGACCTATCAGAGGTTACGACACAGAATTCCGTTAAAACTATGCACGATAATCATATAGGAGGACTTTCCACACAACCTATATGATGGGTCTAATATTATGACTATATCATGATCATGGATATAATGAGAACACTAGTGATCAATATTAGGAGATAACTCAAATCATGCAGTAGTCGAGAAGGAAAAGTGCTCATTGTCATTGAGAAAGACTTAGACAAACACATCGCTAGGGTTTACCTGGAACCCTAGATTAATTTAGAACACTATACTCTTCTTGGAAATAACGATAAGTATGATGGATCACACCCACGGTTGCCAGAGTCACTAGGGTTACCCCAAGTTCTCTCTAATCCAACCCTTAAGTAATGGTCTTCTTCTCCAAAGTTCATCTTTGGTTTCTTCGGTTTTGGAGGTCTTTATAGCCTTCCCCAACGTTGGTTCGAAGTCCTCCTCCCGTCCTTGTAGTGCCGTATGGATTGGTTATAAAATTGCCTGAGTGGTTATGGTAACCGCTTGGGCGGTTTGACAGTTATTGGTCGATCTCTGCAGCGCGCTCCGTCTCATCGAACGGTTGTTGTATTATACAAATCCGCCCAATTGGATGGATCAATACACTCAAGCGGAATATTGGATATGTTGGGTTTCGCATTTGGGTTCAGTCCTCTTCAGCTCCGTTCGAGCCTAGATTCATCTTATGCTCCTTTGCTTGCTTTATCCTCTGTTGTTAGCTTGTTTTCAAACCATGTCTTCATTTCCCTGCTTAACAAGAATATGCATCAAAGTATATTTCGTCTATAATAAAATTATGCATAAATGATTAACTCTAATACGTTAAAATTGATATATTTTAATGTTGATCAAGAGTATAGAAGAAACCCAGTGTGAAACCTAATTGGTGTAGATAATTGGACAAACCAAAATCTCATCTTTTTCTCACCTTACACCCCAGGGATCGATCTTCAGATTTCTGGGACATGACAGGAATGAATACCCCCTGATATTGGGGATCACTCTGAGATGACATGAGGTATCCATTCCACCTTACAGTGGACCAACGGTAGAGGACCATAGATTTTTTTTACGGAATCCTCCCCCACTTGATATTTTTATCTTTTTCAAGAATTTTATTTAAATATTGGTTTTAATTATCATGCAAAGAATTATTATTCAAGCACAACTAAAACAAACATTTTTCTTCCCCTCTCATGGTCAGATATTTTATTTACCAGTATGTTCTGTTAGCAAGCTTTCGGCTCGTGATCTTCCTGCAAGACCTAAAATCTACAAGAGCATGAAGATCACCCTAAATCCCTTTGTCGATCGGTCATTTTTGAGGTTTGGGTGTTCCTTACAAGTGACCAATTAGAAATCATAACCATGCCATCACAAAAACAGAAATATTTTATTCAAACATTTGGTTGAACATGAGAGAGAGGTAAGCAATTGCAGTGCACCTGCAAAAATAATTCACAACAAAAATTACAAGCACACGATGGATCTTATCCATCCGGACCATCTAGAATGCATCCTATGCTTGATTCATAATTTTCAGATTATAGGAAACTATCTAAAATTATTGAGAGTGAGGGAAAACACCATCATTGATCTCATCAACGTGCTACAAACTGACTAGCATGCAACCTACGCATGATTTTTAAATCAAAATTTTCATATGGAGGTGTTACATGGTTGCACAGTAGAGAACATGTTCCTTGCACAGAGCATGTTCCCATACAACCTGGCACTTTCATCTCAACCGATTAGAGCATGTATGAGCCGTAGCTCTGATACCAATTGTAGGATCATATTAAAAAATTTAATCTTCCTTAAACATGTATGGTTATTCGGATAAGAAATATATCGTAGGATTATTAGCCCTTTGTATATCCAGTCAGTAGAACGGTCATCTATTTTTCCTTCGATCTCTTATCGCTACGAAATTTTATGGGCACATAGACGCCTTCGTTATGGTGATTCTCGAAGTAGAATGGGGTCAATCGAAGCTATAGATCTCCTGAAACAATTCTTACAGCATAGCAGTTCTCTTGTAGATTCTGTGCAAAAAATTTTACATGTTGGTGATCAACCTTCTCGCAATCTTCAACCACGTGTTCCTCATGTCGCTCAAGATTCGGCCTAGTGGGAGGCCTTCTTTGCAATCTTGAGGGAGATCCAAGAGCCTCCTTGAATGAGGAATGATCTCCGAGATCAATCCCTCACACATACCCGAGAAAGAGAACGAGAGATCGGAGATGAAGAGGGGGCGGCGAGGGTTTTCAATCACATGCATGGCCGGTTCCCTCTCTCTCTTTCCTTTTCATAATACCCGACCAAGCAAAGAAGGGCATGCGGCTAGGGTTTTCATCTATCAAGGTCGGCCCCCTCTCTCTTCTCTTTTTGTGTTGGATAGGCCAAGCCAAGGGGGGAAGTCCTAGCTGACGGCTAGGGTTTCCACTCCCTCCTTGGATCTGTTCCAAGTGAGGGGGGGAACATCCTAGCCATTGGCTATAGCTCCCTTTCCCTCTTTGGATCCATTCTCTTTCTCTTTTTATGATGGTGACATATGTTCGGGGTGCCCCGGGACCCCCACAGTCAATTAATCATATGCTCCATAATTATTAAAACTCATATATATATATATATATATATATATATATATATATATATATATATATATATATATATATATATATATATATATATATATATATATATATATATATATATATATATATATATATATATATATATATATATATATATATATATATTCCCTTATTATCGCATACTAGTCTCAAGTTGCTTTGGACCGTAGTTGGGATCACCTAGGGTCTTCTAACACGACTCCAATCTAAATGTGAATATGTCGAATAAACTCGTTAGCCATATTTGCATCTTAGGTTAATCATCACTAATTCCACTATATAGTGATAATTGCACTCCGGGTCAGAAGAACAATCTCTAGTCTTACATATTATGAATATTGTCTCTCCACCTAATTATATTTGTAGTCACCACCGATTTACTATAAGTAAACTGTCCAACCAGTCAATGCTACATCTTGCAATCCATTATACATGATCTCCCTATTTGATCATCTCTCTTATCAGTGAACTTTTCACAGATGAGGACTGTGTAGTTTTATCGATGAACAATCTTGAGATCAACTCATATGGATATATGTGAAGGTCTCTTTTATAGAAGAGTGGATTTCATCTTGAGATCTAGAGTTCCCCGTAACCCTAACTCAGTCACCCAAAAAATCTAGGTGTTGGTTCTTAGAACCTCACTGATTGATAAGTCAAAGTAACTAGGCCAAAGCTCAAAGTTTGCTAGTCTCTCAGGATTGAGAGAAAATTTACTTGTGTAAGTTGTAAGAACCTATATGACCATGACAGTACAAAGGTGTCACTGGGTTTACTCACGATCTATCAATGCATCTTATGCACTTGCATCTATGACCTGGAATCATACATTCCAATGGTTAAAGATTCATCATCCTTGTCAGAGTCAAAGATGCTATAGTTTATCTAATGAGGTGTCCACGTACTCTCATTATAAACTGTGTTCTGTTCAAAGTCATTAGTACCTACGACTCATATCTCTCTTTGTATGAATATCATCCATACAAATGAGTCACACCTTTAATCACTTGCGGACTACCTGCTAAACCATTCATCTCATGAACATATTATAATACCATATCCATTAATAAATAATAAAGAAAAAACATATAAATCATTATTTGAGAATATACAACCCTAACACCGGTGAGGGGATTGATCCGGTTCGGTGATCCCCCAAAAGCGATCCCCCGGGAGGGAACGGGTCAAAAAATATGATCCCCCTGCGAGGGGGTGATCCAGTTTGGTGATACCTCAGGAATGATCCCCCGGGAGCGAACTGGTTGAAAAATATGATCCTCTGCGAGGGGACTAATTTAGTTTAGTGATCCCCCAGAAGGAAACAGGTCAAAAAATTGATCCTCTGTGTGGGGAGTAATCCCCCGGTAGTGATCCGACAAAAAAAAAAAAGTGATTCTATTGCATGGAGAGTGATCCCCCGGAAGTGATCCCCCTGTGATTGAAGAAATCCCCCTACAAGGCTCCAGTGATCCTTTTGTGAGAGAAGTAATCCCTCGGGTGTGATCCCCCGAAAGTGAACCAATCAAAAGAAGGTGATCCCTCGGGAGTGATCCCCCTACGAGGGAAGTGATCCCCTATGTTTGAACTGATCAAAAGAAGGTGGCCCCCCTTACGATGGGAGTAATCCCCCCATGAGGTATTTGATCCCCTGCGAAGGAAGTGATCCCCCGAGAGTGATCACGTGCGAGGGATGTATCATGTAATCCCCCCAGAGTGATCCCCCTACAAGGAAAGTGAGCCCCCAGTAGTGATCCTCTTATAGGGCAGCCGCCATTGCATGATCGACGTCGTCGCTACCATGCCGGAGTCGGAGGAGAAGGTTTTCATTGATCGACAACTGTTTGAGGGTTGTGCGGCTGCCGTTTGGTACCAAGGTCGAGGATGAGGGGAAACGAGTCACCATCATTGTAGACCATTTCAGATATGGAGTGCATGGAGGAGAAGTGTCTCAACTTGCGGGGCCAACATCCGACCTGAAACAAGGCTCGAACCGCACATGCCAACCGACTGGCACCCGGGCAAAGGCCTGCCGGCGTCCGGGTGCCCGGCTTAGCAGAGATTGAGCTCGAACCGCACATGCCAACCGACTGGCACCCGGCAAAGGCCTGCCGGCATCCGGGTGCCCGGCTTAGCAGAGCTTGAGTGGAACGGGTCCAGATCGTTGAAGAACTACCCCAAAGTTCCGTGAGCGAGCCACTTATTGATGGGCTTCTGGTTGAGGTTGGGCCATTTGCTGATTGGTCCCGACCGGTTGATTGGTCGACCTATGGCTCTCGGAGTGAGCCATGGGCTGCGGTCGGTCACTCTATTGGTGGGTCGTCTCCTCTGTAGGCTGAGTGATATTGGTATTCTAGTCTACTGTCGAGGTGACATTGTCGAAGAAGTTACTGCAATTCTCGAACGTCGAAGTGGAAGCTGATCAGCTACTTCTGCATAACCGATTTGAGAGGCGATAACTGATCTATTTAATCGATCAATTACTAATGCTTAACTTATTTGATGGGCTTCTGGTTGAGTCTGGCCGTCAGTTATATCAGCCGCAATTGCCTCCATCGCAAAAGTAATTCGCAGCGCCAACTGCTGATAATAGAAAGCATACACAACGATTATTTGCCCCGAATTGTTGAGGCCAATTTAAAATGTCGCCGGATTTGGGTGCTGCATGAAACAATCTAGCCAAGATTTTAACCTTAACATGGCAATAGGAAGTCCATCAACATTGCTTGACGACAAATAGAAAATAAGATAAGTTTACATGTGAATGAGTTGAGAAATCATAAATGCATGACGACTAATACTCAAAGGATCATAAAAATATTATGCCATATTTGGATACTAATAATAGAAAGCATATACGAAGAAAATAGAAAGCATATAAGAGAGAGAAACCATACTCAATAAAGAGGAAGACATACATATGAACCATATTAGTACATAGATCAATGATTAGCATATTGCAATTTTCTTTTATTTTGAGATTTAGCTAGTAGGCACTTAAAATCATTTGCATGAACAAGACCTAATTCAAATATATACGATGGGATATTGTTCTTGTGGATGCTTTTAACTAGTAAATCAAGTATACATTCAAAGAATGCTAGAGGTATCTTGTAAAGCTTTTCACCCCTTTTATGGTTGTGTTACTAATTGAACCGGGATTTTTAACAATTCAGATATGAAGATGGTTTCTCGTATAAAATTAGGTCATCTCAATAGATAATAGAGAAGAAGAGATAGTTGAGAGGAGTAAAAAGAGAAGCTAGTACCTGATTTTATCTTTCAGAGCACACAAAATTTCTAGGTCATACTCCTTGTTGACGTACCACTCCGCTCCTGCAAACAATCCTCCTAATTGCGAGGAGATGATGTGTAAGAGTTGCCGGTTGGTGGTGTTCTTATCACCAAAGGTGCGGCCGTTTCTCTCCGTCCATAACACGTAGACTGTGCATGCTAAGGAGGCTCGGATAATCTTGCCCTTCACATGCTTCATCATTCCCTCACTCCTTGCTGATTCTTTGTAGTAGATCATTGAATTTCTCGTATGGGGTGACTTGAATCCTCATGCATCCAAGTGCTTCTTTAACTTCAGTTCAAACCCTTGTGTTTGAAACTCCAAATAAATAAATTCCTCGAAGACATCATGAAAAAATATCTAAGTGATCATGCTCAATATCCATGGTGTGATATACGAAAGCCATATGAGGGTCATTTCAGCTTCGGAAAATTTATCATTTAAATCAAATTCCCTTCTACTCGCTATTCGCTAAAGCGTTCTAATTGTGCTTTATGCTTCATTTTTTTCTTACAAGTAGACCCACCTATTTTTTAATAAAGTTTGGCCTCATAATTCTCTACCAACTCATAAATCTCATTCTTTTGGGTTGAAACAATCTTTTTTGCATAGCATTTATCCAAATATTCGTTCTTCTTATAAAATTGTGCCTCGTAGGTGTGGGTGCTTTTTATGCATACACCCCCAATAGAACTTCTTTCTTCAAACTCCTTCTGCTCTGACTTCTAACAAGATTTGATCTCTCTGCGAGCTAAGGTCCCTCTTGTTGTATATGTGGCAGGAGTATGGTATGTAACATCCGTCCCAAACACACAAGATATTATCTGATTTGCCCGTGCCTGCACGAGGACTTCCCAGGAGGTCACCTATCCTAGTACTACTCTCGCCCGAGCATGCTTAACTACGGAGTTTTTTTGGAATCTGTAGCGGCACACGGTTTTAAAATGCATCTTCTATGTTTGGGAGGAAAAATTATATAAGTAGCTCAGGATTACCTTCTTTCCAAGCGATATGAGCCTAACTCATGACCTTGGACACCTCACCTCATCCATCTTGGCATCACAGCCTCAAAATTTTTATATATTGGCTATTGAATCTTGTTCGTCACATAGTAGGCCTTAGTACAAGTTGAAGAAAAATGAAGAGAAGCAAAAGAGAAACGAGGAGATTGAACTAAAGGCACTTCATTCACTAGAATCTTAAATTTTTTTTTTGCTTGTACAAGAAATTGCTTGATACTACCTCTATTTATAGATACTTATAGACTTTTCTAGAGCAGCTTCTTTCAATCTACCCTTATTTAATACAACCCCCAACATCTTTTATTAATTACAACTCCCAACTACTAAGTTATTTTATTAGATACAGAACAAGTATCTAGAAAGAATTTTGCTTGTATTAGTTTTTTATCTTCCAATCATTTGACCATTTGACTAGCCAGATAGGATGCCATGTAGGATGCCATGATGATCACTTGCACATGAAGTAAGTTTACATTCCAACACCCCCCCGTAAACATGATTCTCCAAAAGCTAGTAGTCCTAATATTCCCCTAAGCCATTGAAAACTTTTCCACGATTTGATCCCCGAGTGAGCATGGATGATTCGAACTTCTTTCTCCTTAATGCAATCTTGAATAAAGTAAAATCTTGTATTAATATGCTTGCTACAATCATGGTTGATAGGGTTCTTTGCAAGTAGTATAGTCAATTTGTTGTCAACAAATACTCTATTACTTCTTCATGAGGTACTTGGAGCTCCATTAGCAATATCCTTAGCCATAGAGCATGACATATACATGATGCGGTCGCCACATACTCCACTTCGCATGTAGAGAGGGTAACAATAAATTGCTTCTTTGTTGACCAATTAAAAGTTATACCTCCAAAATAAAAAAAACAAATCTGGAAGTACTTTTGTGATCATCCGTATCTCGACCCAATCACTATTACTATAACCAACAAGTTTTGGATTATTAGTGTTAGTGACACGACTTGAACCCAATTTACTATGTGATCGGTATACAAGTTCTTTCATCCACTTCTCCTGCATTCTATAATTACTAATAATTAGAGTATGGCTAAAATAGCCCAAAATCAAGAGTACCTTGCATGTAACGAAGGATCCTCTTTACGGTCTTCAAGTATCATTGGTTTCTCCATGTAGCAGCTAGGTAGAAAATATATGGACAAGTGCATGAGAGACAAGGGATACTTATAACCATAATATTATAGTGTGTTGGATTCACATGCATCTTTTTCCTCCAATTTTGTTTAACATGATGCCGCTTTCAACCGGAGTGGACATCCTTCAATGCAAATTTTTTTAATATCTTCTTTGCATGGTTTACTTGGGAGATGAAAATGGCTTCACTTTTTTGCTTCACTTTAATGCCTAATAAGGTCATATGGCCCATGTCAGTCATCTTGCATTCGTTGATCATGTTCTCCTTGAACTCTTTAATCATAGTAGGACTATTTCTGGTAAACACAGTCTACATAAGAGCAAACAAATAAAGCATCTCCATTTCATGCACAATCCATGTTCATTCGGGCACTTTGTAAAATCTCTCTTAATAAAGTAATCATCAATCCTTGTGTTCCATGCTCTCAACGCTTGCTTTAATCCATAAAGTATTGTTTTCAATTTGTAGACTTTTCTTTCATGTCCTTTCTTCTCATATCCCATGGGCAACTCTATGTATACTTCCTTGTCAAGGCGCGCAGCCATTTAAAAATGTGGATTTGAGACCCATTTTGGATTTTTTTTTCATTTCTTTTGTGAGGCAAAATAAATAAGAATGCTTACCATCTCTAGTCGAGCAACGAGAGCAAAGACTTCATCATAATCAATGCATTGTTTTTTTTTATAACCTTTCACCACAAGTTTTGCTTTGTGCATCTCCACTTCTCCTTTTGCATTCTTCTGGGGATTTGTACACCCACTTGAACTCCAACAACAATGCCCTTTTAGAAGGGTAGTGAGCTCACATATATTATTCTTCTCAGAGACTTGCATTTCTTTCATTCATGACTTTTGTCCATTTCTTATCTTGTTATGCTTCTTCAAACGAGATTGGATCACCTCATGTAAAAAGACAAACATAGTAAGATCATTATTATTAGAATCATCAATTCACATAGTTATATCATAAAGATCTTGAATGCTCCTTGCCTTGTATCCTTTTCTTGTTGGCTTGTGACTTTTCATATATGGAAGGTGAAGTTGATGTGCTTCGTATATAGAGTTGGCATAGCCAACACTTCCTTATTCCTTTTTCTTCTTCAATAATAATACTTTTGTCTTTCTTTCCTTCCTTTTCATTTTCCAATTCCAAATAAGTTCTCCACTAAATTCAAGTCTCTTAAGAAAAATACATTTTAGCTAAGCAGTCGATATATAACTTGTAGGCATTATAATTATCATCATAGCACAAGAATATATATTTTCCACCTTTGCCCTCCAACTTTGACCTTCTTTCTTCAGAAATCTTGGCATAAGCCACACTCCTAAATACTCTCAACAGATCAACCGTGGATTTGTATGAGTTTCAAGTTTCTTCTGTATTACTGTGTAGCCTTCTTAATAGAAACATGCTCAACAAATCAACTACACAAGCAACATCATCTCCCCAAAAATCTTTTGGTGCACATCTTTTTTTTAGCATGCATCAGAATATGTTAAGGATCATTCTTTTTTCTTTTTTTTGGAACACCATTTTGTTGTGGTGAATATGGCGAAGTTTTTTTATAAGACCATTTTCCTTGCAAAAGTTCTCAAAGTCGTGGTGAAGTATATTCTCCACCACAATCCGATCTTATTGTGTTAATGTAAAATCCACTTTGTTTTTCTACCAAAACTTTTAACTCCTTGAATTTGTAAAACCTCATTCTTCTTTTTTAAAATTTGTGTCCTTCATCGATCTCTATGAACTAGTCTTTTCTTTCAGACATGTGATTGCGAGCACACATGCATATCCAGATACCATGTGCTTTCTTTGGCAAATTCATATGTCATTGTAAACCAACAACAGAGTTGCTTCTTCTTTATCTTTTTCAGCAAAATTAACTTTGTCTCCATTGTGATTAGTGTCTCTATACCAACAATCATAACCATGATGACCATACTTCTTGCAGACATAGCAACGGGTGCTTGATTTGTCATACCATGATCTATTGCAGGGTCTTGAGAAATGATCCCTACCTCTTGTGGTCTTTCCCATTGGTCTTTCTTCTCTTCTTTGTTTTCTTGGCCTCTTTGTTGTGCTCCATCATTGTGAAATCTTTCACCCCTTTCTTGTATTCCATGACCTTGTGCTCTTTGGCTTCTTCCTCCACGGGCTTTCTCTTCAAATTGACCCTTGTTTGGACTGCTTGCTCTCAAGTTATTTCTCCTCCTCTCTTTTTGCTAGATTTTGCTCATGAGCTTCTAGAAATCCCATAAGTTCTAGAGCAGTTATCTCCTCTAAATCCTTGGATTATTCAATAGCTACAACAATGTAATCAAATTTTGGATCCAAATACGGTAATCTTTTCTCCATCACTCAAGCATCTGTTAGTGCTTTACCATTTCTTCTTAGGTGATTAACAATTGTCATATGCAGGCTTTCAAACTTACCCCTCGAAGTTTGAAGTTGGACTATTTTTATCTTCTCAGTGCCTTTGTTTGTCTTTTGTAGAACTTCCCATGCCTCTTTTACTGATTTTTCGAAGATTTCGAATGGGGCTTCATCAACTCTTTGGTATATGGTGTGCAATGCCTTGTTGTCTCTTCTTCGTGTCTTCTTGAGTTGGTCCTTCAACTCCTTGGTCATGGACACTTCTTCTTGTGATGATTCCGGATTATTGTAGCCTTCTTCCAAGAGCTCCAAAACATCAAGAGGGCCAAGTAGTGCCTTTCTATGCACCATTCGTCATTGTTTAGTCACACATGGTCTGTGTGCATTTTCTCCCTATATAAGGACATTTAGTGTTATGAAATACAATAATCAATATAAGGAGTATTCTCTCCAGACCCTACTCTCTCTCTCTCTCTCTCTCTCTCTCTCTCTCTCTCTCTCTCTCTCTCTCTCTCTCTCTCTCTCTCTCTCTCTCTCTCTCTCTCTCTCTCTCTCTCTCTCTCTCTCTCTTAACAATTCCAACTAATGAATATTCTTTCTTTTTTTTCCTATATAACATGTTACATAAATTTTGAACCATGTAACACATCATCTCATGATGGTGGATAGAAAACTACAACACCCAAGTTTTAGTCTCTATTGATATGGTTCATAAATAGATGAGTTGTATACTTCCACTGTATCTGCACATTTGTTGTTTTCTGATAGAAATGGTTTTCTATCTGACATTAATCGTCAATTTTTTTGTTGCCAGTAAGTCCTGAAATGATCTACTCCTTAACTTACTTATGGTTCTATATAATCTCTGATCTCTCATCTATGTTTGTGACCTTGTCCTATTTCTTGATTTCTTGGCTTCCTCCATCTCAGTAAGACCAACACTTCTTGTTTGCTTTCATCTTCTTCATTAATCTATTGGCCGGCGAATCTCATAATCCATTCAACACTAATGTCAGAACTCTAAATATTCTTCGATGTCATCTGAAATGTAGGTGAAATTCTTCTTGGTTGAATGCATGGCAAACAAAAGGCCATGGGAGGATCTTGACCTCCTCCTCGTCAAATCGGGCGGCATTAGACCTTTGACGATCCTACTGATACTAATTAGTGTAGCAAGAGCAAGGACTCAATCTCCAAGAGATGTGGAGATAGAGAAGCTTCTGAAGAAGCTCAACAAGCCACCGATCAAAACGCTACAGGTTGATGACTCTTGATTAATTATACTACCTAGTATTAGGAAGAGGTTAATAAACATTTCGAACTATATTAACTAATAATCGCTTGTAGAGTCTGGACGGGGATATAATTGATTGTGTTGATATCTATAAGCAACCTGCATTCGATCACCCTTTGTTGAAAAATCATACAATCGAGGTTCGTATTTCTTTAACGCTATCAAATTTAGCTCCAATTTTTTTCATGTTCATGATCTATTCATTTTCTTTTCCATAGATGAGACCAAGCTTCGATCCGGGATTGGTTTATAGAAGTAATTACTCGTCAAAATATGTCGAGCTAATTTGGCAACAGAACGGAAGTTGTCCTGAAGGAACCATCCCGATTCGAAGGGTTAGAAAGAGTGACCTTCTTCGAGCCGAGTCTTTAGATAGCTTTGGAACGGTGCATCCTAATCCTTACACGCCAAGAACCGGTAGAGTAGAAGTGAGTCGGATCCATTTGAGCCATGGTGACCTTCATTCAACCCCTTAGTCCAAAGTTGCCCACCAACCATTGTTTCTTTGTACAAAAATTTCAGGTTGCCGGTGCGAGAAGGCTGAGCCACCCTCAGAAGTTTTTAAACGGAGTTGGGGGAGACGTTTCAGTATGGAGGCCGTTTGTCGAGAATGTGGAGTACAGCACTTCTACGATAAGCGTCGTGTATCAAGATAATTTCATACATGCCGGATGGGGGGTGAGTTCTATCTACTCACTGATCCTAAATTGTTGTACCAAAGGACTGTTTTCCAAGTGGTACTTTCTCCCTCCCTTGTTGGAGAGGTCCTAGCAAGTTCGACTCCCGGTATGAGCACTGTGGAGCTAACTTTCCATCAAGGCTGATATTGTCTTGTTTGCGCATGTGAACCCTGACCGAATCCTGACCGTTAATGTCATATTCACAGGATTATAAAATTTAATAAAAATACCTGTAATGCTGGCCTCGTTGAGCACATGCACTAGCACCCTGTCATCTAACCACCCGACCGGCCCATAAAAAATAAAAATTAAAAAAAAAAATTTATTCATACCCCAAAAATGATAAACATACCTTGTTTTCCATACGGTAGTGGAGTGCTGATCCAGTGCCGAACATACCGCATTCCGTTCGGTAGTTCGGTGCCCATTGGGGGAAAAGGGTACATTCATCATTTTTTGGGTGTGAATAAAATTTTTCACAAAAAGGGGGGATATTAGTCTTAGGCCACTCCATCTACCCAGTAGTTTTATAAACCCCTCTACCTTTTGAGTAGAGCATGAAGTCCCCCATCACTCTTTTTAAAATGGACATTTGGTCCCTATAAAAGTTGTACAGTTGTTTTTTTTTGACATGTGTTTTACAGTGAAATCCAAATAGTAGATCCAAAACATTGTATCTGCTATAGTGATTTTAATGTAGCAGTAATTATTCCAGAGTATTAATTTGGGGCAATAGAGTTTCAATTCGGTTTACTACAGTGATTTCACTGTAGCATCTAAAGTGATTTCACTATAGCAACTGACTTGACACTCCGCTATCCTGAATGTAGTATCAATTCATGTTAGAATAGTATAAATTCGGTTGCTATAGTAATTTCGCTATAGTTGTCGAATGAAGTATCAATTCGGGTTAGGTCAGTATAAATTCGGTTGCTACAGTGATTTCATTGTAGCAACCGAATTGAGACTCTGTTGTCTCGAATGGAGTATCAATTTGGATTAGCAGAGTATATTTGGTTGCTACAATTATTTCAATGTAGCAGCTACAGTGCAACTACAATGATCTGGGAGTAGCAACCGAATTTATACCCTTATTGGCCAAATTGATACTCCAGAATCACTATAGCAGATTAAGATTTTGGAGTATCAATTCGGGTGGGTGTTAGTAGAGTATAAATTCGGTTGCTGCAAAAGGGTAATGGAAGAGGTATTTAGTCATTTGATAGGGGTTAAACTTTTTTGTTTGTTTTGACAGAGAGGGAGGGGGGGGGGGGGGTCATAAGAAGACCCCCGGGAGGCGCCGGATCCCGACTCAAGTACAAAAGTCATGACCATTTCGGCGGAGAACCACCGCCATTCCAATGAACCCTTAAACGGAGAAGGAGGCGCCACAGCCTGGCGTTAGTACCACAACACCGCCACCCAGTGGGAACATACCACCACACCGGCGGGAGCACACACAAACACCGAACGTCAGCGGATCAACAAACACACCGCTCGCCAAGGGAGAGAAAAATGGAGAAAAATCAAAACACCAAAAAAGGATCCAAAAAATAAAACCCAACGAAAACCCAAGACAACTCCACCAACAGATCAGCAAAATTGGAGAAGACGGGCCACACCCGAACCTTGATCTGCCACCGTTCCATCCTCCACCACCAGGATCCGCTCCACCGAGCAGGGGAGGGGATCTGAGACCTAACGCCAGAACATCCGCCGTTGGCGGGTCGTGGTCCAGACCAGCCACTCCAGCTGCAATCAGCAGGAGGCATTACCCCAATAACGATCCGCTCCACCGAGCAGGGGAGGGGATCTGAGACCTAACGCCAGAACATCCGCCGTTGGCGGGTCGTGGTCCAGACCAGCCACTCCAGCTGCAATCAGCAGGAGGCATTACCCCAATAACAAAAAAAAAAAAAAAAATTGTCGGCCTCAGACTCTATAACAAGTACAGTGAGTGACTCTCTTGATTCCTGGCTTGCAGTCTTTGATGTTCTTCATACGTTCATCGTCTTTGCTTGTAGGTGGTACCGCGATTGTTCAGGGACGCTGAGCCTCGGATCTTACTCTTATGGATGGTAAAGAATTTCTTCTGTTACCGACGATTGTGGACTGTCATAAGGGCTTTAATTTCCTCCATCATATTCTTTCACTTTCACGGCTCGAGCATTCAAAGACTTCATCTTGCTCATGAGTTCATGTGGCGTACAGGCAAAGCAAGGCAGCAGCGTCACATACTGTTACAACCTGCTCTGCCCGGGGTTCGTCCAAACCAACCCCGCAATTGTGCTCGGCTCAACACTGCCCATCTCGAGTCATGACGGGAACCGCCCATCCATCCTCCAACTCCAAATCCATAAGGTGTGATGATCATTCATCTTTGAGCATTCATTCTATGTGAGATTTCCACTATCCCAAAATCCAGGTTTTTGAGATGGGTCCCATCATATATATATATATATATATATATATATATATATATATATATATATATATATATATATGGGAAATGAGTTCCTATGACATGTCATAGGGAGTACCCTATGACATGTGCTGAGTTAGCAACCCTAGAATATTTAGAATGTTCTGAATTTTTATGAGGATGATCACCCTATCTTAGATAGGACCCCCGCAAAAAATCGGCTCATTCTAAAACTTCTAGAGGCATCAAATATGATTTTCAATTTAACGGTTAAAATGGATGGCCGATAAAGCTTCTAGCATTTGATGCCCCAACAAGTTTTAGAATGCTTTGATTTTTTGTGGACGTACATTCTATCTAAGATAAGGTGATCACCCTCAAAAAAATTCAGCACATTCTAAACATTCTAGCAATACTAATATGTCATAGGGTACTCCCTATGACATGTCATAGGAACCCAGCCCTCTATATATATATATATATATATATATATATATATATATATATATATATATATATATATATATATATATATATATATATATATATATATATATATATATATATATATATATATATATATATATATATAATGATTGTTTCCGCCCTCTACTTTACCGAGGTGGGACTAATCCTCCAACATCCTCTTTGTTACCAACGGGCTCTAGGCCGGGTGGTACTTTCTCTCTCCCTTGTTGGAGTGGTTCCCTGTTCAATTACTGGTATGGACACCGTAGAGCTAACCTTCCCTCAAGACTGTTGTGTCATGTTTGCGTGTGCGAATCCTAGCCGTTGATGTCATCATGTCCACAGGATTATGGAATTAATAAATATCAGCTGCTGCTAGTACCTCCCTCACTTTCGATCTCTGGACCTCTTTCACCCCTTGCTCTAGCGCTACGTCCTCTGGTCGTCTGGCCGGTCCATCCAAAAAAAAAAGAATTGTGAGACTAACCTTACCCCCTAGATAATTGAGGTAATTAAAAAATATTCCCTATGGTATTAATTTTCGTGTCTTGCCCATGACAAAAAATTCAACAGTGCCTCGACTTGCCGAGGCTATGATTGGTTGCCACATCAGGCTGGCAAACTAAAGTTGGTAGATCAAATGGCAAACTTGTTAGGTTTGGCCGTTCGAAGCCCACACTTTGACCAGGCCTAGACCTGATCCGAGGAGGACCTAGGCCTAGCACAGGTTCGCCCGGGCACATTCGGGGCACGAGGTTGCAGTTTTGGCTAATTTATTTTGGACGTTTTTGTGTCTCCCTTTGGCGTGCGCACTTGCTCTCCTTTTTAAGAGAAGTAATGGTAGCTCTAAGGTTTGATCTAAGATTGAAAAGGTGTGGGGAATCGTTGACAACGGCTACATAGTGCTCGAGATCGTCTACGACAAAGAAGGAGGTTCGTGTGAGAAGGGGAGGGGGGTGGGGATCCAGTGTGGCGCTCCCCCCCCTGGCGTCTTGGAGACTCAAGATAGCCGGTGAGTTGATGGAGTGTGACTTCTCGGTAGATGGGTGAGAGACCGGATTAAAGGACGGTAGATGGGTGAGAGAGCGGATTAAAGGACGGGGAGAGATGGGAAGCTCGGTCTACGACTTGCCGCAAGGAGAAAAGAGAGAGGAAGGAAGGAAGAGAGAATGAGAAGGTAGAAAGAAGGAAGAAGTGGATGGGGTGTGCGGATCATCCAACGGATTCTTCGGCGCCTTCCTCAGCTTCGACTTCGAGCGTTTTTATCTCTTAGCATATCCTCTGGTAACTCTGTCTCACTGGCGGGTGTTTTCTACTTCGTGTGTGTTTGGTGAGAGGAATCACATAGTGTTTGCGGGGCTCTAACAGACAACGATCCACCGCTTGAGTAATCTTTGATCGATAATAATCCAATCTTTGTTGCCGATGATAATCCAATCTTTGTTGCCGATGATATTCTGTGTTTTGTTCTATTGTATGTTTTGCTTCTTGAATTCTCTGTGTCAGTTGTTTGGCGTAATCTCCACTGGGCTCCGGTTCTTCGATCCATTGTACGACACATCCGATTGCACCCGACGGATTGTTGTGGTGTGTACGCGACTCAACGGGGTCCGAGCTCGACACCCGCCTAACTCGAGGCGGGTGTCAAGGGATTTGGATCTCTAACAATGGAATCAGATATAAAGGTTCGATGTGGGACGTCTAATACCTAACAATGGTATCAGAGCTTCAGGCTCAGTGTGCGGAGATTCGAGATGGGTGGAACCATGGCGGAAGACAGTTTGATAATCGAAAAAAGTCCATTAATGATACAAATTTCATATTTGGAAGATGCAAATAGAGGGACTTATATTTGTCATCGAGACGGAAAGGCAGATAAGTCGGAGCGGTTGTCCGAGAAGGATTGGATGACTCTCAAAATCACAGATATTGATTCGTTTCTCTCAAGCCTCGAAGGTTCCGAAGGAGAAGACCATTGTGGACTTGAAGCTTGAGCACGTGAATGCAATGGAAAGGTGAAGCAAGTTCCGGAAAGGCTTTTGGCCAGTCGACCGAAAGCAATTGGAGACACTTAGGACGATAGAATCACGAATGTTATTAGAATCATTGGGCTCTGATGATTGGTATCTCATGGTAGCCGCTAATGAGGCCAAGGATAAGAACTGAATAGCGGAGCCACGTATAGTCACACATGGCATGTATGGTTCTGCAGCCATATTGGGTGTGAGGGTGTTAGATGGCAAACGGAGATAGTTTCAAGAGGCAGACCTGTGGACCACTTAAGGATGTGGATTGTACATATTCTCATGATGTTTGTCATATTCCTGATTCCGAGAGGCACCGATCTAAATCTCTCTTTCTGAATTAGATCCTTTCAGGTAAGGGACCACTGATTAGGTGGATCTCATAAAGTTTGGATGGTACTTCTTCAATCTTAGAGGGAGTCTGCAGTGGAGACTGGTACCAAGGTAGCGACGAGGGTACGTAGTTCCGAGAGCGGTGGGTTTCCAACTCCGACAAACGATGATCCACCGCGTGCTTGTGTAATCTTTGATCGATGACAATCTAATCCTTGTTGCTGGTGATATTCTGTGTTTTGTTCTATTGTATGGTTTGCTTCTCGAATTCTCTGTACCAGTTGTTTGGCATGATCTCCACTGGGCTCCGGTTTTTCCATCCATAGCACGATGCTATCTTTTCATCAGTGTACGGCGCATATGAGAAAGATTAGATAAAGACCTTTACCAGTTAACTAGTGGATGCAAGCGGAATTCCACCCTCATCTCGGGTACCAACCCCCAAAGACTTTTTTTTTTAGGGTAATCCAAAGGTGGTCATTACACTATGACCTGGAGGTCATTCTATACAAGACCAAACAAAGCAATATGGTTGTCTGAAAGAGTTTGTAAAACAGTAAAGAAGAGGAGGAATATGTTTCAGATACCAAAATGTATCTGACGTCACATCTATATATAATATGAGTCTGTTACATGGTTACAACAATTATCATAACTGATAATCTGAGTCAGTTGGTTACACGTGATCACAACTGATCATCGGTTATAACAACCGATCATCGATTATAACAACCCTTTGGGTTGGTAACCTTATCACCCCCCCTCAAGCGATGGGTCAGTATGGACCATGAGCTTGTCACGAAGAAGTCGAAAACAAGATGTAAAGAGGGCCTTGGTAAAAATGTCAGCAACTTGATCAAATGTTGAAATATGGCGGACTCTGAGCAGCTTGTTGACAACTTTCTCCCGAATGAAGTGATAATCGACTTCGATGTGCTTATTTCTAGCATGAAACACCGGATTAGAAGCTAGTGATATTGCAGAAATATTGTCACAACAAATGAGAGGTAGATCAGGAAGATGGAAACGAAGCTCCTACAAGAGCATTAGCACCCAAGAGATGTCAGCTGCAGCAGATGCCAGGCTCCGATATTCTGATTCTGTAGAGGATCGAGCAACAGTGGCTTATTTTTTTGCTGACCAGGAGATAAGATTAGGCCCGAGCAGAATACAAACACCAGATGTTGACCTGCGATCAGTGGCATCCCCGGCCCAATCCGCGTCTGAGTACACTCGTAATGTAAGCGGACCGTGAGAAAACTGGAGACCATAATTAAGAGTACCACGAACATAGCGCAGGATGCGTTTAAAAGCTGTAAAATGAGCATCAATGGGGGCATGCATATATTGACAAATGGAGTTGACAGCAAAGGACAGATCTGGTCGAGTTATTGTCAGATATTGTAGCATCTCAGCAAGGCAACGGTAGAAGGTAGGCTCCGAAAAAGGGATGGAGGGATTTAATGATTTCTTAGTGGAGACTGGTGTTGCCGAGAGCTTGCAGTTGAACATGCCTGCATGATGGAGAATGTCAATAGCATACTGACGTTGATGTAGAACCAATCCTTTTAAATTTGGAATAATTGAGACTCTCAAGAAATGATGTAGTGGTCCCAAGTCTTTGAGAGCAAATTGTTGACCCATTTGTTGAATAAGGGAAGATAGAAACTTTGGATCACTACCTGTCAACAAGATATCATCAACATATAACAGTAAAAGAGTAATCTCGTGTGAGGCACGCCGAATAAAAAGAGAGGAATCATTGTGGCTGCTTCGAAACCCATGTGAGGCACGCCACGACATTGTGGTATGGTGTAGATATTACTGCGAGGCCGTGTAGGCGAGTGAGGCACCAAGGAGACAAGCGGTGGTGGAGGAGGTTGGGGACTAGCAGTCGCTATGGAAGGTGGATCAGAGCGCCGGTGGGGAATGAGGCGTGATGGAGTGTGACACTAGCCCTTTGGTGCACCCAAGGTGGAAGTAGGCAGAGGCACTGTTAGAGAAGGTGCAGTGGGCGGCATGGGTTGGGTGCCTAATGAAGAGGAGAAGACGGGGGGTAAAATGCCTGGTACGGTGAGAGGGAAGAAGAAGTGTGGGCATGTAGTGATGGTCCAGTATTGGAGAAGGAAAATATGCTCTCATGAAAAACAATATGACGGGACACATAAACACGTCCAGTGGCGATATCGAGGCAGCGGTAGCCTTTGGAGCGTGAGCAATAGCCCAGGAAAGTACACCGTGCTGAACGTGCATCAAGTTTATGTGTCTTGTAGGGATGTAACCAAGGAAAGCAAAGTGACCCAAACACACACAAGGTAGTGTAATCTGGTGTACGATGAAAGAGAATGTAATATGGTGATTTATTAGAATGACAGGGGACGGCATACGATTAATTAGATAAGTAGCCGTACAAACGGCATCAACCCAATAGATTGGGGGCATCGATGCATGTTGAAGAAGGGTGACAACGGTCTCAATTAAGTGACGGTGTTTACGTTCAGCAACCCCGTTTTGTTCCGGAGTGTGGGGGCAAGAGACCTGATGAAAGATACCATGAGTAGTGAGTTCAGAGGCAAAAGCATGATTGATAAACTCTCTACCACCATCAGTGCGAAAAGTTTTAATTTTGACATCAAGAAAATTTTCAACCAAAATTTTAAAGAAGATAAAAATATGAAGAGCATCAGATTTATGCTTCAAAGGAAACAACCAGGTAAAGCGAGAATAATCATCTATGAATATCATATAAAACCGATAGCCAGAGGTCGTTACAATAGAAGAAAATCCCCAAATATCTGAATGGACTAACTCAAGAGGACAGGAAACAGTAGAACTAGATAACGGGAACGAGAGTTTATGACTCTTTCCAAGATTACAAGCAATACAACGAAAATCTAAAGACTGAAGACGAGGAACACAGTTGCCGTGCTGAAGTTGGCGAAGAACGGCTATCAACGGATGACCTAAGCGAGCATGCCACGTGGAAGTATCGACGGTAGAGGCAGTGAGAGCAACACAAGAGGAGGACGAGAGAGAGGATTGAGCTCATGAAACGAGTACAGCCCATGCTTACTGTGCCCATGAAAAAGCATCCTCCTCGTGATCTTGTTTTAAACAAAAAAGGCATCTGAATTGAAGATAAGGTTGCAGTTTTTGTCATGACAAAACTTATGAACTGAAATAAAATTTGAAGAGATATTAGAAACATGAATAATGTGACGTAAATGAAAAGATACCGACAAAGTGGGAAGTACACCATCACCAATGTGTGAAATTGGAAGAGGCTGACCATTACCCACAGTTACAGTGTCCATACCGTGATAAGGTTGGGTGTGGAGGCTGAGATTGGAGAAGTCGGATGTGATATGGTTGCTCACACCCGTGTCAGCATACCATGTACCAGAAGAGGGACCAGGGATCGAGGCAAGTAGAGCAGCAGAAGAGGCCGGCGAAGCCCGACGTATGGCAGGAGGCCCGTAGTTGTAGTTACCACGATGCTAACAATCTGAAGCGAGATGGTCATGTTTCCCGCAGATCTGGCAAATGGGAGGAGAACCACCAAGGATGCCACGTCCACCTTCTGGAACCGGCCATTGAAAGAGATGCGATTCTTATTGAAGAAATGGCCACCATCTTGGATATTGCTGCGACCGCGAGGAAAATCACGACCTCCATGGCCGCCGCGGCCACCGCGCCAACCACGGCTACCACGAGTAACAATGAGGGCAGCAACAACAGGTATCGGATCCTGAGGAACTGGCTACAAATCCATGTTCATCTCTTCAGTCATCAGGAAAGCGATAAAGTCATCCATCGTCAGGGACCCGGGACGTGTACGGATGGCAGTTTTGAAGGCATTGTAGGTAGGAGGCAGACATTTAAGGCATGAAGAATAAGATCTTCATCAGATAAGCAGACGCCAACAGCGGCAAGATTATCAGCAATAAGTTTGATGTTTTGAAGATAGTCAGAGATGGTGGAAGATCCTTTCTTAAGTTGTTGGATCTGATATTTGAGTTGCATAATATTGGAGCGGTTCGATGAGACAAACCGCTTCTCGAGTGTTGCCCAGATGGCACACACATGGGAGAAGGAAACCACGAATTGGAGGACAGATGAAGAAAGAGTAGCAAGCAGGGCAGCGAGCAGTTGTTGATCATAATAGGTCCAGTCAAGGTAAGCAAGATTCGGGGAAGTGTGGCCTTGAGCGTCAACAATGGTAGCCGAGGGCGGAGGTTAGGTGAGAAGATAGTCGACTTGATATGCCCGAAGCGTAGTGGTGACATGTGCACGCCATAAAAGATAGTTGGGTGTGTTGTCTTTGTTGATCGTAAGCATGATTGTGATGAGAGAGGCAAGGTTACGAATAAAGTGAAAAATTGGGGAAGAAGAGATCGTCATGGACGAGGAAGAGTTGGTGGTGGGTGTTTCAGATATGGATGAGTTGGTGGTGGTGGGTGTTTCAAATGTGGGGGATTCCATTGATGATAGATGAACAGTGGTCCAAGAACTCTCAAGCCCGCTCTGATATCGTGAAAGAGTTCGTAAAACAGTAAAGAAGAGGAGGAATACATTCAGATACCAAAATGTATTGACGTCACATCTATATATAATCTGAGTCTGTTACATGGTTACAACATTTATCATAACTGATAATCTGAGTCAGTTGGTTACACGTGATCACAACTGATCATCGGTTATAACAGCCCTTTGGGTTGGTAACCTTATCATTGTCAACCCCCCAGAGACTTTACCAACTCAATTAGTTGGCACTTCCTGATCTCTCTTTCAAAAGCATACATTTCTCCAGAAAAGCATACATTTCTCATGAAATGAAAATTAATCTCTCTCTCTCTCTCTCTCTCTCTCGCGAGCGCGTGCGCTGAAAAGCATACATTTCTCATGAAACGAACATTAATCTCTCTCTTTCAAAAGCATACATTTCTCATGGAACGAACATTAATCTCTCTCTCTCTCTCTCTCTCTCTCTCTCTCTCTCTCTCTCTCTCTCTCTCTCTCTCTCTCTCTCTCTCAAAAGCATACATTTCTCAAAAAAAAAGCATACATTTCTCATGAAATGAACATTAATCTCTCTCTCTCTCTCAAAAGCATACATTTCTCATGAAACGAACATTAATATCTCTCTCTCTCTCTCTCTCCCTCTTGCAGAATGCCAACCATCATTGGTGGGTGAAGATCAACGGCCTGGATGTGGGGTACTATCCAGCTGAGATATTCCCCAGCTACTTCAACATGGCCCAGGCGGTCCATTGGGGCGGCACCATATTGAACACGATGAACTTCGGGCATCATGCCATCACCCAGATGGGGAGCGGCCACTTCGCACAAGAAGGCTACGGCAAAGCAGCCCATTTCCAGAACATGTTCTACTTTGATCACAGACACCTCTACAGGCCGGCAAAAGTTCTTCGGATCGATGTCTCGCTTTCCAACTGCTACAATGCGATTCTTCAAAAACTAGTGGTCGATCCCTCCCGCTCCCACTCCTACTCCCTCATCCTCTTTTATGGAGGCCCGGGAGGCATGCGCTGCGATCGGGCATAAACCGGTTGACTCAGGAGGTGTCGTCGTGCAATGATGCATGAATCTTGATGATGTTGGATGCTTGTTTACCCTCCATTTACCTGTCATAAACTTACAAATCTGAAATGATTAGCAACTTCGCTGCTTATTGGGACAACCTTTTTTTTTGTGCACCGATCCAATTGGAAGTTTCCCTACGCACTCCTAGGCATAGTTACAAAGTCGGAAGTCACAAAAATAATCGGCTAGGGGTTGAAAAAATCATAAAAAAAAAAAATCAAAAATGTCAGGAAATTGACAGAAATCAAACGGTAGAATTGTAGAATATTCCGAACAAACAGAAGATAGGACAACCATCCAAACATAGAACAAAAGGATTCATAAGACCAAATAGAATATACAACTCTAGTCGTTTATTGAAGAAATAGTCGAGGCAGAGAAGAGAGGAATAAATGGAATTGATAAGGTATAGGTACCCAAGAGAGAGGTTGGTACAATGGAATCAGTGTGGCAAATGAAAAGGGCAATGGTTTTACAAACATGTTGCATCAAATATACAGAGCATACAATTTGGGTAGAAACTACTTTACAGCCTTCCGATCAACTCGCTTCCACTGAGAGAATCTCAAGTTCCGCCCACCAAAGAGGAGAAAGTCTTGGGGTCGCCGCTTCGGGCGAGATTGCTATCACTTCCCTAAGTTTAGCGGTGACTTCCTTCATCGTCGGCCTGTCCTTAGGATCATGCTGGATGCATTCTTGTATGACCTCAACTACGATATCCAACTCCTCGTGTTTGAAGGACTTCAACATGGGATCAACCAAGTGTCTGATATTACGCGTATCGCTTAGATATTCCGTGGCCTGCCATTTCATAGAAACAGGAGAAAAGATCAGAAAAATCAATTGTCTAGAAAAGATCTGAACCCCGAACCCGCATTATGCCCCCAATCGGGTTTAATTCGGATTCCGTTCACATCATCATTCTATTAGTTTGAATGATATATATGAAGTTAGCAGTAATTCAATGATTCATATATCACAAGGCCTGAATTTTAAATGACCATTTCGGGCACGAATTATGCGAATCAAACTTCTTTATTCTTTTTATGAATTTTAAATATTTTGTCCAAAACAGCCGAACCGAATCCAAACCCGAACCAGTTCGTTTTTTCCCAATCCGAATCCAAACCCAAACCCGAATTCTCAACCAGTCGGTAGAAGGGTATGAAATCAAGTCTTACCCAGTTTAGGAGGCAGCCTTGTTCTTCAGAATAGGGAAGCTTTCCAGAAATAACTTCCAACATCAGAATTCCAAAGCTATAAACATTGCTCCCAGGTTCAACAAGTGGTGGTTCGGAAGGATCCTTGTCATCGTCTCCCAATATTCTTTGTTTGGCTACTTCTTTCCAAATGCTGGTATCCACAATCTGTGCAACATCCAATTTTTAATATTACAGCCGCACGACTGGGTACAGGTGAAAGAGGGATGAATTTACCTTGGCAGCATAGTCGTCCGTCATAAAAACAGCACATGATCGCAGGTCAGTGAGAGTCACAGGTGGGCTGAGCTCGTGGTGCATGTATTGGAGACAATAAGCCGTCCCCATGATAATCCTCATTCTAGCACTCCAGTCAAGATGATCGAATTCTTTGACTGCAAAGACAAATACATTCTTTCCATTTCTGGTCCTTTTAAAGAAATCAAACCTCCCATTCTATTTAGGGATTTTTGCAAATATATCCCTAAGAACAAAGTTTGATATTGTAAAAATACCCCTACATTTTACAAAATTCTCTATGCATCCTTCACGTATCTCAATTTTTGAAAAAAAAAAACCTTCTAGCTATTTTTTGACCATTTTACCCTTTGATTACTCAGCGTTTATCCACATGAGCATTGGGGACTGCCGAGGGTAAAATGGTCATAAAGTTTACCAATTGGATTTTGTTTGCAACAATCGAGATATGTTCTGCACAAAGAATTTTGTAAAACATAGGGGATTTTTCTGCAATATCAAACTTTGTTAGGGGTATATATGCGAAAATCCATTCTATTTAAGATCACTGGTGCTCTTACCATGGAGATGCTCAAAAAGTGACCCATTGGGAGCATACTCGAACACCATCATCCTCATAAAAGGCTCGTTTTCCTCGCAGTAACCGAGAAGATTGACATAGTTCTTATGATTTACTCGCGACATCGTGTCTATCTACACATTTAAGGGAAGGCAAGCATATTAGAAATACATTTGCGCCATAGAAATGGATGCAGACGTTTCTACAAATGTTTCACAATCACAAACCATTTTTCTGAAACGCATTTCCGAACGCCTTGACCAATCTTTGGCAGATGAAATACAAGTAGACACAACTGCTATCTCAACTCCACTTGACAATGTCCCTTTAAAAATAGTGCATTCTGGAAATGTAATGACAATGTTGCTGAAGTCCTCACAAGCAGCTTCGAGTTCTGATCGATTCAATTTGGGTACCCCTGAAATATATAAATGCAATACTGATCTAAATTCTAAAGGGAAAAAAAAGAAATATATGTGCAAAAACAGTGGTGAGAGTCAATCTAAATTGGGATTTAAATCATGGAAGGCTTTATTACATTAAACGATTATTCCATTTAATTGATCAATTTTTCATATCAGACAAATAAGGCTTATCCATAGAATTCAACACATGGCTTAAATATTGTTGGGGTTTTGACTTGTAATAGCTGAACCCAAAGTGCGCTAGCAGCAAGGAATTCACCCGGGAGCCCGGTAGGTTCGCCCAGGCGCAGGGCCTGATAGAAAGTTTCAGTGTGCAAGAAATTCGCCCGGGCAGAATTATAATCGGTGCCCGGGTGAATCCGGCTGCAAGCAAAACTCAAGCCTCTAAGGATTTTCGCCCAGGCGAAATCGGGACAGTGGCAGCGGGTTTCGACCTGCGGGATTGAGTTCTTGATGCGTTTGGAAATGCCAAGTTTATCTCCATTGTACCAGATAAAAACCTAGTTAAATACCCAGCCACATTAGGATTTTGTAATGGTCGTTGAGCCATCTATGAGAGAGCGATAAGGAGACCCAATCTAGGGTTCTTGTTGGCCATCGTGAAAAGAAGTGAGAGAGACAGATAATGAAGAAAGAAGAGGAAGGAGTAAGAATGAAGAAGAGAAAAGTTCGTCTTCGGCAATCTCGCTTCGATCATCCTCTGATTCTCCTCGGGGTTCCTCGGCACGTCTACCTCGACTTGTACATCGGTGGGTGCTTTCTCCTCATGATTGATCATCCAGTATGTCTCTATATCTTTACGGCGGATGAATCTCTACTCTGTGTGTGTGGGTGTTCTAAGAGGATCAACGAGAGGGTTTGTAGGGTCCATCAAATGGTGACCACTGCATGTTGTAATCTTTTGATAGTGATAAATCAAATCCTTGATTGCCGGTGATATATTGTTGTTCGTACTATTGTTGTGGGTGCATTGAATTCACTGTGCTTTGTTGTTGGGCATGATCTCCGCAGGCTCCGATCATGGATCCATAGTACGATACTTCCGAAAAGACTCGATGCATCAGATCTATAGATTAACGGGGTCTTGCCTTCCATGCATCTACTTCACGATAAAGCGTTGAGGTCATGGGTTGAACCCATTATGACTAAGGTTATCATCTAATCCATGATTCACACCTTAATACCAATAGATATGACTCAATTATGAAACTAGCTAAAGAAAATGAAAAGGAAACAAATAAAGAATCGATATCGTCAAGACCTGGTTAATACAATGATAAAATATCTACTACAATAGTGGGCATAGGATCACCTTTATCATCAACGAAAATTCCAAAAATTGGATTTTTGCATATAACCCCCTTGGACACTAGGCTAATTGCATATTGACCCTTGGAAACTTCACATTTACATATCAACCCCTAAAAACTAGATTATTTGTGCAAATCGACCCCAGGTTAACTAACGTCTATTTGAGGGGACTATTCATTGAATGTTACTTTCATACAATGATTTTATTAGCACGATTATACCCTTAGTTAACCTGAGGAGGAAAAGTTAGGCCCGGAGAATCACACAAAACCCCAAAATTAGGACAAATAGAGAGCAGATGAGGTTGGGTTAGATGATATTGCGAGTAAAACGATCATTTCAGATCTTATGTAAAAAGCAGACCATGGTTCAAATCAAAACTATCCAGTAATGGTGGGTGACGGCAAACCACGAATATAACAGGAATATTCCCCCAAATAGACGTCAATTAACCTGAGAGATTGATTTGCACAATTAATATAGTTTTCAAGTGTCAATATGTATCTATGAAATTTCCAGGGGTAAATATGCAATTAGCCTAATTTCCAAGGGGCCATATGCAAAAATCTATAGAAAAAAAATTTGAACTGCTGACTAGTCCTTTTGTCAGTAAGATCCCTTGCATATACTTATACATAATACAATAACATGCTATACCAAACCATGAACTAATCAATAGGAAAGTACTAGCCTATTTGAAAATGCAATTACTGTGAAGGTTACAGATTTACAACGCAACTGTGTGTACAATGCCTGCACTCGTGAATCATCGAAGTATCAAACAACAAACAAATAATGTATAGAACTATCTAGATTGTCGTTGGAAACGAGAACAAGGACTCATGAACGAAGCATATTCAATCAGACTGGCACGCTAATATAAACAATTCATAAAATCATGTGATGCATCATTAAATGTATACATTTTTTAGAAGTAATGCTGATGTCTATATGAAAAATGTAGATATACTTCATTACTTGCTGCATCAGTGCGCTAGTCACCTGTTAGTTCACAATTGGCTATTACACCACAAATATAGAGTTATTTCTCTTAAACGAGCAACATGGCATAGTCCTTAAAGGTTTTGCCCAAAAATGGTACAGCCAAAATCAGAGGCTATATTAAAGATGAAGATAAATACAAAGTTTTCCAAACATTGTGCAGAGCCTGAAAAAACTATACATGGTGGGATTTTCATCATCAAACATCCTGGAACCTACGCTCGAGCTCCATTTTTACTGAACTTGACATACCCTATGTTACAGCTAATTTGTTATCAACTGACAACTGGACAACCTCTGTATTGCAATATAGCTTCCTTTGGTTGCTTTATTACATATCGTCGAGAAACATTGACCAACTTCTTGTGATCGACATTAAACTTTCCAATTCATCTCAAGGTTTTTGAAATGCAAGCCACATTGAATGGAGAGATCCACCACCACATGTTTTTGTATTGTTGCCTTAACATTTAGGAATGAATCAGAGATTATAAGCATTTCTCGCCCTAAACCACCACTTCAAACTAGCATGAAATTGATTATTGCATCATATGAGAAATATTTGCCTATAACAAGTAATATCTTAGTCTCACAATTTCTTGCTTACAATATGGGCTTACTCAACTTTCTCTCAAGTCCACATGATTAACAAGTGTGAATGCACACATCAAAGGAAGCGTGGTGTAGAAAAACTCCCACACATGGATGTTGGAAAGAGCTTATTGTTGTGTTGTGGTGCCTTTTACCATCTTTTGCATGTGTATCACAATACAGTTTGGCAACTAATTCGTGATTTGCTTATATTGCACATTAAAAGCCTATCAGGGGAAAATCCTTGCATAACTATTTCAACACTTCGACTCGACACAGTCAACTGAGTTGATCATGGGAGAACTTTCCTTTAACATCAGTGACTGAGCCCTTTTCAATCATCATCAATTGGTGACAAACACCCATTTGACTTGTGGATTCCATACAATCTCCAAATCATCTTTTTGTCGTGACGCAAAGCCTTGGTCATTTAAATGCAACAGGTTCTAAGAGTGGCTAGTGTCTTTGCCTTTAGACATGTATATCAGATCATATATCTTTTGATTGTTCTTTTGTTGTAGACTGCTCACCCATTCCCTTTCAAACTCATATTCAAACTTATAATATTAATCTATCTACACCCGCTTGGTTTGCACCTAGTTCATATTACCATTTTCATATAATGTGATTTATTTAGTTGATTACGTATTCATGCACACTGTCTATTCATAAGATGCTTACACAAGTTAAAAGAATCAAACCAAGTTCTACAGTTAAAAGGGAGTATCTCCTGAGCATTTGCAAGCTTCTCATCACCAAACACATTGTTGATTCCAGCCTAAGTTTAGGATTCTTATGGATGATCAGGGTAAACATATTCTCTATTTTTAGTCAGCTTGTATAAGAGAAAGCTTACACCTTCCTCTTCCAAACTGACGTATAAGTAGGCTACAATTGGAATGGAAAAAGGCATGGTTAAAAATCTCTCGAAATTTCCTGAAATATTTTTGTTTTTTTGGTCCTCGACACAAAATGTGGGTCAAAAATATTTCAAATTTTTCCTAAAGTTTTAAACCCTAAATCCTCTGAGCTACTTGTTTGACTTCTTCGGCATTATTTTTCATTTTTTTCTCAAAAAAAATATTTTGAAATGTTAGATATGTAATCTAACACCAATTTGGGGAGATCAAGTCGACAAAAATTTATCAAAAAAATATCTGAAAATATTATAATTCATATTTCTTTCAATTGATTCATATCTAGTTGTTCAACCGACAGCCAGATAGCGTCAAAACATCAAATTTAACTCTTACACCGGATTTGTGGATCAAACGTTGAATTTATCAGATTAATAGTTCAAAATCTTTGAAAAAAAAAATTCAAAAAATCGGATGCTAATATTGATGAAATCACTTGAGTTTTTTATATTTTGTAGATCATATATTGTTATATATATGTACAGTATGCACTATGCACAAAAATACATTTTATGTGGAACCCCATACCCCTAGATAGTTCAAAAATGTTATTTAAGTGTTCAAAAGTATGTATGTGTGCTTGATTTATGATTGTCCAGTGTTTCGTTAAAGAATTTCATCATTTAATCAATATTTCTATCATTTCTATAAAATTGCAATATTACCATAGTCGAAATATTTCCACACAATATTTCCAAATCTTGTAGTGCAAAATAACAGTAGAAATCAAAATTTTGAATCTTAGAGATAGGGTTCCAAAATGCATATTTGAGCCTGATTTGCTTAGTTTTTAACTTGTAGTATGTGATTGTGCTGGGTGGGTGGGCAGAGCTGATCAACCAGGGGAGAGGTCGTACTTGAAATCCTTTAAAGGGTCTTAGATGTAGGGTTGAGATTAGAAATTAGGGTATGTCGGATGGTCTAGATTACATGGGGTGTGTAAACATAGAATCAAAGGTCGACAAATTTCATGCGAAATGACCTAAATAGGCTTTTTTTAGGATATGACAGAAATTGTTCGGAATTTTGATAATACAGAATTTTTGTTCGACCTACGAAACGTCGGCAGCAATGGACATTTAACCAAAATCCGACATTCTATTTTTGTGCACAATTTCATTGAAAAATTCAATAATTTTTTGTATATGATTCCATCTTTTCCCTTCAATCCAAATAATTTTCATAATAGACATTTGACCAAAATCGATTGAATTTTAATCAAAATTCGATAAATATCCACCAAAATATTTCCTTAAAAAATACAAATTTCCTTCGGCATGTTCCCAAAATCCGTTAAATTCCTTTTTTTTTACTGACCAAAATTGACATGGAAAATGACATTTAAAAACTTGCAAGAGACAGTATAATCTCTCTTGTAACTAAGGCTGACGGGCATGCAATGACACATGACAATTGATAACTCCATTTGTTATGATCCGTGGGACACTTCCCACTTAGCCTCGGTATTGTGTCCACATGTGTGGACACACATGTGACCATACGTGTAAACACGTGAAATTAGGGTTTCGCTTCATCGTTGAGAACAGTGCGGTCGTATAAAAGCACTAAATGCGTCGTGTTAATGGTACCCATCATCCTAGGGTACCCTGTATTTGTGGGGGCCCGTACCATGTGGCTTCGTAATAAAAACATTATTTGTGTTGCATTATTGACCATAATTTATTTCTTTCTCTATGTAGATCCATAACAACATTAATCTGTAATGTTATTGACGAGAATTTGTTTCTTACTCTGTATAGGACTACCAGTAGCATTACATTCGTCGTGTGATAAACCTATTATTTGCATCACATCTATCCTTAACTAAAGAGAGATGCTTGTATCAAAGTCAAGATTTTTTCTTTTATACTTTATAGTTTATTTTGATTGTATTAACTATGTCCTTTGATTGCAAACACGAGATCGCTTCCTCTTATCACATGCATAGTTGATCATATTTATGCTTGGTATTATTTATACTTAAATAAAATGTATATATAAATTATATTTATATATTTGCATGTCCACGTATCCAAGTTGTATGATTTTGTCGTGTCAGTGACGACACTCGACACCCATGCCCGTGTCCACAAATCATAGTTTTTTTGGCTAATATGTTTCTTCATGATATTTTGGTATGTGCTAGTTTGAATATCCTGTGAATCTGTGATTAATGGAACTGTATACAAATTGGAAGTATCCATTATTTCACAATTGAACAGATAATATTGAGAATGATTCTACTTACTGCGATCATCACCCTGCATTCACTCTCCCTTCAAAACGTACCACCCATAGAGAAGATTACTGTTTTTCCCTGAAGTTCCATATAATACACTGGTTTCAGTTGTTACTACTTACTAGGCTTCTTCATGAAGTTCCAGGCCTAATTGAGGTTTTAGTGTGAAAAGGTATCGTTATCTAGTTCATGTCATATGTACATACATCTCATCCTATGAGTAGATGATATTTTTTGCTTTCTAGTTTTAGTTTACTGACCACACTTCCCTAGAGTTGGATTATAAAACCTCAAGTCCAGCCAGGCCTGATATATTTTAATGAATTTGAGCAAACAATAAGTGTTTATCTCAGGCAACATTAATATAGTGGATAATCACCTGCATTCCTACCTCTTACTCGATTTTATGACATTAAACCACAGAGAATGTGTGAAAAAACTATAAGTTTACTGCAAGATGGTAATCTGAATGACAATTTTTTTCTCTGAATGATGCTGTTCCGTGAACTCAACATGCATCTGCTGCAACATTATTTAGGAAAATGAAGATTCACCTGCTATAAATGCCTTCTGCAGCTGACCACTAAGTCCAGTCTTCCATGGACCTATAGCCGCCACTCCCTTTCTGCGGCATGCCAGCATGCTCGCAATGATGGCAAGAAGTAATCCAAACCCAGGAAGTATAAGAACATATGCCCATTTCCCCAATCTTTCATTTGATGCAGGTCCATTATCCATTGTATTGGTTGGTTTTGAAGACTGGTGAGGTGCACCGGTAATACTAGGAGGTGGATTTGGAATGGCTGCGGAAGAATGCTCCTTACCATTTCCAGGTGCACCGGTAATACTAGGATGCGGATTTGGAATGGCTGCGGAAGAATGCTCCTTACCATTTCCATTGTTTGAATTCGGAACTGCTGGAAATGAGCCACTACCAGTCGATGGGATGGCAACAGCTTCTTGAAGACTGAGATCACTCACTGGAGCAGCAGGCAGATTGCTGGTTTCTTGAAGCAGCTTACGACGAAAAGAGTTCACAGCATGTATATTTTGCACAGCATATGGCTTGGTGAAACCTGAAACAGACAAGATAGAATTTCATCAATACAGGGATTAATTCATTCTGTTGAGATTGCAAAGGTTACAGTTAGCAACAAAAAATTCATACTCACTTTGCATATTGACGAAATTTGTTTCTCCATGGCCATGAGAAGAAGAGTCTCTTTTGAACTTGAACCTTGGTAGTTAAAGATTAACTTAGATGACATAAAATGACATGATTTGAAAATGATATACAAAATGATCTAGGTAGACTCATACAAGGGCAACATGTCAAGAAACTGAAGAAGATTCCCTTTAACAGGGATCATGAAAGGGTTGGTCTTCTTCATTTGTTGCAAGTCACTCTGCCAGATGCTGAAATAGAATGATATAGTATATGTTTAGTACAAAATAGTGAATGTAATTTACTAGTCTTATCTACCAAAAGAGCAGGGAAAAATGAATTAGACAAAGTTTTTCAGGCATCCACAGAACTATATAATAGACAGGAATGCACGCTAAGTATATCATCATCAACAACATCACCATCCAAGTCTTATCCCATCAAGACATATTCGATCATAGGGTACAGTTTAGACCAACCGTCTAAGGTTAGGGCAAACCAGATCATGGCAAGTTGACAAGAGGGGTCTTCAAAGAAACCTAGAATGCCAATTGGCGGGTAGACGACCTACCTAATTGGTAGCGGTTTAAAGTCATGCAACCATGGAGAAACTCTCCAAGGTCCCCTAGGCTAGAAAAGTAAAGTAGGCAAGGAAGACCTACGCTACAATGTTGATGCAACTTGATCAGCGTCATCAGATCATTGCCGCACGGCCGGCATTATCATATCCACATCCACACCTATCTTTATTTCATGTTGCTGAGAGAATTTATTAAGCATTATTGTATTTGATGTTTTAGACCATTTTATTATGTTTGTCATTTTCTGCTTATTTTATCAGTTATTGTTCATGCCAAATTATTGGGGATGTCCATGGTCTCATTCGAGGGTTTTTCGTATTAAATCCGGGCTCGTTCGGATGAATTTACTACATTTTATTAATAAAATCTGAGTTGTGTGTGTTTGTGAGATCCCGACAGTCAAGATTAGATCTCGAAACGAACAGTTAGATATCAATAATTAATATTTTAATGACATGGCATTATAGAGGTCCTTAATTAAATAATATTGGGCTTATCTTACTCCCAATAGGGCTTCATTACTGCCCCCTCACTCTCTCTATGTTTTACGGAGCCCGCCCCCCCCCCCCTCCCCCTCCCCCAACACACACACACCCCCATTGTGCGACTTGGACCCACAGGACCCACCCGAGTTGTCCCTCTCTCTCTCTCTCTCTCTCTCTCTCTCTCTCTCTCTCTCTCTCTCTCTCTCTCTCTCTCTCTCTCTCTCTCTCTCTCTCTCTCTCTCTCTTGCCCACACGGGAAGTCCAGTGTTGTCAAGGCGCAGTGAGGCACACGTCTCAAGGCGATTCAGGTATAAGCGCCTCAGGCGGCTTCTGGTGAGGCAAGCGGCGTGGGCTTGAGCACGCCTTTAGCGC
>OX393558.1:7022346-7029846 GCA_947650365.1 Chamaelirium japonicum
GGGTTGGTTGACAGCAAACGGAATTAGGAAAAAGTTTGATCTTTTGTTTTTTAGAAAAAAAAAATTCCTTCCTCCCTCTCTCTCTCTCTCTCTCTCTCTCTCTCACACACACACACACACGGAACAGCGGCAAGTCCTGCTGCTTCATTCACTGTGAGGTCAGATCATTGATCCTCTATTTGTTTTTCTATTTTTTCTATAGAAAAAAAAACCGATCTCATAAAACCGAATTCATCGAGCATAATGACCCGATCGCACAGCATCAACCCTTTGCTATCTGAAAAAATTTCAGATAGCAAAGGGTTGATGCTGAAAATCTATTTTCAACTATCTTGCCCATTTGTTGTCCGAACCATCTCCTGCATTAGCCCTACAACATGCAGGACTTTCAATCAACCAAAATGTACAACTATCTCTCTCTCTGTTTTTTGGTATAAGAGTTTTTTTTTTTTGATGAAACAGGGTTGGGAAAGAGTGATGGACCTTTCGATGCTGCATCCGGATTTTTTTTTTTTTTTTTGCCTCTACTGAATCGGCAGCAAAGGGCAACAATGGGGTAGGGGTTGGTTGACAGCAAACGGAATTAGAAAAAAGTTTGATCTTTTGTTTTTTAGAAAAAAAAAATCCTTCCTCCCTCTCTCTCTCTCTCTCACACACACACACACGGAACAGCAGCAAGTCCTGCTGCTTCGTTCAGTGTGAGGTCAGATCATTGATCCTCTATTTGTTTTTCTATTTTTTCTATAGAAAAAAAAACCGATCTCATAAAAACCGAATTCATCGAGCATAATGACCCGATCACACAGCATCAACCCTTTGCTATCTGAAATTTCAGATAGCAAAGGGTTGATGCTGAAAATCTATTTTCAACTATCTTGCTCATTTGTTGTCCGAACCATCTCCTGCATTAGCCCTACAACATGCAGGACTTTCAATCAACCAAAACGTACAACTATCTCTATCTCTCTGATTTTTGGTATAAGAGTTTTTTTTTTTTATGAAACAGGGTTGGGAAAGAGTGATGGACCTTTTGATGCTGCATCCGGATTTTTTTTTTTTTTTTGCCTCTACTGAATCGGCAGCAAAGGGCAACAATGGGGTAGGGGTTGGTTGACAGCAAACGGACCTCCCCGTTCTCATGATCTTAGCCAAACAAAGAGTCGATCGCTCTTCCTTTCTCGATCCATCGCGTAGAGCCGCCTCTGCCTAGATCCTGAGCAGTACCTAAGGGAGGGAGGAATCCTAAACCCTAACCATAACCATAACGCTAACCCCTAAAATTCTAAACCCTAAACCCTAAAATTCTAAACCCTAAATCCTAAAACCTAAAACCCTAAACTCTAACCCTAAAACCCTAACCCTAACCTTAACCCCTAAACCCCTAATCCTAAACCCTAAACCCCTAAACCCTAAACCCTAAAGCTCTAAACCCTAACCCTAAAACCCTAAACCGTAAACCCTAACCCTAAAACCCTAAACCCTAACCCTAAATCCTAAAACTTATTAGGACTTTATGGCGTAAACTATTTATAGGGAATTTACGCCATTTGAAATAGCGTAAAGAAAAGGACAGTTTCGGCATTTTAATTTATCCCTTAAGTTTTATGCCATCTCAAAAGGCATAAATACTTTACGCCATTTGAGATGGTTTACTATTCCTTTTCTTCTTTTTCGATGCTGCATCTGGATTTTCTTTCGATGCTGCATCCGGATTTTCTTTTTTTTTTTGCCTCTACTGAATCGGCAGCAAAGGGAAACAATGGGGTAGGGGTTGGTTGACAGCAAACGGACCTCCCCGTTCTCATGATCTTAGCCAAACAAAGAGTCGATCACTCTTCTTTTCTCGATCCATCGCGTAGAGCCGCCTCTGCCTCGATCCTGAGCAGTACCTAAGGGAGGGAGGAATCCTAACCCCTTACCATAACCCTAACCCCTAAACCTAAACCCTAAACCCTAAAATTCTAAACCCTAAATCCTAAAACCTAAAACCTAAAACCCTAAACTCTAACCCTAAAACCCTAACCCTAACCCTAACCCTAACCCCTAAACCCTACTCCTAAATCCTAAACCCCTAAACCCTAAACCCCTAAAACCTAACCCCTAAAACCCTAAACCCTAAATCCTAAAACCCTAAACCCTAACCCTAAAACCCTAACCCTAAATCCTAAAACTTATTAGGACTTTATGGTGTAAACTATTTACCCCTTAAGTTTTATGCCATCTCAAAAGGTGTAAATACTTTACGCCATTTGAGATCGCCTACTATTCCTTTTTTTTTCTTCCAATTATCCAACTTTTATTCTGTTTATTAAATTATTAATAATTTTTGTTCCGTTTCTCAAAAATTTCTGTTTTTGTTTTAGTCCTCAGGTTCCGCTCCGGCGCCACCCGGTATTGTGGTGAATCATTTATTTTCATTGCATCACATTGTTTGAACCAAAACGAAGATCCGAGGTTTCTTTTTGTTTGCAAAGGTTTGCAAACAAAAATCTGATTTTGAAAACTATGCAAAACCAATCCTTCTTGAATTTTTGTAGGGAGATGATCATTGAATCTAAATTCATCGGTTTTTCTTTTAAAAGAACTCATCATTGTTTTTTTTCCAACTCATCAATGCTAATTTTTGATCAGAATTGCCCATGACCTTTTTTTGACGTGTTAATGGTTATCATGTGTTTATGGAAAATGATCAGAATTGCCCATGACCTAAATTATTTCTACATTATATTAGCATGCTGATAAGTATACTTACCTTTTTTTGCTGTAGGCAGACAATTTGAGGCATCAGACCCTCCACTGGCTTCACCAGATACTGACAACGCGGCAATCCACCCTTTGCATTGAAGTAGTTAGCATAAAATGCAAAGCCTTTTTGAGAGAAGGGTAAGGGACTGTGGTTAGTCTTTCAGTACAAAATTAGATGTAAGTGTGAGATAAGCTGTGATTTTATTCCAGCTTTTTTTTGTCTTGGATTTAGTTTTTGAAACTTTTGGGTTGTGGGCTTTGGAATTTCTGGTGAGTGTTTTGAATTTTGGGTTTGGAATTTCTGTGCCCCCCCCCCCCCTGTTCGGATCTGGTGTTGCTGTCTGTTTCCCATCTGTTTGAGGTTTTTGGGTTGGCCTCTCCATTGGTATCAATACAGGGTTTTGGCACTTTTGGGTGTCTGTATATTGAGAATCTGGAGCCTACAGGTTTTGGGGTTTAGAGCTGTGTTGTTGTTTGCCTATGCTTCAGAGTTTCATGTTTTGCTTGCTTTGGTATTCTGATCTTATCTCTGTTTATTTAAATCAGCCACAGTGAGATGATTGGTATGAATGTGTGTAATTGTATGTTGTCTTTGAATCTAGGTTATGCATGTCAAGGACAAACTTAATATGCTTGACTTTAGTTTGCAGAGGAACAACCATGTGGCGACTCAGTGCTTGCTCAGAGTCCATCCACATGTGGTCGAACCCCATCAATTTGATCATTGGGAAGTTGGCCACATGGCACAAGGTCATTTTTTTTTTTTTGTAAGTGTTTGAATCTGACCTCAAGTAGTTGGGACATGGTTTGATGGTTATGGGATGGTGGTAAATGAGAGAGAGAGAGAGAGAGCAGCCCTCGCTATGTGTATTCCATTTTTTTTCTAAAACATTGCAATGTTATTTAGCCAACCCCCATATAGTTTCCCACCAGATTCGGGCCATTTTGATGTGGCACATGATAACAGTTGTCCCTTTGCCTGTAGTTAGAGCGTGCTAATTGGTTCTGGGCAACGGTTGTGGACTATGCAGAATGTGCTAAAAAATTTCCCCTGTTGTCAGCCCTTTTTCCTCCTCTCTTCTCTCACAGGCGATGGTTAAAAGATGACAGCCCCCGTCGACTGCCATGCCGTCCTTCCCTCTAAAGCCCCGTACGCTCCCTTTCCCCTCCCCGACCCCTTCCTTAAGCCTTTCCAAAGAAAGCGCAGGAGAGAGAGAGAGAGAGAGAGTGGCAAACGTCGGAGGCAGAGGAGCAAGAAGAGCACATCGCCGGTGCAGGGGGGAGAGGTATGCCTCTTTCTTTCTTGATCTCAGATTTTTTCTCTCTTGATCTCTCTCAATCTCGATCTTCTGTTTTTTTTTTATTGCAGCAGTCTCTCTCTCAATCTCAGCTCTCTTTTTTTGTCACCCTTGAAATATTGTCACCTCTCTAAATATTATCATCGCTTCTTAATTACTTTTGCCATCTTTAAAATATTATCTTCTTCCTCAAAATTTTGTCCCACCCTTGAAAAAAAAATTTTCCACCCTCGAAATATTGACGCTGCCCTCAAAATATTTTTCATCTCTCTCTAAATATTTTTCGTGCCCTCGGGCACGGGGTTTTTACTAGTATATATATATATATATATATATATATATATATATATATATATATATATATATATATATATATATATATATATATGTGTGTGTGTGTGTGTGTGTGTGTGTGTGTGTGTGTATCTATATAATATTTCACTACGAATGGATAAAGAGAGCCGTTCGATACAAACATAAGAGGCGGTTAGAGAATTTTATGGCTAAGATCTGTCTGCATTGGGTAGTTATGCACGGGCAAATGGACGCTGTGATCATATGCCACATCAATCGGGCATCCATAGAGATTGCTTTGATCATATGAAATGCAAAGAGATCGTTGGCATCGCAACGGTTGAGAGATCCTGTGATCATACGCCACGCCAATAGAGATCTCCGCTTGCATCGCAACGGTTCAGAGATGCAGTGATCTCCGCCTTCTCCGCTTGCATCGCAAGCAAGTAGTTCTTCCCTCTCATCCGATCCTACCCCCATACCCGATCTCCTCATCTCTCTGTTTCTCTATCATCCACGATCACCCACAGTCAACCACGATCTCCCGCAATCATCCCGATCTGGATCCCGATCCCGATCTCTCTCTCTATCTCATCCCACGATCTCGATCATCCTGATCTCTCTCTCTAACCGATCAGCCCATCCCGATTCTCTCTGTCTAACTGCTGAGCCCGTCTCTCTCTCTCTCTCCGCGTCCCTCACTCCCGCGACCCCCTCCATCTTCCCTCCCACCCTCCACCAACCATCATCTCCCTAGATCTCCCGCACGCCCTCCCTCCCATCGATCCCCCTGCGAACGCCGCCCCTCTCACCCCAGATCTGATTCCTCTCTCTCTCTCTCTCTCTCTCTCTCTCTCTCTCTCTCTCTCTCTGATTTAGGGTTTCTTTTTTTTTTCTCTGTTTCAGATTGAGGAGCCCCCCCCCCCCCCCCCCCGCACGCACAGTCCCTCCGATATCCCTTCTTCGTCGGCCTCTTCGCCTCAATCCTCCAGCCTCCTCCTCCTTGCTGTCGCCTGAGAAGAAGAGGGGAGGAGGGCCTGCTGCCTCCTCCTTGATGCCATCGGAGAAGAAAGGGAAGGAGGGCTGGTCGCCTCCTCCACTCTGATCCTGTTGGAGGAGAAGGGGAAGGGAAGGCTGGCCTCCTCCTTTGCCTTGCCGCCACCGGAGAAGGAGGTGAGGGCTGTAGATCGGCCTCCCCTTCCATGATCTCCAGGCTGTAGATCGGGCTCCTCCTCCCCTGCGCATCGTCGACGACCACCTGACAACCCTGAGCCCGACTTCCCCCACCTCCGGTGAGCCCCTCTCTCTCTCTCTCTCTCTCTCTCTCTCTCTCCTCTTTGTTCAGTTTGATTTGTAAGTTTACATTGAGAACCTAGATCCACCTCCATTGCAGATCATTTCCTCATCCTCCATCCTCCATCCTCCATAATTCTTGCTCTGTTTTTTTTTCCCTTGAAATGCTTTGTTTTTTTTTTTTTTTGCAGTACAGGGATCAAAAGAAGAAGAAGACGAAGAAGAAGTGATGAGGGGGAAAGAGAGGAGGGGGAAGGAAGAAGGTCAGTTGGAGAGAAAGAGAGAGGAGGAGGAGGGTAAGCAGTGGATGCGGGGTGGGTCGGGTTGCAGTGGAGGTGAGGTAGAGGGAGGAGAGTTAACAGCATAGGTGGGGCAGGTCGGGGTTGGAAGAGGTCGGTTTTAGGGAGGGAGACAGATGGAGGAGGAGCTACGGGTGGGGGAGGTAGAGGTCCATCATGGTTTCTTCCACCACCCACTTGGTTTCTCTATTACCCCTGCAGATTCCGGACTTCCGCTCTCTAATCCTGTCTTTTTTTATCCTTTCTCATAACTCTTTTTGATCTCTTCTTCTTTTTTTCTATGTTGCAGAGCACATCAGCAACGATGGAAAAGTTGATCTTAAGGTTTAAGCTAATTGGGATTTTGTTCCATTCGTTTCAGCTGAGATCCAGTCACAAGTTCTATGGTAATAGCACCCTGCTTTGTATTATTCTGGGAATTGTTGCATATCTATATAAGTAAGATCCCCTTCTTTGATTTTGCCTTTTTTTTTTGAACGTCCATTTATCCTCATCCCAGTTGTTCTTTATGGTGCAGTGTACTAAAGAAGTGAGTTGCATGAAGGATCCTTTGTTCAATCCTACGGCTGGACATGTATGGTGTGTATTTGTGCTTCATTTTTTTTTCTTTAGTTTGATGACTCAATGTTTTCGAATTAATACTTGGCTTTTCAGTTTTGGTTCTCCAGCATCGTCTTTACATCGAAATATGTTTGCACCGATACGGGGCCTTTTTTTTATTTATTTATCTCCCCAAAATATAACTTTCTTTTGTTTCCTGTAGAACCCAGACTGATAAGATAACACATGTTGGTTTTGGGTTGATGTCTATGAATTTATGGTTTAGGTGGTAACTCTTATTTATATGATTTCTACCTTTTTTATTTTCTCCATGTACTTTTACTAGCTTGAACAAAAGGGTTTTGCTTTCTTTTGGGCCCCTATGTACGTATTACATTTTCCTAGGGGGGCTACTTTTCATTTAGAAATACAATTGAAAGTCAGTGCTTGATACTTGGATATCTGAAATGTATCTTTTATTTTACCCTTCATTTCATAAATATTGGTTTTCACTGAATATAAAGTTCTATCTTTGGGCCAGAGTCGCAATGCTTGCTGTTATCTTTAACAACATTGAACAAAATTGTTGAAAACGTTGACAATTAACCATTTTGGTTTTTCATTTTCATTCTTTGATCAGATATTTTTCTAATAACCTTATGGGAATACCTTAGAACACTTGCAATGCACATTTGTTTCTTTTGGAAATTCGAATTATGTAACAAACACATAATGTAAGTGCATCACAATGACTAACCGAACATGCTCTTTTTTTAGTGAGTTTGGGTTCATAATGTTAGCTGATGACGTGGATTGATTTGGATGCTACATTGGAATCATGGAGGAAAGATTTCGTGGACAACGATCAAGGCCAATTAGAATGCGTTTTAGTGGAAAGTGAATCCCAATTAATGTTAATGGCCTGATTGTTTTCTTACTTGGGATCTACATACCAAAGAAAGAATAGGAATGAATATATATTTTATTTAATTAGGGCATGGTGGATGAAGTGAAGAGGTTTCTTTGGGGTT